>JACEFZ010020476.1:167500-499162 GCA_014155875.1 Cepaea nemoralis
CAGACAGACAGACAGACAGACAGACAGACAGACAGACAGACAGACAGACAGACAGACAGACAGACAGACAGACAGACAGACAGACAGACAGACAGACAGACAGACAGACAGACAGACAGACAGACAGACAGACAGACAGACAGACAGACAGACAGACAGACAGACAGACAGACAGACAGACAGACAGACAGACAGACAGACAGACAGACAGACAGACAGACAGACAGACAGACAGACAGACAGACAGACAGACAGACAGACAGACAGACAGACAGACAGACAGACAGACAGACAGACAGACAGACAGACAGACAGACAGACAGACAGACAGACAGACAGACAGACAGACAGACAGACAGACAGACAGACAGACAGACAGACAGACAGACAGACAGACAGACAGACAGACAGACAGACAGACAGACAGACAGACAGACAGACAGACAGACAGACAGACAGACAGACAGACAGACAGACAGACAGACAGACAGACAGACAGACAGACAGACAGACAGACAGACAGACAGACAGACAGACAGACAGACAGACAGACAGACAGACAGACAGACAGACAGACAGACAGACAGACAGACAGACAGACAGACAGACAGACAGACAGACAGACAGACAGACAGACAGACAGACAGACAGACAGACAGACAGACAGACAGACAGACAGACAGACAGACAGACAGACAGACAGACAGACAGACAGACAGACAGACAGACAGACAGACAGACAGACAGACAGACAGACAGACAGACAGACAGACAGACAGACAGACAGACAGACAGACAGACAGACAGACAGACAGACAGACAGACAGACAGACAGACAGACAGACAGACAGACAGACAGACAGGACAGACAGACAGACAGACAGACAGACAGGACAGACAGACAGACAGACAGACAGACAGACAGACAGACAGACAGACAGACAGACAGACAGACAGACTGTAGACAGACAGACAGACAGACAGACAGACTGACTGTAGACAGACAGACAGACTGACTGTAGACAGACAGACAGACTGACTGTAGACAGACAGACAGACAGACTGTAGACAGACAGACAGACAGATAGATAGATAGTCGGTAACGGGAACGAGAACTTATATGACTACTTATATGAATTAAATGAGATGCTCCCCACCAGGGACTGGGCGAAGCCGGGCCGGGTCAGGCAGACAGACAGACAGACAGACAGACAGACAGACAGACAGACAGACAGATAGATAGATAGATAGATAGATAGATAGATAGATAGATAGATAGATAGATAGATAGATAGATAGATAGATAGATAGATAGACAAACAGACAGGGAGGGAGGGAGGGAGGGATAGACGGAGGGAGAGACAGAGGGATGGGTCTATTAGACAGACAGACAGACAGAGATAGATAGATAGACAAACAGACAGACAGACAGGCACAGACAGACAGACAGACAGACAGACAGACAGACAGACAGACAGACAGACAGTCGGTAACGGGAATGAGAACTTATATGACTACTTATATGAATTAAATGAGATGCTCCCCACCAGGTACTGGGTGAAGCCGGGCCGGGTCAGCTAGTTAGTGAAAAAAATATATCTCAAAATACCCCAGAGTATCTTCTGCCGCTGATTCAATCTAATGCAATGAACAGCAAGCGCCTAAATCTGTTACATGTCTCAAAGCCTAGATTGGACCTATACAAAACATGTTTCGCCTATTCTGGTGCTCACTTATGGAATGATCTGCCTCCAGATCAGAAAACTCCAATGAGTCCCTACACATTTAACCGAAAACTCTTTCAATACTTAATCCATATCGACTGTATGCCACCATAATTCATTTACTGGTATAATTGTTCATTATAATTGTTCATTATAAGTGTTTAACTATAATTGTTCACTATATATGTGTGTGCGTGTGGGAGCGAGCGAGCGAGAGAGAGAGAGAGAGAGAGAGAGAGAGAGAGAGACAGAGAGAGAGAGAGAGAGAGAAAGTGGGTGTCAGAGAGAGGGAGACAGTGAATGTGGCAGTGCATGCATTCGTACGTGTGTGTGTGATAGTGAGTGAGGGAGTGTGTGCGTGCGTGCATGCGTTCATGAGTATGTATATGTGTGAGAGAGTGTGATTGAGAGAGTGAGTGTGTGAGTGTGTATGTGAAGGATTGTGTGTGAGAGAGTGAGACAGTGGGAGAGTTGATGTGTTAGTATGTGTGTGTGAGCGCGCGCATGCGTGTGAGTGTGTGTATATGAAAGAATACAGAGAGAGAGAGAGAGAGAGAGAGAGAGAGAGAGAGCTGAGCAGATGCATGTCATGTAACACGCATGTTATGTAACACGCGAATCCATATGTTTGTGTATTCTCATCTGTCATATTATCAGTTAAATACCATTTGATTTTATCATGCATAATATAAACTCATGTTCATTACTGTAGGTTGAGTGAGAGAGTCAGTGAGTGTGAATGAGAGACAGAATGAGTGAGCGTGAGAGTGAATGAGTGAGCGGGAGAGTGAATGAGTGAGCGGGAGAGTGAATGAGTGAGCGGGAGAGAGAGAGAAAGAGTGAGTGTGTGTGTGTGTGTGTGAGAGAGAGAGAGAGAGAGAGACAGAGAGAGAGAGAGAGAGAGAGAGACTTTCTTAGTTCACTCAGCGATCCATGGAGTTTATCTTCCACTATGGTCTCTCTAGGCCAGAAGGTTTGCCTGGATATGTTGTAGTTTGAGCAGTCCTGGAGTATGAGCTCTGCTGTCTGCGACGCCAAAACACATGTGCACATGGCTGAGTCACAAATCTTGAATTGTGTATACATGTGGTTGCGTAATCTATTGTGTACTGTTCTGAGGCGCAGAATAATGACATGTTCTTGTCTATACATAATGTGGTAGTCGTCTTGGGTAGGTTTTGGTGATCTTCTGACTGATTTGATCCTTCTTTTCTTTTGGTGGTATGTAACGGGCACATCAGGCTGTTCTTCGTTTGCTCCTTCCTTAGCCAATCGATCAGCTCAGTCGTTTCCCGGTACTCCACAGTGGGATGGTATCCACAGTATGGGACCTTATGCTGACTGCTAAGTTCAGAATGTAGTGTCCTTAGAACTGGCAATTTCCCAGACAGGAGCGCCTCTAGTACCGATTTTGCATCCGTCAATAGCACCACAGGTTGTGTACCATGGCTGGTATTTAGTAATTTCTCTGTTTGCTATCTTGATTGTCTCAATTTCAGCATGATAGTTATGGCAGTATTTTCCTGTTGGAACCCTGGCCGTGTCCCTAGTATTGATTGGGTATTCTATGTACACTCCCGCTCCTCCATTTCGAACAGCATTTTGTGCTGACCCATCTGTGTAGACTCTGATCCAAAGGTCCTGTGGGTATTCGTCATCAAGGAAGCTGAGAGTAGCTGTTCTGCGCTGTACACTGTTCTGTCCTTCCTTGTCAAATATTCCTCTCACTTTGTCTGGATTTGTAGTGATAGTCTATGTTTATATTTCCATGGAGTTCGCTCTAGAATAGTTGTCAGGGGGATACCAACTGTGGGCAAATCGGTGGTTCCTCTGCAGATTCGTTTGGCCTGGTAGACAAAACTACTTCTTTTCAACCGCCCATAGCTAAGTATTCAAATCGATTCTTCATAGGGTGGTCTGGCAAGCTGAGGAACTTTACTGCTTGTATTAGTGTTTTTGTATCTCTGCGCTCTCTCAGTGCTTGCGTCCTTCCCATTTTCTCAATTTCTGATCTCATCCCTCCTGTGGTGACTCTAAAAGCTTGATTTTGCACCTTGTCCAGCTCTTGTAGTGTGGTTTTTTATGCTGAACACCATTTGACCGGTATTTCAGGAGTGGTCGTATGCTTTGTTGATAAACTTTGCTAAGTATTTTCTCACTGGTTCCCCATGTGGTTCTACTTAGCTTTCTCAGTGAAAACACACTCCCGTGTGTTGCCGGGGCCCATAAGGGAAGCAAAGAATAGCAACACTGTAGCCTACCACGCATGTCGTAAGAGGCGACTAAGGAGGCTTGATGGTTCCGTCGCCCTGCTACTGAGTGAGTGAGTGGCGCGACACTGTGAGCTGTGAGTTTCATGTGAAATGCTTTTGAATCTGCCCGAGATTTTTTGGAAGGTGACTGCATGTTGGGAGCGATGGCAGGTGGCTATGTCCCAGAGTTGATCGGGTTTTGCCTTATGCAGAAATGCGTGGCTGCTGGGCTTCTGGTTGACTGCCACTGCCATCGACGATGAAATGCATTTAGTGGACTATGTGGTTGAACATCTAGGAAACATCCAGATGGGAAAATGACTGCCGATTCCATCAGAGATAAACTGGGTGTTTCGTGGGGGACTATTGTGTTGACATTCTGGCGGCAGCATTATGCACAGTGTATTTGTGTGGGCTGTTGTTTGTCGAGACTCCTGTCTTTTCCACTTTTCACATTAGGCAGTGGGGAGTGTTTTGTGTGATATTCACTGGCACAGGAACGGAGCATAATGGGGACGACCCGTTGCTGTGAAGTTGGAACTGCGACTAACTAACTAACTATCTTAGCTTTCTCAGGATGGCTATTTTCCTTCTGGCTTTGGCAACTGCTTTTTTTATGTGTTTTCTCCATGTCAGTCTGTCATCAAATGTTACTGCAAGGTATGTTGGTTCTTTATCTTCTCTTCGGGGTGTTCCATTTATCTGGATTATCCCTGCCTTTTGATTCGGAGATAAGGTAGAGTGGTGCTGTACTTGTCAGTGTTTATGCTGACACACCATGTATTTGCTCATGCAACAAATGTATCCGCAGCTCTCTGTAGCGATATGGTGGCCACTGATGCATGTTCATTTGTGCTTCACAAAACCAGGTCATCAGCGTACATTGCCGCTTTAATTCCATGCGGTAGATTAGCAACGAGATCATTGATGAAGATTAGAAAAATTGTGGGGGACAAGACTCCACCCTTGGGAAAACCGTGACGCAATAGAACGTTATTGCTCTCGAGTCCGTCTATCTGTACTCGGGCTCTTCTGTTGTGCAACTATGCTTTCACGCATTTGTACATTCTTCCATTGACTTTACAGTTTCTCAGTTTCTTCATCAGACCTTTTTTCCAGACTTTGTCAAAAGGCTTTCTTCAGATCTATCCATGCCGCAAGTGCCATCTTCTTCTCTTGGAATGCATCCTCAATTTCTTGAGAGAGATAGGTTGTCTGATCTTCCGTAGAGTAGCACTGCCTAAAGCCAGCCTGCTGTGGCACAAGGATGTTTATACTTTCAATGTACCACTGCAGTCTGTGATTGATAATGCGCTCCAGTGTTTTGCAGAGACAGCTGGTGAGGCTAATTGGTCTGTAGCTAGAGGCAATGGAACCATCTTTCCCTGATTTTAGGAGGGGTATCATGATTGCTTCTCTCCAGGCTTGTGGAACACTGCCTAAGGTCCAGCTGTTATTGAAGATCTGCAACAGCTTTGCTTTGGCCTCTGTTCCTAGGTTCCTGATCATTTCATTGGAGATACCATCAGCTCGTGGTGACTTTCACATTTTCAGTTTTGATATGGCTAGCTCTAGTTTACTGATTGTGATAGGTGCCTCCATAGCCTCATGTACTATTTCCATCTGTCCTGCATGTTACCATTTCTCTCGAATCTCTTGTCGTTTCTCTACACTAATTTTGATATTGTTATCTTGTGCGAATGAGTCCGCAAAATGGTCAGCTGCTTGCTTTCCTGTTAAGATGTTTCCGTCTTAATGTAGTGGAATTTTTGAGTTTCTCCCTGTGCCCTCATCATTAAGTTGTTTTATTAGCTTCCACAACGTCCTTGTGTCTCTTTCAAAGTTCAGTGACTCTGTTTTCTCCTGCCAACTTTTTCGTCTAGCCTGCAGCTGGGCCCTTTGAAATTTGGCTTTTGCGTGCTGGTATTAATTGTGGTGCTCTTGGCTGGGATTGGCCTCTAATTGCCTTCTACACACTTCCACATCATTATGCAACTGTTCCAGTTCACTACCCCAGTAGGGTTTATAATTTTTACGGGCTCCTCTTGGTACTGTTTCTCATGCTGCCTGTAGTATGCATTTCCCAAACTCTTCAGCTACTTTATTTATGTCCTTCTCAGTGCTTAGGTTTCTAACCAGTATGCTGGTGCGATGCTTGTATATTTCCCAGTCTGCTTTCTTGTAGTTCCACCTTGAGAAAGTGCTGCTTTCACTTACAGGCTCATCTTCTACAGTTAGAAAGACTGGCCAATGGTCACTGGCACCTAGCTGTTTCCCAACGATTCGTTTAATGTTCAACTCCAGGTCTGGTGAATCAAAAGCCAGGTCAGGTGTCGTTGTAGTGTGCCATGGTCTCGAGTAGAAGGTATGTGGGTCAGATGGCTTGTTAACCAAGATGAATCTATTCTCATCCTGCCAGTCTTCCAGTCTCTTTCCTCTCTGGTCCATGTGATCATAGCCCCAGCTCTGCGAGTGACTGTTGAAATCGCCTCACACAATCATTTTTTTCTTTTGATGGTAGTGTGTCCAGTGCCTGTGGGCGGTCATTTGGACAGTAGTAATTGATCAGATGAAGGTCTGTGTTGTCTGTCTTAAGTTTAAGTGTCTGATAATCAGCCCCTTCCGTGTAAACTTCAATTTTGGAAGCAGTGATGTTATTTTTGACAAGGGTCAGTATCCCACCTTTTCGCCTGTTCTTTCGGTCAGATCGGTAAGACTGGTAGCCTCTGATTTTGAAGGCTATATTTTCGTTGAGGTGAGTTTCTTGCAAGCAACATACGCTTACATTGTTTTTTGGGGCCAAGATGTTTCTAGTTCTACTTCTTCTTCTTTCGTTCGCTTGAAATATGTCTATAACTGCAATGCTGTCTCTTTTGTGAATTGAACTGTGTTTTTCAGTTCACACAGCGGTTCATAGAGTTTATCTTCCACTGTCGTCTCGCTAGGCCAGAAGGTTGCCTAGAAATGTTATATTTTGGGCAGTCTTGGAGTATGTGCTCTGCTGTCTGCGACGCCAATCCACATGTACACATGGCTGATTTAGCAATCTTGAATTTTGTATATATGTGGTTGCGTAATCTATTGTGTCCTTTTGAGAGGCGCAGAATAATGACTTGTTCTAGTCTGTCCATAAAGTGGTAGTCATCTTGAGCAGGTTTTGGTGGCTTTCTGACTGATTTGATCATTCTTTTCTTGTGGTGGTAAGTAACGAGCACATCAGGCTGTTCTTCTTTTGCTCCTTCCTTAGCCAATTGATCAGCTCTTTCGTTTCCGGGTACTCCAACCGTGGGATGGTATTCACTGTATGGTGACCTTACGCTGACTGCTAAGTTCAGAAAGTAGTGTCCTTAGTACTGGCAATTTCCCAGACAGGAGCGCCTCGAGTACTGATTTTGCATCTGTCAGTAGCACCACAGATTGTGCACCATTGCTGGTATTTAGTAATTTCTCTGTTGCTATCTTGATTGCCTCAATTTCAGCATCGTAGTTATGGCAGTACTTTCCTGTCGGTACTATAGCTGTGTCCCTAGTATTATTTGGGTATTCTATGTACACTCCCGCTCCTCCATTTCGAACAGCATTTTGTGCTGACCCATCTGTGTAGACACGGATCCAGAGGTCCTGTGGGTATTCTTCATCAAGGAAGCTGAGAGTGGCTGTTCTGCTCTGTACACTGTTCTGTTCTTCCTTGTCAAATATTCCTCTCACTTTTGTCTGGATTTGTAATGATAGTTTATGCTCATCTTTGCATGGAGTTCGCTCTGGAATAGTTGTTAGGGGGATACCAACTGTGGGCAGATCGGTGGTGTCTCTGCAGAGTCGTTTGGCCTGGTTGATAAAACTACTTCTTTTCAACCACCCCATAGCTAGGTTTTCAAATCTGTTCTTCATATGGTGGCCTGGCAAGCTGAGGAACTTTTCTGCTTGTATTAGCGTTTTCGTATCTCTGCGCTCACTCAGTGCTTGTGTCCTCCCCATCTTCTCCATTTCCACTATAGGGGTTGATCTCATCCCTCCTGTGGTTACTCTAAGTGCTTGATTTTGCACTTTGTCCAGCTCTTGTAGTGTGGTTTTTGATGCCGAACACCACTCAGTTGACCCGTATTCCAGATGTGGTCGTATGCTCTATTGATAAACTTTGCTAAGTATTTTCCCACAGGCTCCCCATGTGGTTCCACTTAGCTTTCTCAGGATGGCTATTTTCCTTCTGGCTTTTGCTACTGCTTTGTTGATGTGCTTTCTCCATGTCAGCCTGCCATCAAATATTACTCCAAGGTATGTTGGTTCTTTATATTCTCTTAGGGGTGTTCCATTTATCTGGATGGTCCCTGCCTTTTGTTTTGGAGAGAGGGTAAATAGGGTGGTGCTGCACTTGTCAGTGTTTATGCTGACACACCATCTATTTGCCCATGCAACAAATGTATCTACAGCTCTTTGTGGCAATCTGGTGGCCACTGATGCATGTTCATTTTTGCTCCATAGAACCAGGTCATCGACGTACATCGCCGCTTTAATTCCATGCGGTAGATTAGCAACGAGATCATTGATGAAGATTATTAAAATTATGAAGGACAAGACTCCACCCTGGGTAACACCGTGACGCAGTAGTACTTTCCGGCTCTTTAGTCCGTCTATCTGTACTCTGGCTCTTCTGTTGTGCAAGTATGCTTTCACGCATTTGTACATTCTTCCATTGATTTTGTAGTTTCTCAGTTTCTTCATCAGACCTTCTTTCCAGACTTTGTCACAGATTTTCTTCAAATCTATCCATGCCGCAAACATCAGCTTCTTCTCTTGGAATGCATCCTCAATTTCTTGAGAGAGGTAGGTTGTCTGATCTTCCGTAGAGTAGCACTGACTAAAGCCAGCCTGCTGTGGCACAAGGATGTTTTTACTTTCAATGTACCACTGCAGTCTGTGATTGATGATGCGCTCCAATGTTTTGCAGAGACAGCTGGTGAGGTTAATTGGTCTGTAGCTAGAGGCAATGGAACTATCTTTCTCTGATTTTAGGAGGGGTATCATGATTGCTTCTCTCTAGACTTGTGGAACACTGCCCAAGGTCCAACTGTTATTGAAGCTCTGCAACAGCTTTGCTTTGGCCTCTGTTCCTAGGTTCCTGATCATTTCATTGGAGATACCATCAGCTTCTGGTGACTTTCTCATTTTCAGTTTTGATATGGCTAGCTCCAGTTCGCTGATTGTGATGGGTGCCTCCAGAACCTCATGTACTATTTCCTTCTGTCCTGTATGTTGCCGTTTCTCTCGATTCTCTTGTTGTTTCTCTGGACTAATTTTGATATTGTTATCTTGTGCGAATGAGTCCGCAAAATGGTCAGCTGCTTGCTTTCTTGTTAAGATGTTTCCATCTTTATGTAGTGCAATATTTGAGTTTCTCCCTGTGCCCTCATCATTAAGTTGTTTTATTAGCTTCCACAATTTCCTTGTGTCTCTTTCAAAGTTCAGAGACTCTTTTTTTTCATGCCAACTTTTCCGTCTAGCCTGCAGCTGGGCCCTTTGAAATTTGGCTTTTGCGTGCTGGAATTAATTGTGGTGCTCTTGGCTTGGTGTGGCCTCTGCTTGCTTTCTACACACTTCCACATCATTATGCAACTGTTCGAGTTCACTAATCCAGTAGGGTTTATATTGTTTACGGGCTCCTCTTGGTACTGTTTCTCGCGCTGCCTGTAGTATGCATTTCCCAAACTCTTCAACTACTTTATTTATGTCTTTCTCAGTGTTCAGGTTTCTAACCGGTATGCTGGTGCGATTCTTGTACATTGCCCAGTCTGCTTTCTTGTAGTTCCACCTCGAGAGGGTGCTGCTTTCACTTACAACTCATTTTCTACAGTTAGAATGACTGGCCGATGGTCACTGCCACCAAGTTGTTTCCCAACAATTCGTGCAATGTTCCACTCCAGGTCTGGTGAATGAAAAGCCAGGTCAGGTGTAGTTGTAGTGTGCCATGATCTCGAGTAGAAAGTATGTGGGTCGGACGGCTTGTTAACCAAGATGAATCTATTCTCATCCTGCCAGTCTTCCAGTCTCTCTCCTCTCTGGTCCATGTGAACATAGCCCCAACTCTGCGTGTGGCTGTTGAAATCGCCATACACAATCATTTTTTTCTGTTAATGGTAGTGTGTCCAGTGCCTGTGGGCGGTCAAGTGGACAGTAGTAATTGATCAGATGTAGGTCTGTAAAGCCTGTCTTAATTTTAAGTGTCTGATACTCAGCCCTTTTAATGTAGACTTCGATTTGGGAAGCAGTGATGTTATTTTTTACAAGGGTAAGTTCCCACCTATTCGCCTGTCCTTTCGGTCAGATCGGTAACACTGGTAGCCTCTGATTTTGAAGGATATATTTTCGTTGAGGTGAGTTTCTTGCAAGCAATATATGCTTACATTTTCTTGGTCCAGGATGTTTTATCATTCTATTTTTTTGTTACTGACTCTCTCTGCAGTCCAGTGCATTATTTTAAGTATTTGTTTAGTATGGCCTGCCGTTCTATTCTCATGTCCCCTGGCTCCACATGACATCTGAGAAGGACCTCCATTAGTTGTGGTTAGACCCTGACGAGGCATAGGGCCCTGCACTGCACCTGTCTGGGGGTCCAAAGCAGGGCGAGCACCATAACATTTAGCAGTAGTCGACATATTCCATTTTGCGTTATTGCGTGGCAGTTCCAAAATATTGCACTAGTAAAACAGAACGACGCAGTTCCAAAATATTGCACTAGTAAAACAGAACGACGCAGTCCCATTTTATTGCACAAGTGACACATAACGACGCAGTCCCAACATATTGCACTAGTGAAACGTAGCGAGGCAGACCAAAAATATTGCACTTGTTGCAAATAACGATACAATTCAGAAACAAACCAGCTATCTCCACAGCTTTAGGCAGGCGGCATGACCATTTGACCACCCGTCGCTCAGCAAGAATTATGAAGCTCATACTAAATGTTGCAGGGATGGGTCATCTCTTATGTGGCACGAATACGAAATGTTCTCCCGGAAATCATGAGTAAATCAATGGACATTGATTGAAGACGGTTAGAAGATAAAGCATACAAGAGTATGCTGGGAGAGGCATTCTATAATTTTCGCTGGATGCACGGTAGCTGTGTCACACGGGTATATTGTCGCCGGCTGCACGGCAGCTGTAACACAAGGTATATTGTCGCCTCTGCACGGTAGCGGGATTTGCAGGTGTATTGTTGTACACTTGTGTGTAGTCCGCATGTGTGCACCAGCAGTTTGACATCACGTATTGCACAAGCCAGACACTTTCACATGCACACAATATTGTTTCAGTAATTCGTACAAAACAAGTGCTGGCTACACTGGGTGTCAGACATTAGCTAGACATTGTTTACATCTTACCACTCATTTGTTGTGATTTGGTTTTCATGATCGCAAATGCTTGAAACAACCGTCGGTGTACCGAGAGAGCTGTAGCTCACGGAATAGTGCACCAATAATTGACAGTTGTTGAGAAAGACCGCTAGAATTTGTTCTATCCTTGTCTGTGTTTAATTTATTCTTCACGCCACGTCTGCGTCTTTTTTTGAATCAAATGCACATCATTGTTCTCTTTGCTGTTGTTTGTTCTGTGCAGAGTGGAGCGCGGGTTTTAGCGGTCACTACAGTAGGGGTGGAGACTGGGGAGTCGGTGCATCACTTACCTACTCGTGGGGCAGACGTTAGACAACTGTCAGACACGCCTTAATCTGGAGCTAGTCCGTTGCACGACAACT
The DNA here is from genome assembly GCA_014155875.1 of Cepaea nemoralis. NCBI lineage: Eukaryota > Metazoa > Mollusca > Gastropoda > Stylommatophora > Helicidae > Cepaea > Cepaea nemoralis. Next base: position 179,233 of record JACEFZ010020476.1, read on the forward strand.
GAAGTGGCGCCTCTTGGAGAATAAATGCTTAAAGTTATCTGTTCTACGTGTTATATTTTCTGTGGCTCTTGCTGTGTATATAGACTTATACACACATGCAATTTTCTTTTTGCTGGTGTACTTGCTACATACATAAATCTATCCCTGTGACAGTATAGTCGCTGCAAACATACAATCATACATCTTCCCATGTGAAGGCATAGTCGCTACAAACATACACCTGCCTGGGGAGTCCAAAGCAGGGCGAGCACCATAACATTAAGCAGTTGCCGACATACTTCATGGCATAATTGCGTAGAAGCCCGATTTCTATTTTGCGCCAACTGGCTGGCTGCCTCCGTCTTCAGTACCTTTCTTTTTCTAGAGCAGACTATGGTCTCACTTGACACACGAACTTCTAAATCTAGATGGAATATAATTTGACTTTCGCTGATCTGTTATAGAAGAACGGCGTTGCTTACAATTTATGGTGGTGGTGGTCGGAGTCTTTGATTTAAGCATCACCAAATTCCACATAATCTATTGCACTAGTGAAACAGAACGAAAGATGTCCAAAATGAGGCACTAATAAAACAGAACGACGCAGTTCCAAAATATTGCACTAGTAAAATAGAACGACACATTTCCAAAATATTGCACTAGTAAAACAGAACGACGCAGTTCCAAAATATTGCACTAGTAAAACAGAACGACGCAGTCCCATTTTATTGCACAAGTGATACATAACGACGCAGTCCCAAAATATTGCACTAGTGAAACGTAGCGAGGCAGTCCAAAAATATTGCACTTGTTTCACATAACGATACAGTTCGGAAACAAATCAGCGACCTCCACAGCTTTAGGCAGGCGGCATGTCCATTTGGCCACTCGTCATTCAGAAAGAGTTGTGAAGCTCATACTAAATGTTGCAGGGATGGGTCATCTCTTATATGGCGCGAATAAGAAATGTTCTACCGGAAATCATGAATAAATCAATGGGCATACATTAAAGACGGTTAGAATATAAAGCATACATGAGAATACTGGGAGAGGTATTCTATAATTTTGGCTGGAAGCACGGTAGCATTGTCACACCGGTATATTGTCGCCCGCTGTACGGTAGCTGTAACACAGGAGTTTGACATCACGTATTGCACAGGCCAGACAATTTCACAAGCACACAATATCGTTTCAGTCATTCGTCCAAATCCCTTGTGCTGGCTACACTGGGTGGCAGTCTTTAGCTAGACATTGTGTATATCTTACTACTCATTTGTTGTGATTTGGTTTTCATGATCGAAATGCTTGAAACAACCGTCCGTGTACCGAGAGAGCTGTAACTCATGGAATAGTGCACCAATAGTTGACAGTTGTTTAGAAAGACCGCTAGAATTTGTTCTATCCTTGTCTGTGTTTAATTTATTCTTCACGCCACGTCTGCGTCTTTCGTTGAATCAAATGCACACCATTATTCTCTTTGTTGTTGTTTGTTCTGTGCAGAGTGGAGCGTGGGTGTCAGCGGTCACTACGGTGGGGGTGGAGACTGGGGAGTCGGTGCATCACTTACCTACTCGTGGGGCAGACGTTAGACAACTGACAGACACGCCTTAATCTGGAGCTAGTCCGTTGCACGACAACTGAAGTGGCGCATCTTGGAGAATAAATGCTTAAAGTCATCTGATTTACGCGTTATATTTTCTGTGGCTCTTGCTATGTATATAGACTTATACACACATGCAATTTTCTTTTTTCTGGTGTACTTGCTACATACATAAATCTATCCCTGTGACAGTATATTCGCTGCAAACATACAATCATACATCTTCCCATGTGAAGGCATAGTCGCTATATGCATACATCTTTCCATGTGACCTTATAGACCCTACATATATGAATCTTTGCTTGAAAAGAAATAAACACATGCATCTTAATTTCCCTAAATGTTACACATTCATACATACAATCACATTTCCCTGTAAGGTATTCGGTCATACATACAGTCATATTTCCTTTTAAATTATTGATTCACACACATTATTATATTTCCCTGTAAAGTTTTGAGTCACACGCATTATCATCTTTCCCCGTAAGTTATTGAGTCACACACATTATCATATTTCCTTGTATGGTATAGAATCAAATACACAATAATATTTCCCCGTAAGATATTGAGTCATACACACAGTCATATTTCCCTGTAAGGTACCGCATCATTCATACAATCAAATGTCCTGTAAAGTATTGATTCATACAGATAATCATATTTTCCTGTAAATTATTGAGTCATACATACAATCATATTTCCATGTAAAGTATTGAGTCATACATACAATCATATTTCACTGTAAGTTATTGATTCATACATACAATCATATTTACCTGTAAAGTATTGAGTCATACACACAATCATGTTTCCATGTAAGGTATTGAGTCATACATACAATCATATTTCCTTGTGAATTATTGAGTCATGCATAGAATCATATTTCACGTAAGTTATTGAGTCATACACACAATCATATTTCTATGTAAGGTATTGAGTCATATATAAAATTGTCACAAAGGTAGAATATCAGGGATAGGATGATATAATTTCCTATACTCAGGTGCTCAAAGGTGAAGAAGAGCAACACTGACTTCTAATGGGCCAGAGAAGAAATGGATAATAAGAAAAAAAAGAGCACTTTATGCATTCTCCTCAGTTAACAAGAAAAGGGATAGAGAGTTAGACAGAATATTCCAGGTGGTCTTTGGGTGGTGGATGTTCTGTTGTATACCCCAGCCAAAATGATTACACTATTGGACTGTAACAGGATCACTGAGTTTGCACAAAAAACTATAAACTAAACAAAACAAGTTAAGAACAACAAAATTAGACTTTTATTGACAGAATTGCATGATTCAGGGACAAACAGACATCCTGACTTGTCACACAACTTACATATACAAAATTGGGAACCTACGTTCCCACAGTGGATATCACTGCTGCCTAACATCGCTATGACCACGACCGGGTACCCATTTCCACAAACCAGCAAGAACATGGCAACAAAGAAGCCTCAACGTAAACAACAACGGTGACAACAGGTATGGATTCTCTGCTGATCCCATCTCAGGATTCATGGACAGTCGGTACTTACAGAAATGGGAATCCGAAATCGCCCGCCACAGCTAGAGATAACTGCTACCTAGCACCGACCTCAGAGGCGGTCTCTAATTGATAGTGAGACCTCAACCATGTTCAGTTGAGTCGAAGGGTACCCTAAGTAGCCACACAGGACACCCGCATCTCATGGCGGGTGCATTATTCTCCAGTGATTCTCCAGTGGTCTCCAGTGGTTGGGGACCAGATACAGCAAAGAGTCATAGTATAACAAATAACAGAACTATAACCCTAGCAGCAAAGATATAGTGGCATAAACAGCGATATAAACAGGTACATGAAAGGGGGTGTGAGTGGCCTAAACACGACATTAACCAGAGTTGGGCTCAAGTTTTCTCTAAAAACAACAACTATGGCCAAGTGGCACCACCTGCAATTCATGACAAAATACATCTGATTAATAACATCAAGGAATCATTATTTCAACTCAGCTACACCCGGTGTACAACGCCTCTAACAGGACAACACCATTTGAACATGCACACACAGGACATAAATACAGTACAGTTCAATGCACCAACAGCGATCAAGCACATATATAGGATATACAATTCAATGTGACATCACCAGGACACACGTGTGTACCGATGACAGCTGGACGACATCTCCAATATACAAGAAGTGCAGTTCTACACATGACACCAGCAACAATCAGGACATAGGTTATAACATAAGTCACCGACAACAAATCAGACATATGCCATACATTGCCAAATAAAACCGCCTCACATTGCCAAATAAAACCACCACAATATTATTCCCCACTATGATCATGCTCACACAATAATGCACCAGATTCATTATGGGTGCTCTATTCAGCACCTCTTGCTCTGGCTGGCCAGGCCACTATTCTTACCTAGTTAACATTTGTCCAACCTGAGCACTACAGATCATTAACCTCATAATTACGACCATCATCACAACCATAATAATCATCATGTGATACTTATAGGACAATACAAATACATGCAGTGTTCAATCTGGCACCTACATCATCACCATGCTGAGCAGTATCATGCCACTATAATAATTATATTTGTCGTGCCACTGGACTCAGATGGACTCAGGCGAGAGAGTGAGGTCGACGAATTGCGCAACCCTTCCTCACTTTAATCCAAGTCATCGCGCAAGTCATTCTTCAAAACAACAACAATATATTGCAATGTATAGCCTCGCGGCACCTGGTACGGCCACCTTCATACAGGAATACCAACCTAAACAGAATTAACCATAACCTCATATTCTATGCTACAGAGCTCCATATTTTTCTCTTTACTGTTGTAAACAGCCCCAATCATTATCATACACAAGACACTGCTGTGTTCAGGTACACTGTCCTGCAGGTGCAGCGGCTTTCCTCCTGTCAGAACATAAGACTTTATAGAACAATATATACATAATATGTACGTTCATAATATTCCCTCTACTTTGGATTATTCCACTACATATTTTGCCTACTGCATTGGATTGTGGTTATATTAAACTCTCTAGAACAGTGGTTCTCAACCGGTGGGGAATTCCTCCCCCACCCAGGGGGGAATTTTAGGGTTTCCAGGGGGGGGGGGGGGGGGGGATGAAGACCATTTCAAGATCCGATTACTTGATATTGTTTTTCCGTTCATACTTTACAGTTAAGTACGTCTCATGCTTCTAACATTCATTTTATAAAGTCAGTAGACCCACAAATAATGTTTTATGTGGATATCTAGACTTGTTTTAGTATGTGCTATTAAATTTACCTTACATTTTTATGTATACTGTATAGGGGTGGGGGATTTTTAGATAGGAAATATGAAAGGGGGGGGGGGGGATGACGTTCTGAAAATACGGTGAAAAGGGGGGGGGGGGGGCACGGGCCAAATTTTTGATAGGAAGGGGGGGGGAGAAATTACGTTCTGAAAATATGGTGAAGGGGGCACGGACCAAAAAGGTTGAGAACCACTGCTCTAGAACTACACAACACAGTATTGAAATATTTTGGTCACTTGAAACGTCACGAAAGTTTGGAAAGAACAATAATGGAAGGGTATATGCCTGGGAAGAGAGGAAGAGGAAGGCTAAAGAGAAGATGGGTGCAGGATGTGGCGGATGATCTCCAGATGGGTGTATCAGACGCCGGACATCTTGCTTATGATCGAGAGGTTTTCCGGAAGGTTGTTATCGGAGCGAGGTTCTGCAAAGGACATGCTACTGAATGAATGAATGTTCCCTACACATTTCGTTTAGACCAGTGTTTCCCAACGTGGGACCCACGCCCCACAGGGGGGCAATTCGATTGTTAAAGGGGGCAATTCGAAAATGGAAGAAATCGGCTGGATATAACAAAACGGGGAGACTTGAGACTGAAGTTAACTAAATTAGAACCTGACACAAGATCTCTTTGCAGCAAGCATCAAGTGCAAGGATCTCACTAAATTTAAATAATAAATAATTACCAATAATTAAAATAAAATAAAAAAATCTTTCATTAAAATTATTTTGTACTTGAATTTAAGTTCTCCGTTATATGTTTTGAAAATTTACTTACTGTCTTTGCTCAATAATTTCCTAGTGATTTCTTCCTAAAACCTATCAATCAAGTTTCTTTAGTGAACATTTCAATTTTTGAATATTAAAAATAATGTATATGTTGGGGTGGGGGGGGGGGGCGGGAAAAAAGGGGAGGGGCATAAGAATTTTAGAAAGGCTTATGTGGGGCATAGCACAAAAAAGATTGGGAAACACTGGTTTAGACTATTCATGTGTTCTTGTAATTCAGCTTTTGATTTTGATATTAGTGCTTGGTCAGCCGCAAACAGGAGTTCTCTTAGGGTGTGATCTGCAGATGGTTCTTCTTCTGTGTTCTCGTCATGCGGTGTTCTTGCAGTCTCTGTTTGGCTGGTTTCTTTTTATATGTTGTCTATATAGGTTATGGATAAGAGAGGTGACAGGACACAACCTTGTCGTACTCCGGATCTTATGGTGAAGGGTTCTGAGTGTCCTCCAGTTGCCCTCACTATGCATTCACTGTTATTGTATAAGCTTCTGCATAGATTTGTTAGATGTGTACTCACACCATGTTGTTTAAAGATTTTCCACAGCTTGTTTCTATCTACTCTATCAAATACCTTTCCTTGGTCGACAAAGGCTAAGTAGAGTGTTTCATTGAATTCGATTGATTTTTCTATTAGTTATCTAAGAGCGAAAATGGCATATGTGCATCCTTTGTTTGTCCTAAATCCAATTTGTGTTGCGCTCAGTTGAGGTTCTATAGTAATTCGCAATCTTTTCTCAAGAATGTTGTAAAATATTTTCCCAGTATGACTCAAAAGGGAAATGCCTATGTATATTCTGCAGTCTCTTTTGCTGCCTTTGTTTTTCCAAATTGGGATAATTATGGCGTTTCCCCAGTCTTGTGGTGTCTGTTTCTTTTTTTTCCTTTTTAGTCGTTGGATCAACATCACGGCACACGGTTTAACCCATAAGTGCTCCGTTTTCCTCCTAACTCAAACCTGAGTCTGGAGAAACTCAGCTCAATGCACGAACTCCGTTGCATCGGCGAGGATCCTGAAATACTTTGGGTAGCTTTTTAACTCGAAATGTTGCCCGGGCAGCGCCGTTAGGCTACTCTTTTTCGATTTCCAACTGCCAAGGGATTTTTTACGTGCGCAACAATACACACGGGCGTCCGATCTCACTACCTAGAGACCAGGGGAAATTTTATTACTGGAAGTCCAGGTGGATTTTTTAAATAAATCCCGGTCCTCACAGGAGCCTGAACCCGGGACCTCCAGCACTCGATTCGGACACCATACCTCGAGACCACTCAGCCCCCCTGTGGTGTCTGTTGTTCTACCCAAAGATGGTTGAATAGTCTATGCAGCCATGCTGTATCTACTTCTCTTGCTGCTTTAATAAGTTCATTTGGTATTTCATATTGTCCTATGATTTGTTCAATGTGGCTTAACTGACAGCTTCTATAATTTCTTCTTTCAGTATGTCTGGTTCTAGTTCTTTGGTGGCATCTGTGTCGGTTTCTTTAATTCATGTGACATCTGGTTGGATGTTGAGAAGTTGTTCGAAGTACTGCTTCCATCTTATTAGGATTTGTTGTTGTTCACTTATTGGTTCTCCATTTTCGCTGTTAATTATTTCAGTTGGGTTAAAGGGTTCTCCATTGGTTCTCTTTCGCACGTATCTTTTTGTAGAAGTTTCTAGTTGTCTCCTTGTAGTTTTTATTTAAGAGTTCTCCATACTCCTCCCAGTCCTTTTTTCTCTCTCTCTCTATTTGCTATTCTATTCACATGTCTTCTCGCTATTCTATATTCTATGTAATCCCGTTCCTGTTTGCTCTTCAACCACTGTTTATATTTTTACATTTTGTCCTTTACAGCTTTCTTTACCTATGCGTTCCACACATTTCTTTTTTTCTTTATCCGTGTTTTGCGTTTTTTCGTGGCCCCATATGCTATTTTTTGCAGTATTTAAAATGCTTGATTTAAACATCTCCCATTCTTCTTCCACTGTTTTTCTTTCTAAAGGTAATTTTACAAAGATTTCAGTTAGTTCTTTCTCATAATTTGTCCTCACTGCCTCGTCTTTGAGGTTTTCTAAGTTTACTGTTTCGCATGACATTTATTTTCCTGGTCGTTGCTTTCTTCTTCTGGTGGTTCTTATTCTGGCAAAAACTGCTTTGTGGTCTGTGTTTATACTTAAGTTGGGCACTGCCATTGCATCTAATATATTTCTCTTTGCGTTATTTCTTTTAAAAAAAAGAATCGCTTAAAAGTCGACATGGTCGGCTTCATTGCACCGGGTTTTTATCCCATATGGCTCAGTCTCTTTCCGTAGCTCGGAAAGAGTCGCACAAGGCACTAACTCTGTAGCTCTAGCGACGACCCACAGAATTCTCCGAAAAATTTCACCCGTGAACCGAAGGACGCGATCCGGAATCGAACCCTCAGCCTTCGGAGCCCTATTCAAAAGGCTTGACCACTTCGCCACGGAGACTCCCAAAATCAATATGGCTTTTGATATCTAGATTGTTACATTTATACCACGTGTATTTTTGCGAGTCTTTGTGGTTGTTGAATGTGGTTGTTATATGTAGGTCATATTGGCTGCATAGCTCTATCAGTTTACTTCCGTTGTCTTTTCTTTCATCATCTTGGTCTCCAAATGCTCCAAGATGTTTTTAAATGCCCACTCTTTTATATCCTTGTCTTGCATTGAAGTCTTCCATAACAATGGTGTTGTCCTTCTCTATTTTATTGAGCACGACATGGACATCTTAGTAGAATCCTCTCATTTTTGCTCAGTTTTGTTTGTATTACATGGTGTTTTTAGTGTACATATATTGTAATTGTTTGTTCTTTTATTCTCACAGTTTTGATTCTTTATGATATATTTTTTTTTTATTTCTAGTATTCCTCTTGCTAGCCGTGGTTCAATGACTATTCTCACACCGTGTCTTGCCCTTTCTTGCTTTTCCACTACAGAGTAGACAAACGTGTAACTGTGGTGGAGCCCCTTGCATGCTTTCCCCTTTATTCTGGTGTCCGCTATTCCAGTCAGTCCAATTTTCCTCTCTTCCATTGTTTCTATAAGTTCTTCGTCTTTACTATTAAAACAGCAGACGTTCATTGTGCCTGTGTTTTGAGTCGCTGATCTAACTCTTAGTCCATTTACATTGTCGGGTGTCACAAATTGACTTACGTAGCTCCCGGGCTGGCAACTACTCAATCAAAAGTCATTTTCTCCTACTGGTGTTTAGTTCTGGGTGCAGTTTGAGATCCCTTAACTTTGTCAGAAGTGATTAATTACCACCCCAGAAACCAGCCAAGAAGTGGCTCGCTGAAAAGATAGAGTTAGCTGTTCTTGGTATCCCTAAGAGTGAGAAATAGGAATTAATATATGCAGGATAACCTTGTTACTTAAGGACTGCATAGGCAAGGTACCTCCCTGACATGTTCTACACCTGGAATATATGGTGAACCCCCACTAAATATTTTACCAATGCGTTCACTCACTTACGCTACACAAACATGTATAGACATACAGAGTTTATACGGAAAACTGTGTTTAAAATACCATCACTGAGTTCATTTGTTGATATGATGATAGCATGATGATGATGATGATGATAATGATATTGATGTTATAATTCAACTTAAGAGGGCACACATGTCATGCTCCCTCAATGAGACGCATTTCACTGTCAGCTGGAAGGAGTCCCAATTGGTGCTTTCCCAAGATTCAGTCACTCACTATGTGAGTGGGTTGTTGACTGTCCGTGCTCCTAAGAGAGCTGAATTTATAGCTTCAGAAATTTCGTCAAAAGACTTCATACAGAAGTCGAACAGAACGAAATAATAATATGTCTCCAGATAGAGACTATTATTCACATTGGACGGGTTACCGGGACGTATTAAGTAAATAATTCTTTTTCTTCTTCTTCTGTCGTTCGCCTGAAATATGTCTATAACTGCAATGTTGTCTCTTGTATGAATCTAACAGTCTTTTTTAGTTCACTCTGCGGTCCATAGAGTTTATCTTCCAGTGTTGTCTCTCTAGGCCAGAAGGTTCGCCTAGATATGTTGTAGTTTGGGCAGTCCTGGAGTATGTGCTCTGCTGTCTGCGACGCCAAACCCCATGTGCACAGGCCTGAGTCACCAATCTTGAATTGTGTATACATAAGTTATCAGTCATCAGTTATCAGTTGGGGTATCGTCATTGCACTCCGGACATGTCCATAGGTGCTCAGATCCTCCCCCAGCATATGCATCAGCGTCCGGTGGCTAATAGTGCCAGTTCTGTGTTGGTTGACGAGGCGCCTTGTTTTCCCGATGTACCTCTCGCGTCTGGCTGTGCCGATTCTTACTCCCAAGTCTTTCATCCTGGACAGCGATGTGGAATCACTGACGTCAAAGTCCTCTGTTCTCGCCATATCTTTGAGGACGTTAATAACATCGGCACGATCCATGGGGTGGCCATCTACAGGGGGTGCAGAGCGAGCCAGTTTATCAGCTCGTTCATTTCCCTCGACTCCCGCATGTTCCGGGACGAAGATGAAGGTGACTTTACGGACAACAGACTTCCGCAGAGACTCAGTCCACTGTCTACGTACAGATCCAGCTTCGACCTTCTGAATCATGCTCATTGAATCACTTAGTACACACACGTTGGTATAATGCTGTGATTCCAGCCATATGAAAGCCTGTGTAACTGCCATCACCTCCATCGTCATGCTGCTCGTGGTTGTCATATATTTTTGAAGGAGTGGGAGATCACTGTAGTGCATGCCCCATTTCTAACAAAAGAGGTAGAACCCCATCCTCTTCTATCTTCAATAACCCCAGAATATGAACCTTGAGTTATCTGCAGGCCTCGTTCTATGAAGTAGTCTAGGAGATATAGATTATGGCCCTGGTGAGAATAATGATTACTAACTGGGATTCTGCCTCTTCTCCAAGGATTCTGTAGCTCTGGAGCCCCCTTTTTTCAGTTATCAAATCTGAGGAAGTCTGGAGAATTTTCTCAGCCTAATTTAGATGAAGAAATCATGGATATTGAGCAGTTGATAGATCTAGAGTCTTCTCTCCCCCATTTTAGTAAGTCATTATGAGTGGATTTATTTTTAAACAATCAAACACATAATCAATCACATTAGATTCTGACAACATGATGTACACAGAAGCTGTAGACTCACTGATAGATTTGAACTGATAAATTAACAGAAGGTCAATTCATGTTAATCATTTATTGACTGGGCCTGAGCCTTCTGGCCAGTACATACATCTCTATTGTGATTTACACAAGATATATTAGAAAAGTTGCACATTGGACCATTGTCACAGGCCATTAATAAACAAGCATCAATACATGAGAGGTCAACAAGTGTGAAAACATAGTAAACATTTTGATGTTGTACATGTTAAGTGTGAAAATGATTCAACAATTAAATATCAGTTTCCTGAAATTGGGTGTGGTGTCTACCAATTAGAAAGGTAACCTGGTGACTGGAAGATTTGGTAAGCCAGGGTCCATTGACTGATGGATCCACTTCAGGTCTGCCCGTATAGCTCCTCTGAAGGCCTCCCCATACTTTGCTCATGGCCAAGTCATCTTCCATCTCACTTGTGGTTCATCTCTTTCTCTAGGCTTCCCTCTTTCAGGTCTGATTTAGGTGGTTAGTTTGCTGATGTGTTGGGTGGTTGTTGGTATGTAGCCACCAAGATCACTGATGAATATTCACATATATATGTACATTCCTACCAATACAATATTCTAGAAGTAGGTCGGAAGAAATCTAAATTCCTGAAGTAGGAACTAGTTCCCCTCCCCTTCTTTTTCCTCTAATCTAGTGTTGGGTTAATTTGGGGTGGTCAGAGTTTATCACACTGTGTACGCCTTGTATCAACTGGTTCCTGCTGTATGTAAGTTCTCATTTGACCTGGGGTCAGTGAACGTGTACAGTAAGACAGTGACAAGAGTGAGAATGTGTCAAGATGCATGTAAATAAATGACATACATTTATATCATTTCTTCCACTCAATGGTGTTTATAATGTGTATAAATAATTCTCTGTGTTTTCCCAATTAATCAACTTCTTCTTCTTCATGTGTCTAATAACTCTCTCCCATTATCTGTTGTTGTTGTTGTTGTGATGTTGAGTGTTGGGTTGTGTGGAGTTGTGGTTTAAGTTATGTTGAGTAATGAGTTAAGTTCACTTCGTGTGATGGAGTTCCACGAGGCTCAACTCTTCTGATGTAATGCAGTTCATAAGTGCTCTTATCTAATTAAAATTTGACATAAATATAAATATTTATCCTTCAAACCCTATCCATTCAATAGATGAAGCAGAAAGAAAAGATTGGATTTCTCTCTCAACTTTCTAAATTGAAAATAGACATAGATAAGTCTGTTTTAAAACAAGGCACTTATTCTAGTACACGAACTGTCATTGTAGCTGTAGGTAGTGATAGCATCTTTTATCAGTGTTTCTGGTGAGATGCACAAGATTGCTTTAGAATCATCACTTCGTACAGTTGTTCAGAATAGAATGGAGTAATATAATGCACTTCTTAAAGTTAATAATTATCTTTAAGAATATCAGAGATTGCAGTTTTCATCGAAGAGAATATTAGAGTGTCAGTTTGCCCGGGAACGGCTCTGCGTCGTTAGAATCTACAGTCGAGCATTTTTTACATTTCAGAGGTTTTAATTAATAATAATACATTTCAATTGACATTACAAACACTGGATACCATTTCTGGACACCTGATACATCGGGTTCTTAGTCTAATCTCGGGAATTACAAGCTTACCTCGGATCTAGACACTCCGCAATCCCATGTTTGAAAATTTGGTCACACTAGCTTCTCACGTCTATTCATCAGGCTGGTTGCAGGAAAAAGTGCGGGCTTACCATATTCTGATGAAATATTAACATATGCAAAACCTGAGTTGGCGCGAAAGCGGGTCACATGTCTATTTCGTCCAATGGTCTTCCGAGCTTTGTGTGATGAAATCTTTCTAAGAATCCACGTCATCTGTCACTTATGCAGTTCCAGTTTCGATGTTAAATTTTAAGTCCTAGTTCCAGTTTGCGGTTGTGAAGTCACTTGTTTCATTATTTCCTCTTCTTGGCTTGCGGTATTTGGTAAATGAATAATGGTGGTTAGCGTTATGCCACAGTGGTCATAGAGTGGGCACCACTGGATTCTTGAACGGTTCGGCCCGCTGAACGGGCTGTAAATGCCCACGCACTTCTCTGCTGCTTTACAACAGATCCATCTGTATAGATGAGCACTTCGGGGCTATCTGAGTGTTCATAGATGAGCGCGTAACCTCAGCATTTGCAGCGGCAGGGTTCTGCTCTCTGCACCGCCTGTCGAGTGTGATAATGCAGGAGAAAGTGCACTTAAAAGCTGGAGGCACCGGCACCCATTCCTTGCCGGGGTTGATACTGGTAAGACTGCAGACCTGTCTGACGACATCTTCTGCCCGACCCATCCATGATTTGCCCCTCTTTAGCATGTCACCCTTTTCTCTGAATATAGCGTCATGCAGAGGGTGCTGCTCATCTGCACTTATTTTTAAGTATGTACGAGCTCTCCAGATCTTGATCCTGTGTTCCATTGTCGGGAAGTCAAGGAGGTATCTCATTGCTACACAGCTGGTGTCTCTCGTGCAGCCCAAAATGATGCGCATGGCTTCGTTTTGTACCTTTTCAAGTCTTCCAATCTGTGTAGGGCTGACAGTGAGGATGGCCAGGGCATACTCGATGCGTGAAAGCACAAGTCCTTGAAACAGAAGTATTAGCAGTCTTTGCTCGATATTGGCAGTCGCCATGACTCTCATTGCTGACAAACCTTTTCGAGCTTTCGTTATGACATAATCGACATGATCTCCGAAAGACAGGCTACGATCAAGCCTCACGCCAAGATATGTCATTGACTGGGTTCTACTCAAAATGCTCCCATCCATTTTTACTGCCGGAATGTCTGTTTTCACAATATGGTTGTTTAGGGAGAACCAAGTAACCGATGCCTTTGCAGGGTTGACAAGGGTACCGGCATCAGCACACCATGAGGACATTCGATCTAGTTCGCCCTGCATATTATTGGCAACCGCCTGTCTATCTCGACCCTGTCGATACACGAGGATGACGTCAACGAATGACAGAGTCCTACCCCTCCCGCCCAACTGTTTTTCAGTGATCGGCACCGTATACACGTTGAATAGTACTGGTGACAGGGGTGAACCCTGCAGCAATCCTGGACATATCGTCATCGGCTCAGAAGACCAACTCCCACATCTTAGCACCACCTTCCTTTGGAGCAGAACTGCAGCTATCCATCGTACAAGGTGAGGGTGCACTTTCAGTCTGAGGAGGGTTTGCATCAAGTGCTCGAAAGATACTCTGTTATATGCGTCCTCTAAGTCTATGGCGGCCGCACATGCCTCTTCTCTGACCTGAAATCCTTCGTAAACATCTTGAGCAAAGACCGCCGCATTCAGCCATGACTCTTTGTTGCGTCTGTATCCTCCAAGTGTGTTCGGGAAGCAGCCGAGCTGTTCCAAGTCCCAAGCAAGTCTGTGTGCTACAATTTTCTCCAGTAGCTTGCCAACAGTGTTCTGCATTGTAATGATTCTGTAGCCGCTTATCTTGGAATGGTCTTTGTTCGGTTTTGGCAGCGGCAGCAAGTAGCTGTGTAGCCATTCTTCTTTGATCTGACCCCTCTGGATACTGGTGTTGAATTCTCTGGCCAGTTCTTCCATTTCATCCTCTGATATCACCAGTAGGTCATCATATCGGATGCCGTCTGGACCTGGGGCGGTGTTAGGTGATTTCTTGAGCATCGTACGCACTATCTCAGATGTAATTATCCAGTTCTTCGTCTGTCCCGACCTCCTCGCACAACTGAGAGAGTGTCGTTGTGGTCCTCTGTCTGGCGGGCTCGTCTTTCTGGTAAGTCTGTTCTATGTAGCGTGCAAGAAGGGCCTTACCTTTATCTGCATCCGACTTTTTCCATGTGAGGTCTGTGCCTTGAAAGTCTGGAATACCCCTACGTTGTGCAGCACCGTTCATGCTCTTATGGAGGCGCCAGAATGTCGTAAGAGATCGCTCGGAGCACACCTTCCTGCAGAACTCGTCCCATTTCTGGGCCTTGGCCTGTTTGGCGCAGGATTTGAATAAAGTCATCGTCCTATCGACCTCAGTCTTCAGGTTCGCCAATTCAACCTGTGGCATGTTAGCCTTTCTGGCCTTTTGCCAGTCTTTGACAGCCGTCCTCTTTCCCAGTCATGCCTTCTCCACCTCTCCATTCCACCATGGTGGCTGCAACCATCTTTCTTGTCTCCTGCGGGAGGAAATTAGTTTTCTTCTTCTGATCTTGCTTATGGCGTCATGACCAGTGTTGACGTACGGGAAGGCATTTGTCTTGTTTCTTTGACTCAAAGCCCTGTCTTTCTTGGTCAGGGTGACACAAGGGTAGTGGTCACTATCGTGATATCCCAGTGTGCCCCACCGGCACCTTGTTGCGCTGGTGGGCGATACCAGAGCCAGGTCAATGACGCTGTCAGAGTCACCTGGTCGAGTGGCTATTCTAGTGACCTTCCCATCATTCAGACAGATTAGGGCAGCAGATGCCAGGGCGTCCTCCAGATCTTCTCCCTGTCTATTGGTGATGCAATTCCCCCATTGACTGCCTCTGGCATTGAAGTCCCCACAGTAGATGATATGCCTTTCATCCATATCGAACAAACTCTGCCATTGTCGCACGTCGACCTTCCCATTTCGCGCATAAACGTTCACGATTACAAGCTGCACTGGCGTCATTATTCTTAATGCCTGCACTTGCAGGGCATCACTGTTCCAGGAAGACATATCGATCACAGACACTAGTATGTTGTCGCGGACCAGAATGGCCTGTCCGAGTTGCCGACTGTTAAAGAATTCCTGAAATCCCGCGACATTGACTGTTCCGTCGCCGAGCTGTGTTTCTTGTAAGACTACAATATCTTTTCCGTAGAGTAGTTTTTTCAAGAATGTGTCGGCGTTGACTAAAAGATGCACAGTTCCAGTACAGTACTCGAACTTTTCCGATACCAAATCTGTCACATTTTAAACGCCTTCTGCGTGCGCCTGCCCTCTTCCCACGCTGTGCCCTCGCCGGTCGTCTGGTCGTCATGTTAGGCTTAACTATCGCCACCGGGCGCCGATGATATGCCGAAGGAAGTCCGGGCGCGCGTGCACGAACTCCGTTGCACGGTCCGAACTCCATTTCACCACGAAAAACACACTTAATCCATAAACATTTCGGAAAAAACACGTTCCATTTTACGGGACGAAGAAATGTCCCGCCATCTTGCTTCAAGGGAACTCACTCTATGTTTGTATACATGTGGTTGCGTAATCTGTTGTGTCCTGTTCTGAGGCGCACAATAATGACCTGTTCTGGTCTGACAATAACGTGGTAGTCGTCTTGAGTAGGGTTTGTTGGCCTTCTGATTTGATCATTCTTTTCTTTTGGTGGAATGTAATGGACACATCAGGCTGTTCTTCTTTTGCGCCTTCCTTAGCCAATCGATCAGCTCTGTCGTTTTCGGGTACTGCACAGCGGGATGGTATCCACTGTATGGTGACCTTATGCTGACTGCTAAGTTCAGAAAGTAGTGTCCTTAGAACTGGTAATTTCCCAGAGAGGAGTGCCTCTATTACTGATTTTGCATCTGTCAATATCACCACAGGTTGTCTACCATGGCTGGTATTTTGTAATTTCTCTATTGCTATCTTGATTGCCTCAATTTCAGCAGCATAGTTATGGCAGTACTTTCCTGTTGGAACTCTGGCTATGTACCTAGTATTATTTGGGTATTCTATATACACTCCCGCTCCTCCATTTCGAACAGCATTTTGCGCTGACCCATCTGTGTAGACTCGGATCCAGAGATCCTGTGGGTATTCGTCATCAAGGAAGCTGAGAGTGGCTGTTCTGCGCTTTACACTGTTCTGTTCTTCCTTGTCAAATATTCCTCTTACTTTTGTCTGGATTTGTAGCGATAGTCTATGTTCGTCTTTCCATGGAGTTCGCTCTGGAATAGTTGCCAGTGGGATACCAACTGTGGGAAGATCGGTGGTTTCACTGCAGAGTCGTTTGGCCTGGTGGATAAAACTACTTCTTTTCTACTGTCCCATAGCTAAGTTTTCAAATCGGTTCTTCATAGGGTGGCCTGGCAAGCAGAGGACGTGTCTGCTTGTATTAGTGTTTTTGTATCTCTGCGTTCTCTTAGTGCTTGTGTCTTCCCCATTTTCTCCATTGCTACTATAGGAGTTGATCTCATCCCTACTGTGATGACTCTAATAGCTTGATTTTGCACCTTGTCCGGCTCTTGTAGTGTGGTTTTTGATGCTAAACACCACGCAGTTGACTCGTATTCCAGGTGTGGTCGTATGCTCTGTTGATAAACGTTGCTAAGTATTTTCCCACTGGCTCCCCATGTGGTTCCACTTAGCTTTCTCAGGATGGCTATTTTCCTTCTGGCTTTTGCTACAGCTTTTTAAATATGTTTTCTCCATGTCAGCATGTCATCAAATGTTACACCAAGGTATGTTGGTTCTTTATCTTCTCTAAGGGGCGTTCCATTTATCTGGATGATCCCTGCATTTTGTTTCAGAGAGAGAGTAAATAGAGTGGTGCTGCACTTGTCAGTGTTTATGCTGACACACCATCTATCCACCCATGCAACAAATATATCTACAGCTTTCTGTAGCAATATGGTAGCTACTGATGCATGTTCATTTGTGCTCCACAAAACCAGGTCATCAGCGTACATTGCCGCTTTAATTCCATTGGGTAGATTAGCAACAAGATCATTGATGAAGATTAGAAAAAGTGTGGGGGACAGACTCCACCCTGTGGAACACAGTGACGCAATAGTACCTTCTTGCTCTTGAGACCGTCTATCTGTACTCGGGCTCTTCTGTTGTGCAAGTATGCTTTCACCCATCTGTACATTCTTCCATTGACCTTACAGTTTCTCAGTTTCTTCATAAGACTTTCTTTCCAGACTTTGTCAAAGGCTTTCTTCAGAACTATCCATGCCGCAAGTACCAGCTTCTTCTCTTGGAATGCATCCTCAACTTCTTGAGAGAGATAGGTTGATCTTCCGTAGAGTAGCACTGCCTAAAGCCAGCCTGTTGTGGTACAAGGATGTTTTCACTTTCAATGTACCACTGTAGTCTGTGATTGATGATGCGTTCCAGTGTTTTGCAGAGACAGCTAGTGAGGCTAATTGGTCTGTAGCTGGAGGCAATGGAACTATCTTTCGCAGATTTTAGGATGGGTGTCATGATTGCTTCTCTCCAGGCTTGTGGAACACTGCCTAAGTTCCAGATGTTATTGAAGATCTGTAACAGCTTTGCTTTGGTCTATGTTCCTAGGTTTCTGATCATTTCATTGGAGATAACATCAACTCCTGGTGACTTTCTCATTTTCAGCTTTGATATTGCTAGCTCCAGTTCACTGATTATGATAACCTCATGTACTATTTCCTTCTGTCTTGTATGTTGCCATTTCTCTCGAATCTCCTGTTGTTTCTCTGGACTAATTTCTATATTGTTATCTTGTGCGAATGAGTCCGCAAAATGGTCAGCTGTTTGCTTTCCTGTTAAGATGTTTCCGTCTGTATGTAGTGCAATTTTTGAGTTTCTCCCTGAACCCTCATCGTTAAGCTATTGTATTAGCTTCCACATCTTCCTTGTGTCTCTTTCAAAGTTCAGTGACTCTGTTTTCTCCTGACAGCTTTTCTGTCTAGCCTGCATCTGGGCCCTTTGAAATTTAGCTTTTGCGTGCTGGTACTTATTGTGGTGCTCTTGGCAGGGGTTGGCTTCTGCTTGCCTTCTACACACTTCCACATCATTATGCAACTGTTCCAGTTCACTACTCCAGTAGGATTTATAATGTTTACGGGCTCCTCTTGGTACTGTTTCTCGTACTGCCTGAACTTTCCCAAACTCTTCAACTACTTTATTTATGTCCCTCTCAGTGTTCAAATTTCTAACCAGTATGCTGGTGCGAAGCGTGTACATTGCCCAGTTTGCTTTCTTGTAGTTCCACCTCGAGAGAGTGCTGCTTTCAGTTACAAGCTCATTTTCTACAGTAGAAAGACTGGCCGATGGTCACTGCCTATAAATTTTTTAACCCCTCCTATCCGTTCCCCACAGCTTGTAGTTTCATATGTCAATCAATTATGACTTACTCTTCTCCATGCGTCTTGAAACACGCTTCAGCGATGCAATGAACGCTGCGTCATACCTACATTCCAATCTGCTGTTGCCTCCTCGCTTTCCCAGGAATTAACTAGCTTTATCTCTTGGGTTGCGACGAGGTGTTAGGGCTGCATTATATTGCCGTCTTAAGATCACACGGGTTTTTCCTGTGACTGGCCCTGCTATGTCTTGAAGTTATGTTAAGTCTTGGTGTTGCCATAATGTTTGATCAGGACATGTATCAGTTTATCACACTGTCTAGCGTTTTTCGCTAGGAAACCCAGATCATTTACACCTTGCGTCTTTCTCTTCCCTGCTCTAGTGGTGGCCACTGTTTAATTTTCCCACGATTTCTAGAAAGCAGGTCTAGCTTTGAGCTATGGCGGGTCTAATGGCGTACATTTTGTCGTAACATTGTAAACGCTACAAGGTCTACAAGGTGCGGACTGCGCCTGGCCCTGCAGCCAGCAGGGTTAAGATCGGCAGCCTCTCCCAGCAGGGGTGAAAAGTGAAAATTAGTAGCCTTTCGATGTCCCGCAGCCTACACAAGTCAACCCCCACCTCCACGTGATGTACAACGGGAAACTATGACCGCGAGGTCATGGGCTATCGCTCGCCATAGGGGATAGACTCCCTATGGTCAGATTTTTCTCCTAAACCTGCGACTGGCCTAGAAAGCCGGCAGGGGATCTTCATACTGCTCGTAGATAAACTAAGAAATATAAAAGGACTGACACACATGGATACATGAAGCCCATAAGCGGGCATTCTCCCGCTGTTTATACTTCACCTCAACACCGCAAGGTACAAAGAGGAACATGATGAGATGAGATTGTAAATGCTCAGCAGCGTGCTGACGTTTTAATTTTATATCTTTCTTATGAACTTGTGTACTCAACTTTGTGGAATTCTGATGCTAAAAGAGGAGTCTCATCACACCGGGTCTAAATCCATTTGGGTCAGTCCGTTTATACTTCTTAGTTTTTCTACGAGCAGTATGAAGATTCCCTGCCAGCTTGCTAGGCCAGTCCAGGTTTAGGGCAAAAATCTGACCATAGGAAAAATTTCCTCTATGGCGAACCGTAGCCCCTTTAGCCCATGGCCCCGTGGTCATTAGATGAAATTAAATGGGCAATAAAGAACATGAAGAACGGTAAATTACCAGGATGGGATGAGATACCAACTGAACGAATTAAAGCGGGAGGGGAAGAACATACAGATCTATCACACATTTAGTAAAAAGATATGGAAATATGGTATATGGCCAAAAGATTGGAAGAGAACTATCTTCATTCCAATACCATAATAGGGCAACCTAAAATTATGCACCAACTATAGAACTATTGCCCTAATCAGTCATGCAAGTAAAATTCTCCTACAAATCGTAATGGGAAGACTTCGTAACCAAATGGAAGAATAGATTAACGTGGTTCAAGCTGGCTTTAGAAAAGGAAGAGGAACTAGCGATCACATACTCAACATGCGTTTAATAATAGAGAAGTGCATAGAATTTAATGTAAACCTATTCTCATGTTTTGTAGATTATTCAACAGAATTTGACTGTGTAAAACATCAGAAACTTAGGGAAATAATTAGGTATACCTATGGGCTTTCCATCACATGTACAACTCATAAAACTGCTCTACCTAGACCAACAAACAGCGGCTAGAACAGACAACGATACATCAGATTGGTTTGACATAAGGCAAGGAGTCCGTCAGATCTGTGTGCTGTCCCCCTATTTTTTTTTTACCTGTATACCGAAAATATAATGAGAAATGTCAGAGATGATCTAACCAGAGAGCAATATCATGCCCTAAATATCAGTGGTCATGACATACCAGAGATTCGATATGTTGATGATACAGTATTAATAACCACAACACTGAATGGTATTTTTTTTTTTTTTTTAGCATATCCTTTACAGGACTTAGCTGTCAACACCAGCATCTTTCAGCTGTATGTTGATCTCTTGGCAAGATTACGCTCAGTAGTTTGCCATTGCTTTCTGAGCGGCCGGCTCAGTATCTCGCAAGTCACGAGCGGGGGTCGAACCGCCTCAGCTCTCGCTCCGCTACGAGACTCTGCGTGATAAACGGGATTACAGAGAGAAAGTGTTGTAACCCCACAGCCAGAGAGACCGGCACTGAATGGTATAGAAACCCTAATAACCTCAAGCCAAAAGAAAAGTGAAAATCACAGCTTATCTTAACATAGCAAAAACAAAGATAATGAATACAGATAAAACTAGTATGGAGAAAGAAATCTTAGTTAAAGAGGGAAAATTGGAGGTGGTGGAAAATGTCGAATATCTTGGTTCATTGATTGCCAACAATGGTGGTACAATGAAATAAATTAAAAGACGAATATCTATTGCTCTTCAAAGACTAAAACAACTGAACAAATTATGGAGTGGACAGATAGAACTAAAAAATTTAGATATTTAAGAGCATTCATCTTTCCCATTGCAACATACGCCTGTGAGACCTGGACACTTACTAAACAAGCTGAACAGCGCATTAGCGCCATTGAATATAAATGTTACAGACGAGTTCTAAGAATATCTTGGATAAAGAAAAGAACACATGCATCCGTACTTCACTAGCTGAATACTGCAAAATGTTGGTATTAAAGATGTTAAAACAAAGAAAATTGAAATAGTGTGGTCACTGGAAACGTCATGAAAGTTTAGAGAGAACAATAATGGAGGGGTATATGCCTGGAAAGAGAGGAAGAGGAAGGCCAAAGAGAAGATGGGTGCAGGATGTGGCGGATGATCTCCAGATGGGTGTATCGGACTTGGGACATCTTGCTTATAATCGAGAGGTTTTCCGAAAGGTTGTTATAGGGACGAGGTTCTGCAAAGGACATGCTACTGAATGAATGAATGAATGAATGAATGAATGAATGAATGAATGAATGGGAGAAACAAGGAAAAATGCAAATATCACACGTTTCGAATGCACGGCAGAGGAAAGACACACGGAGAAATGACCCGGGCGGTCACATCCCCAGAGAGCGTCAAGAAGGTAACGGGCCGAAACATTCTGGGAAGGGAAAATAACTTCTGACGATCAGAAGCTCCCTGTCGTGCTTGCTCCGCGGCGGAGTTTTTATCACAGTGACCGCTGGTCAAGGAAAAGTATCATACGTGTGTATATTGACGGATCCTGATGTGTATAGGTAAGAGTTTGGCCGCTGGTCGATCACACGTATTATACGTGTGTATATCAACGGGTCCTGATGTGTGGAGATCAGAGTTTAACCGCTGGTCAAGCACACGTATCATACCTTAACAAGCACGCAATATATGTTGATGTCATTCGTAAAACGGTGTTCTGCTGATTACATCCGCGGCCGCGGTGGTGCAACGGCTAGCCCGAAGGCCGGCAGGCTTGGTGGTTATGTGTTCGAGTCCACATGGAGGAGGGTGCGACTTTACACAGGGGCTCCAAGTCCATCAAGACTAACATCGGTGACAGGAGATGTCCTGGCAAGTAGAGGCGGTTTGTG
Source organism: Cepaea nemoralis (assembly GCA_014155875.1). Lineage (NCBI taxonomy): Eukaryota > Metazoa > Mollusca > Gastropoda > Stylommatophora > Helicidae > Cepaea > Cepaea nemoralis. The sequence continues at coordinate 201,641 of JACEFZ010020476.1, forward strand.
TGATGTAGCACACCATTCACAGATACTTGTTGGTCTATTTCTATTAAAAAATGTGGTTAGCAATATTTACCCATACGCCTCGGGCGTATATATAGTCAGATATTGTTCACATCTCGGCCTGTGTTCTCTTTATAACAGAGAAAAGTCTGGAAGTTACTGTCAGTCTTTAGTCAGATATTGTTGACATCTCGGACTGTGTTCTCTCTATAACAGATACAAGCGTGGAAGCTCATGGTGGCTACGATGAAAAGAATGGCGGGAACGCAGGTGTATCATTTAAATACGAGTGGCGCTGACGATAGATATCAGAGAGTCTAATCCCGCCAGAAACAGTGTCATTGAAGGAGACTAGAAGTGTTGTCTGCGGGAGACTGTTACATTGTGGAAAATAAATAATTGAAATCGTCTCATCTCCTTGTTATACTTTCCGTGATTCATATCCGTAATCTTGACTTATAGACATACAGATCATTTCCTGGTGTTGGCATACAGCAGTGTTTCTCAACCGGTGGGAAAGTGGGGTGTGGGGAGGGGGGGAGAATTTTAGGGTTTCGGGGGGGGGGGAATTTAAGATTATTTCAAGATTGCGTTAATACAAGAACCAATTACTTGATATTATTTTTCCCTCCATACTTTACAGTTCTGAACTTCTCACTCTTCTGAAATTCGTTTTATTACGTACGTAGACCTGCAAATCACGGTTTTGTTGACGTCTAGACTTGTTCTTGTTAATGAATGAATCACCAACAAACGAGACGTAGATTGTGGGCTATACTAAAACACGACTACAAGAAACAAATTGGACGTTGTGGCCAAAGCCATCGTCAGCACAGAACAAACAAACACAAACCGACAAAAAACTACATGAAACACACTACATGGCAATATTAAACTAATTAAAGGTACTTATCTGAATATGTATCCATGCTAGGGGCGACTGACACGCGTTGGACGACAGTCGGTGGATTGTATGGACCGGATGTATGGTCAACGGGTCAATGGTCAAACCCGTCAGAAGCTCAGGTATTGGCTGAGCCGTTGGGCGGGAGAATACGCGGGAGGGGAGTGGGGGTGGAGAGCCCATGTGATCGGAAAAGTAAAATAAGGGATTGGCAAAGATGTCGCGGATGCAATTCACAATTGGCAATTCTCGCGTTAAGCTCTCGAAATCCAGCTGCGGAAGATTACATTGTGTTGGTCCTCACTGAAAGGCATGAGTAGCGGTCATTCAGAAAACGATATCAAAACACCGAACGCAAAATTGCCAAGAATGTTGACTACGACGTCCTGCAAAGGACCTGCAAATTTCGGGATAGTAGACTATAAACAAGGGGGTCGGAGGCGGTGGGATTTGGAAGTTAAATTAAACTGTGTTGGACACTGAGGCCGTGAGGGGAGAGTGTGCCCAATTAGAAGATGAAACGGTTTTCCAATGTCTTCCGATCCCTTTCTTGGGATGCGCATGATTTGATGGCAGTGACCTGTATGTCGGCCACGCCAGTGGTCAGGACTGTTGAAATGCATGGATACTGGTTTGTGGGCGCCACTGGTGATATCAGAATGATGTTGTCTAAATCTGTCAGCAAGACGTAAGCCTGTCTCACCGACATATCTCATGTCACAACTAGTGCAGGTATTCGCACAGATAACGTTGCGACTGATGCATGAGAAACCCTCACGGACTTGTTCTTGTATGCGTTATTAAATTTAGCTTCCATTTTAACGTATACTGTATATGGACAGGGGGAATTTAGAGGGAGGAAATACGAAAGAAGTAGGGGGGGGGGGGATGACATTCTGAACGTAAGTTGAAGGGGTGCAAAAGCCAAAAAAGGTTGAGAACCGTTGGTATATACACAACTGTACATCACACACTACAACATTCTTCGTGTTGGTAAATACACAACTTTACTTCACAGTCTACAACATTTCCTGGTGATAATATAAACACAACTTTACTTCACACTGTACATCATTTCTTGGTGTTGGTATATACACAACTTTACTTCACATTCTACAACATTCCTGGTGTTGGTATGTACACAACATTACTTCACATTCAACATCATTTCCTGGTGTTGGTATATACACAACTTTACTTCACACTCTACAACTTTCCTCGTGTTGATATGTACACAACTTTACTTCACACTCTACAACATTCCTCGTGTTGGTATGTACACAACTTTACGTTACACTCTACAACATTCCTAGTGGTGGTATATACACAACTTTGCTTCACACTATACAACTTTTTTCATGGTGATATATACACAACTTTACTCCACGCTCTACAATTTTCCTCATGTTGGTGTATACACACCTGTACTTCATATTGTACAACATTTTTCGTGTTGGTATATATATGCGACTTTGCTTCACACTCTACAACTTTCCTCGTTTTTGTATAGGCTCTACACGCATACCTTTTCTTCGAGAAGGCATACAATCATACACTCAGAAACACACACACACACACACACACACACATACACATTTTACCTGGTGCTTTTATAGACTTTAAATATACAACATCGTTGGTAAAGTCACTTACGTTGCGTACATACAACTTTCGTTGTAAGTCATGCGGTCACACACGCATACATCTTTTCTCGCGAAGTTATAGACTGAAATATACACACCCTTTTCTCGCCAAGGAAATCGTGGATACTGAGACACAGATTTTCTCTTGAAAACATATCATAAAAGAGGGGACTGGGTACAGATCGTTGACGTACCTAGGTCACGTCACGTAGGGTAGGGGAGTACAGGCGGTCAACCTGTCTATGACACCTAGCCACTAGCAATACATATTCGTACATGAGAGAAGCAGTCACAATTTGATTCCCCAGCATTCTCCTGTCAACCTTGTCAGAAAGGTAGGACTTCACAGTGGGCCGGATAACTGACAAAATGACGAGCGCGGGCCGCATAATCATTTTGCACAATACTTGCAAGTCAGAACGAAAGTTCTGGGGGTCAAAAAAAAAGAAAAACTAAGTTTATCAGTCCATGTTAATCATGGATGAGTGGCATGCAATGTGCGCGCGCACACGCACACACACACACACACACACACACACACACAAGAAAACCAACATAGTTATTTACTTACGAATGTTATCAAAGAAGGCGACGTTAGTAAAAAGATAGTTACATCAGATCTAGTGTGCACATATTTAAATCTCATAAATTAAGCAGCAAAAAATATTAGTGAGATTTGTGAAATTGACGTTTGGCTTTCAAGATATCAATGTTTGGTTTGGAATTGCTGCATCCAATCAAGAGAATTGCTTTCAAATGTTCATCAGTCAATCTCGCTTGATGTATTGACTTCACATACTTCAATTTTGAAAATGTTTGCTCACAGACATAAGTTTGTCTAAACACTGACGCCATACCAGCGGCAAATTGCTTCAGTTTCGGAAACTGAACACCAGGTTAGCAGCGGTAAAATTTAAAAGAAGTGTTCCTTCTTTGTACTTCTCTTTCAACAAGTAATTTGTCTTCATCAAAAAGCTCCAACTGTAGTTCAACTGGCACATCACCAAGGTTACAATCAAACGGATTCTGGAAGAAAAGAATGTCACACTCAATTCTCCCAAGATCTGAAAATCTCTCCAAAAATTGCTTCTTCAAGTCACGAATATATTTTTTTTCGGAAACTCGAGGTCGACATCTTCGGAGATTGTAGTGCAAAACTCTTTGAAACAGTGAAAATGAGAAAAGTTTTCTCCTTTCAGTTGTGCTTTAAACAATGACAACTTTCTCCAAAATGATTTGATAATTCTATAGAGATCGCAGACGAGGTTATTCTTTCCCTGAAGTTTCAAGTTCAGTTCATTCATGTGAGATGTTATGTCGACCATAATGACAACTTTGACAGCTAGGTAGGATCTGACAGCTGTGGATCAGCACTATCTGTTTCAGTGAGGAAAACATTATTTCGTTTCGGAACTTGTAAAAACGAAACATAACTTTACCGCAGCTGAGCCACCTCACTGACGTGTGATAAGGCAAGTCACATAATTCAGAATCAATGTCTTCAAGAAAAGCCTGCAATTGACGGTGACTGAGTGCATGTCCCCGAATGAAGTTCACGGCAGAAACGACTGGTTTCAGTACACAATAAATATTTAAGTCTTTCCCACGATGTACTTGCTGATGTATGATGCAGTGTATGGATAGAGCGCCCGGAATGTGCAAATCCTCCCAGATTCCTCACTCCAGACATGTTTTTTCATCCATCAAATGTAACACCTCGAAGCTGAATCTACTGAAGTTTATAGTCTTGCAAAACGTTTTGCACGTCCATGAAAATGTCTTTTCCAGTTGTTGTTCCATGCATGCTGCAACCGGATGCCAACTCTACCGTTATCTGGAAGTCCAAATTGACACCACGAATGAACACGAGAAGGTGTGACGTACTCGAGAGATCAGTAGACTTATCCAGCGCCAGAAAATACCACACCAAGTTCCTATCTTTCTCGCGTATCTGTAGCACTATGTTTTCTCCAAGTTCTTCTGTTCTCCGCACAACTGAACTTGCCCAAAGACTGATAGTTCCAAACAAATCGGTTTTCTCAGGACACAAGTCATTTGCTGCTTCCGTTATACACTCTTTGATGAAATTGCATCAGTGAACGGTTTACCTCGTTCTTCCATCTTATGCACTGTTTTGTAACTTGAACGAGTAACAGATTCATTTTCAGCAAAATTTCTTTTGAAGATATTTCTTTGTGTTTCTAAACCACGTTTCATGGACCGTTATTTCTCAAAGCTTAACTATCCAGAAAACTTTTGATATTTTAATAAATGTTTTGTTTCATAGTGACGCCGACATTGTACTCTTTCAACACGGCACCACTTTCGCTTCATATTGTGCAACTGATTTCTGGTAATTTGTTTCCACAAAGAAATACTTTACTCTCCATTCTTCTTTAAAAATGTGACACTCAGCGTCCACATTTCTTTTCTTAGTAGCCATAAGGAAGGGTGAAGTAAAGGGGATCTGAAAATGACAAAGAAACATAAATTAAAATCCTATTGAAACACAAGAAAAGCAGAGGACTAGAATTCACTGGTGAAGCTACGGCTCACCAAAGATACATACAAAGTTTATAGGTACATATAGCAATGGTGTCAGGTCTTAGTCAGATATGACTGAGCTACCGTATAACAGTAGACGGTACTACCTGGTTTCTGTTAGCGCTGAACGTTGGGCGGCGCTTACCAAACCCGACACTCCACATTGTGCCAACGGCTTCGGGCGGAAGAACGCAATTGGGAGGGTACAAGCCTTACCCTGGTGCGAGGAAATGCAAGCTAAAGACAAAATGTCATGGCAGGGCAGACCAGGCCCTAAGCCTTGGTTGGCGACTGGTCTAGGATCGAAGCTCCGACAGGCGGACAGTTAGAGCATTGCTTTGCTGATCCGGCAGCTTCTGCAGCTTGTCTTGTTCCAGATGTAGGGGTGTTACCTTTCCTCTGGAGTAAACTAGGCAGGCCGAGAGAGGGATCATGCTGCATGGGCAACACATGATCTCTATATTTTAGCCCAGGCTTTGTGCTATGGAGAGGCAATAACTCCATCCCTGGTCTTAACTGGTCTCGGAATCAAAGCGAGAGGCAACTGTTACGGGTTATAAGTCCTTGTCAGTTGGCGTAGACATGGGGCGCCACGCGTTGCCTCTGACGGTGGGAGACACCTATAGGTGTCACTGATCAGCTACCGCCCGCCTCAAGCTGGGCAGCCCCCAGCCAATTGGGTGCTGATCCGCCACAGCCTGCCTGCTTCAATGGGTGCTTGGGGCTAGGACAAAATCTGAATCGCAGGCTGTAAAACCAATGCACCAGGTACAAACAAAAATAAAAATAGAAACCTCAAGCTACGGCTTGCAACCTAGAACGTGAGAACCATGTGTCCAGGATTTTCCACTGACTTGACCAATATTGACGATGTGAGAAAAACGGCTGTGATTGATGCCGAACTCAATCGTCTAAACATTGATATTGCTGGCCTGCAGGAGACTCGCCTCGCTGAGGAAGGGTCACTCAGGGAAAACAACTACACCTTTTTCTGGAAGGGTAGAGGGCAGGCAGAAAAAAGGCAACACGGTGTGGGCTTTGCAGTGAAGAATTCGCTACTGGGAATGATTGAAATTCCAGCAGGAGGAAATGAAAGACTATTATTATCCCTGCGCTTGGCAACCTCTTGTGGGTTTGCCACCATTATTACTGCATATGCACCGACACTCGATTCCTCTGATGATGTGAAGGATTCGTTCTATGAGGAGTTAGACTCCGTGATCAAGGCAGTTCCAAAATCTGACTACATTTATATGCTCGGTGATTTCAATGCTCGTGTGGGCAAGGACTCTAGTTCATGGCCAGTGTGCCTTGGAAAATACAACATCGGTCGCATGAATGAAAATGGGCAAAGGCTGCTGGAGCATTGCACCAGTAATGACCTATGTATTACAAACTCCTTTTTTAAAACAAAAGAGATGCATAAGGTCACATGGAAACATCCAAGATCCGGCCATTGGCACCAGCTGGACTTCATCATCACACGGAGACAACATCTGAACCATATATCATTGACTCGTAGTTACCACAATGCTGACTGTGATACGGATCATTCTTTGGTTGTTGCAAGGGTTAGACTGAGACCAAAGAGAATCTACACAGCTAAACACAAATCTAGCCTCAGGATTAACATTATTAACACTCACGATCCTGAAAAGTGCTTTCAGTTTCAACAGCAACTTGAAGACGCTTTCACTGATACACCAGAAAATTGTACAGTAAATGAAAAGTGGGGTCAAATTAAGGAAACTCTTTATAAAACTGCCGTAGGGGTTTACTGCACTGTGGATCATAAGAGGCAGGACTGGTTTGCGGCCAACAGCGAGACTCTGCAGCCCTTGATTGATAAGAAGAAGAAAGCTCTCTTAAGAAACAAGGAAAGACCAACGCGTAACACTCTGAGTGAGCTAAGGCAAGCTAGGAAGGATGTGCAAAAGGCTGCCAGGCAGTGTGCAAATGATTATTGGATCAAGTTATGTGAGTCCATTCAAATCGCAAGTGATAAGGGAGACATAAGAAGCATGTATGAAGGAATAAAGAAAGCCTGCGGTCCAGTGATCAAAAGAAGTGCACCGCTGAAAACCTTGACTGGAGAAATCATCACTGATAAGAAACAGCAGATGGACAGATGGGTAGAGCACTATTTGGAGCTTTACTCAAGTGAGACCAAACTAGCGGATGATGCCCTCAACGCCATAGAGGCTCTACCAACTCTTGACCACCTGGACACACTTCCCACCATAATCAGAAGTTAAGTGTGCTATAAATGAACTTGCATCTGGCAAGGCTCCAGGTAAGGATGGGATTCCAATAGAGGTTATCAGGAGTGGGCAAGACACACTCACTATACAGATCCACCAGCTAATAGAGCTATGCTGGCGTGAAGGACAAGTCCCACAAGATTTCAAAGATTCAAGTATCATAACACTGTACAAGAACAAGGGCGATCGGAGCGACTGCAACAACTATAGGGGTATCTCACTTCTGTGTATTGTTGGAAAAGTATTTGCCAGAATTGTTCTGCGCAGACTTCAAGTCCTAGGAGATCAAGTCTACCCCGAATCACAGTGTGGCTTTCGACAGAACCGGTCTACCACTGATATGATATTCTCATTGCGACAAATGCAAGAAAAATGCCGTGAACAGAATCAACCACTGTTTATTGCCTTCATCGATCTCACAAAGGCATTTGATTTGGTCAGTCGTGAGGGTCTGTTCAAGGCACTAAAGAAGATTGGCTGCCCACCAACTCTTCTGTCCATTGTGGAATCGTTCCACACAGGCATGAAGGGTATAATCAAGTTTGATGGTGCAACTTCTGAAGAATTTGAAATCAAGAGTGGAGTTAAGCAAGGTTGTGTACTAGCTCCCACCCTCTTTGGAATATACTTTTCACTTCTACTGAAATATGCATTTCATGATCAGGATGGTGGTATATACATTCACTCACGCTCAGATGGCGGCCTCTACAATGCTCAGAGATTGAAGGCTAAGACCAAAATTAGGAGGGTACTGATCAGAGAGTTGCTTTTTGCAGATGATGCTGCAGTTATGACCCACTCTGAGGAAGAATTGCAATGTCTACTATCTGCATTCTCCAATGCTTGTTCTGAATTTGGTTTAACAATTAGCAAAAAGAAGACACAGATTATGTCACAAGGTGCACATGGGGTACCATCAATCTTTATTGACGACGCCGAACTAGAGATAGTAGACCATTTTACATATCTAGGATCAGTGGTAAATAGCAAATTATCCCTAGATCAGGAAATCAACATCCGGATTGGTAAGGCAGCAACAACAATGAACAGGTTAAGAAAAAGAGTCTGGGAGAACAGGAAGCTTACTGCCAAAACAAAAGTCCTTGTCTATCAAGCCTGTGTCCTTAGTACTCTTCTCTATGGCAGTGAAACCTGGACAACTTACTCACACCAAGAGAACAACTTAAACAGCTTTCATATGCAGTGTCTGCGAAGAATTCTTGGTATTAAGTGGCAAGACAAAATCACAAATACTGAAGTATTGGAAAGATCAGGTTGTGTGACAGTTTATTCCATGCTCAGTCTTCGTAGACTTAGATGGATAGGACATCTTAGGAGGATGGATGATGGTAGAATACCAAAGGATATCTTTTTTGGTGAATTACAGATGGGTAAGAGATCTCAGGGTCGGCCTCTACTACGATACAAAGATGTGTGTAAGCGGGACATGATTGATACAGGCATTGATAATGCACATTGGGAGCAAGTCGCCGCTGAACGTGTTGCATGGAGGGCAAATATCAGAAATGGAATAAAGTCAAAGGAGAAAATTATTGCAGAAAAGTCACACACCAAGCGTTTGAGACGTAAGATGGTGCATGATGGTGGAAATGACCACGTGTTCACATGCACCCACTGTGAACGGACATTTACAGCGCAAATTGGCCTTATCAGTCACACTCGCTACCGCCATAGTTAAAAGTTATTATGCCTTTTTAAGCACAAACTATCGTCTGTCAAGACGGCAAGGTGCCAATGAACTGAACATATAGCAATATAATATATCAAATAATAATTTGTGCAAAATATATAAACATGGCCGGTCTAATTAAACAGTCTAGAGCAGTGTTTTTCAACCGGAGTTCAGTGAGTGGCAGCCAGAGGTTTTGACGAAACAGACCGAAATCGCCTAAATGCAATACTTTTGCCCATTTGATTTATTTCATATAGTAAGACAGACACTTGGATCATCGCGAAAAGTTCCTTGAGCAACGTAAACATTTTCGTAATTACCTGCTCCACAGAAAGGTTGAAAAACGCTGGCCTAGAGACTAGCTCTATTAACACCTTGACCGGGACATTTTTTCTGTGCTGGGGATAATATTTTCGTAATAACACGAGCCTTCTATGCTTTTTGTTGGCGGGTGTGGGGTGGGGTGGGGTGGGGGGGGGGGGGGGGGTCATGTTTGCTATTTTATTGCCTTTATTCACACTTTTAGTTCACTTACCTATCACTGCTAAAAAAAAAAAAAAAATCGTTGTTACACACCTCTAAAATAGATGACAGGCAAAAAGACGTAGATCCTTCTGGAGCGTCTGACCTGTGTTGACAGCCGGATGCAGCTGTGGGCGGGAAAGATGCGTGGTTGTGTGTGTTGCCATTCAAACCTTGGTAACGTAAGAGCGTAGACAGAGCTACCACTAGCCGGGTAAGGACGCGGGATGGCGCCAAATAAGCAAACATTACAATAAACAAGAAAATGTAGATACAATAATTTAAAATTTAAAATAGTAAATTTAAGGCACATAGCAGCCTCGAGGTCTCCGCATGTGTAAAGATCTCCTAGTATTCTAATCATAATATTTAAATGTAAATTCTATCACAACGTCTCGTATTCCATACGTTTTATCAAGCCTGATAAACTGACGTCGCGGGCTGGATCCGGCCCGTGGGCCGTAGTTTGGTGACCCCTAATCTAGAGGAAGCGAATTGTGCAAAGAACATTCCTTCACAAGGAAATTTAAAACACGATGGGAGCAAAGACTAGATGATATGGGTGTCAGAATTCTTAATGCGCTGCAGACAATTTAAGTAATAACACGGGCTAGCAGCCCAATCTTTCATAGATTACTTCTATTTATATTGCTAACGTGCCGTAAAATAGGTCAGTTAACTAATTAAATTCCAGTCCAATATATCAGAAGTTACTGTTCCACACTGGTGTTTTTTATGTGACGGATTTGATCCTCTACACTCCAGATCCCAGTGATAAACTCGGGACAAGTCATTTATACGCTGCTCAAAGACTAACTGAAAATGTCTCGTTACTAGGTATAGGTAGCTGTTTTAATTGTGTTTATACTCTGAGTGAGGGGGTCTTCACTGCTCTTCCTTCTGTTCTGTGTAGTATCTTTATATTGACAGAGATATTACTGTTTCTCTGTACTTTAGAGTGTGTATTGTAATAAGGGACGTCAGTTGTATTCATTTTTTTTTAAACTTATGATTACGCATTTTTGAAATATTTAATAATTATACAGAAAAACCAATGACCAAGTACTACAGGAGACAAATGAACATCGTAAGCTGATTGGAGAGATTAGACGTAGATAGTCAAAATTGTTTGGACATGTTATGAGAAGAAATGGATTGGAGAACTTGGTGACAACTGGCAAGATCGAAGGGAACAGACCAAGAGGAAGACCGAGAGGAAAATACCTGGATGGCTTGGCCTCATGGCATGGACGGGACAGGAACACTGAGCTGATCCACGACACTGGTGATTGAGTGAAATGGCGAGTCATGACCGCCCACGCTTTCCGGCATGGCACATGATTGATTGATTGATTGATTAATAATTATGAACACTGGCTCAGTAAAGATGTGCTCAGAGTCGTGCATGTAAATATATGCCATCTGTTAAAGAAGCTGCCCGAAATATCAAATATATCAAAATTTTCACATGTTCGGCGTTAGTGAAAGTCGATTAAATGGTAACATCTCATAGCAGGGTTAAGATTGGCTAGCCTCTCCCACGAGGGGTTAAAAGTGAAAATTAGCAGCCTGCCAATGACCCGCAGACTACACAAGTCAACCCCACCTCCACGTGGGGTAGATTGGGAAACCATGACCGTGAGGCTCGCCATATGAGATGGAATCACTAAGATCAGATTTTTAACCTAAACCTGCGACTGGCCTAGCAAGCTAGCGGGGGATCTTTATACTGCTTGTAGAAAAACTAAGAAGTATAAACGGGCTTAAACAAACGGATATCGACCTGGCAATGTTAATGGACTACGAGATAGATCGGCGATTCAAAAAATAGGCACAATGAACGTCTGCGGTTTTAATTGTAAAGAAGACGAACTTATAGAAACAACGAAAAAGAGGATAAATTGGACTGATGGGATTAGCAGATACCAAAATAAATGGGGACGGATGCAAGGACATCCACCACAGTTATACGTTTGTCTACTCCGGAGTGGAAAAGCAAGAGAATGCAAGGCACGGTGTGTGAATAGTCATTGAACCATGCCTAGCAAGAGAAATACTAGAAAGAAAATATATATTAGAAAGAATCATAACAGTGACAATAAAATAACAAACAATTACAACATATTTACAAATATAAGCACCATTTAATACAAACAATAATGAAGAAGAATGCGAGGAATTCTACGAAGTGCTAAATGAAATAGATAAGCAGGACAACATCATTGTTAAGGGAGACTTCAATGCAAGACTATGACAAAACAGAGCGGGCATAGAAATACCATCTTGGAGCATTTGGAGACCAACATAATGAAAAAAATGATAACGGAAGAAGACTGATAGAGTTATGCAGCCAACATGATCTCTATATAAAAAATAGATTCTATAAACACTAAGACTCACAAATATACACCTGGCATAAATGGAAAGATCCAGATACTAAACGCCTAATTGATTTTATATTAACAAGAAATAAAAGAGGGAGAAATATATTAGATGCAAAGGCAGTGCCCAACTTAGATATAAACACAGACCACAAAGCAATCGTTGCCAATATAAGAACCAACAGTAGAAGAAAGCAAAAACCAGGAAAACTTAAAATACACCAACGACCAGGAAGTGAGCGGAAATTATGAAAAAGAACAAACTGAAATATTTGTAAATTTACCTATAAAAGAAAGACAGTGGAAGAATACTGGGAGATATTCAATTCAAGCATTTTAAATATGGTAAAGATAACATGCGGAACCACGAAAAAACGCAAAACACGGATAAAGAAAATGACAAGTTGGTGGAACGCAGAAGTAAAGAAAGCTGTATAAACAAAAACGGAAAAATATAAAAGTGGTTGTAGAGCAAACAGGAATGTGATTACATAGAATATAGAATAGCGATAAGACATGTGAGTAGAATAGTAAAGAGAGAAAAAGAAAGACTGGAAGGAGTATGGAGAAACCCTAAATAAAAACTACAAGGAGGCAACTAGAAACTTCTATAAAAAGATAAGTGCAATGAGAACCAGAGTAAAACCCTTTGGCCCAACAGAAATAATTAACATCGAAAAATGGAGAACCAATAAGTGAACAAAAACAAACCCGAATAATATAGAAACGGTACTTCGAACAACTTCTCAACATTCCATCATATGTCACAGGAATTCAAGAAATCGACACAGATGCCACCGAAGAACTAGAACCATACATACTGAAGGAAGACATTATTACCATCATCATCATTACATTATTATCACTACATTACAGTCATCATCATCATCATCATCATCATCATCATCATCATCATCATCATTGTATTACATTCATCAGGGCACTAGACCATATGTGTTAACAGGAGTGACATGAACTACAAAGTGGGATTTTGCTTATGCCACAAAACCATCTGTTTTGCTTAAGTCAAAAACATCTGCTTGTAGTATGTGTAATGTAATAGTATGGATTGTATCGTGCTTAGGGCACAAAAACAGATGAAGTTCCCATACGTGATATATGATAAAGAGTGTTGTCATGCGTCAGAGTACACTAAATGATTAATTAGTGTTTTGGGTTATGCCGAACATGTCCCATTGTGATAGACAGGACATTACACATCAAGGTTACCTTCTATCATGAGATTAATTGTTAGCTTATACTACTTTTCAGCATGTTACTTTATTCACTCATTCTCAGACATAATATTCACATGTGCATGGATGATAGTTTCACTCTTTCATCAGAAGTCCGTCATACTTGCATGTAAAATAAGTAGCTAGACTTATATGATTTCCCAATGATAACATTAAATTCTAACAAAATTGACATCACAATGAGATCTCACCCATTCATCAGACACAATCATATCTGTAGGGATGACAATCATGCATATGTAGGTGCTTTATCCATGATAAATTCACAGGTTCAATAACAATGATATTACAATTAAATCTCATCCTTCATCAGAAATTATAATATTTCCTGGATGACAATTAGTCATTCATACTGAGGTGTTTTACAAATGATACATTCACATCTGTTTAACAATAATGAAATCCCACATGAAATCTCACAGACTTGCTCTCATCAATGACACAGATTTATGTGATCATTAGATATAATTATGAGATTCTCAAAGGATACTTCCTCATGTGTAGCAAGAATGAAAATTCACATGGGTCCCCACCTATTCTCATAGATTTATGTGGTATACTCAGTCCACATTCAGGCATTATGAATCTTAACCATTCCAACATGTCGATTGACTAAGTATTATTGTGTGGCACAAATATTTATTCCACACGTTTACAACATTGAAATTCATTTGCCTCACCAATTGGGTGCTTTAACTCAACACACAAAATTATGATCCCTGTAGAATCTATTTGGTTCTCATGTGTTCATGAAATACTAAAAAAAACCTATTTGTTTGTCCATGTGCTCATGTCAAAAATGAATCTACTGACTAATTACACATTACACTAATTTCTCTATCAGTGCTGGCACAGGTAAAATAGTTTTAAATCTTAAGTTACTCACCACTCTAAATCATTACTGAATGAGTTGACTACTTAAGAAATATGTACAACTTCAGTCTAATGCTTAACATTAACTAAGTTGTTTAGCTAGGAGAAAATAAAACTCACTGTAGTTTTCTCCTATTGTACAGTTTATCTATGACAATCATCTCATCTCATCTCATCATGTTCCTCTTGTACCTTGCGGTGTCGAGGTGAAGTATGAACTTCGTGAGAGTGCCCGATTATGGGCTTCATATATCGATATTCCCATGGACTCTGCTATTCCCTCCGTCCAACGTTTACGTGGTCGGCCTCTTCCTCTGTTTCCATCTGGTCTGTACATCATTGCTTGCTGTGGTATGCTGTTGACTGGTAACCTACTTGCATGGCCAAACCATTTGACTTGCTGTTTTCTGATAAAATCTAGTGCTGCTTTAACCCCCACTTTAGTCCTGATTTCTTCATTTCTGTTCTTTAGTATTGGTGCCATTTGTCCAATGAGTTGATTTGCCTTATTGCACCTATTTTCGATCTCGTCTTCTGATCTGCCATTTGATGATATTATACTTCCTAGGTACTTGAAACTCTTCACTTGTTTCAAGGGATGTTCGTTTAGGTGAATTGTTGTTGTTTGTTCTTCTTTAGTTATAGTCATTACCTCTGTTTTGCTTGTGCTAATTTTCATGTTATGTTCCCTACACATTTCGTTTAGACTATTCATGTGGTCTTGTAATTCAGCTTCTGATTTTGCTATTAGTGCTTGGTCGTCCGCAAAAAGGAGTTCTCTAATGGTTAGATTTGCAGTTGGTTCTTCTTCTGTGTTGTCGTCATGTGGTGACAATGATAACTGAATATAATATTATTTAGTTTACACACCTTTGACTTACTAATTCTTCTCGGGAAATAGACTCACAGACTAAACTTAACTTAACTAATATAAAATATAGCATTGTTTACCTCATTTCAATGAAATACTCAAATCACCACACGTAAACAACAAGATGTAAGGACTAGAATCGGCTTGTTTCCAAATCTATTGGCTGATGAGTTTCGGTCGTGCTATTCTCACTATAATAAACTTTCTAACATGTTCATAGGGAGTATAGAGCTACCAATCTATACAAACACATGCGCTTTTCTTGTAGTTACGATGATTTTGTGGCAAGTGAGAGATCTGAGGCCGGTTGCTGTTGTTTTTATCCCAGCTATTTCTGAGTTCAGGTTTTTCCTCATATTCGCTCCGATTCATGAAGTGTGCGTTTTCCAATCCGGGGCGGTGTCGATTTTCCATTTCCCCTCAAGTTGAATGGTACTGGTGGTATACGTTCTTGTACAATGTGTTTTGATTTGAGTAGATCTTGACAGCTAGTAACGGCTTGTGAGTCAGTATACCACACCCCGTAGATTACCCAGTAGCTAGTTATAATTATGAGAGACCGGGACAGAGCACATAAAAATAGAGATCTAACCACGCACCGTAGTCTGAGAAACAAAGTTCAATATGTTATTCGAAAGGAAAAGAAAGAGTATTTTAAGAACTTAATAAAAGATAAAATCAACACTAAAGGTATGTGGAAAGCAATTAATACCTTGACAAACAAACACAAGTCATCACAATCATTACCATCAAATCAGGTTACATGTGATCAATTTAGTAGTTTCTTTCAATCCGACATAAAACAATTGAAGGCTGCAATACCAGTTTCTCCTAATGACATATCCTTATTATTATCATTTTGTGAGAACAAATGCTATAGGGACATTCCCTCTAGCATACCGCTAATGACGACCACTGAAGTATTTACTCATCTCAATAAATCAATCAATCATGTACCATGCCGGAAAGCGTGGGCGGTCATGACTCACCATTTCACTCGCTCACTAGCTTCGTGGATCAGCTCAGTGTTCCTGTCTCGTCCATGCCATATGGCCAAGCCATCCAGGTATTTTCCTCTCGGTCTTCCTCTTGGATTGTTCCCTTCGATCTTGCCAGTTGTCACTAAGTTCTCCAATCCATTTCTTCTCATAACATGTCCAAAAAATTTTGACTGTCTGCGTCTAATTTCTCTAATCAATTTACGATTTTCATTTGTCCCCTGTAGTACTTGGTCATTGGTTTTTCTGTCTGTCCATGGTATTCTTTGCATTTTCCTCAGAAACTACATTTCTTCAGCCATCAGATGTTTTTTCAGCTTGACGGCACATTGTCCAAGCTTCACATCCATACAAAAGAACAGGCTCTATGTATCCCCTCAACATTCTTTTTCTCGTTTCAATTGACATCTTTTTATTGGTCAGAATGTTTTTCATCTTGCTAAAGGCTACTTTCGCCATTGCGATTCTTGTTCTAATATCTTCAAGACATCTCCCATCAGATGTTTTGACTGTTCCGAGATAATTGTACCGATTCACTTGTTGAGGAATATTCCCATTTACTTGTATATTACATTGTGGTATTTCGTTCTTCCGAGTAACGACCATAACCTGTGTCTTCTTACAATTTAATCCCAACCCCAGCTGCTCACTGTGTACAACTACTGCGTCTACTAATTGTTGTAGATCTTGTGCATTGTCTGCAATCAATACTGCATCATCTGCATATCTAATGTTATTAATGTTCGTTAGTTAGTCGACAGATCATCCTCATTGCACATCGAACCATTTAGTCCATAAGTGCTCGGATCCCCTCCTCAGCAAATCCCGCAGCGTGTAGCGGCCAACGACACCAGTTCTGTGTTGGTTTATCAATCTTCTTTGGCTACCTGCGTAGTGTTCTTGTTTGGCCACCCCTCTCTTAATTTGCTGTTCTCGCAGTCTGGCCATGGTTGTAGATTCACAGTCATCACTTGGTTCACGCAAAAGTCTTACTTCTCGTAGAGCATTTAGAATGTCAGCCTGGTCCGCCCTCCACCGTAGCCTCACCTGCGAGCTTGTCAGCCCGCTCATTTCCTTGTACTCCCGCATGCCCTGGCACGAAGATGAAACTAATCTTTGCCAGCCGAGACCGCTCCAAAGACAGCAACCATTCTCTTCGGATCGACCCCTCCTCTATCCTCTTGATCATGTTCATTGAGTCGCTAAGGAAACATGCCCTAGTAAATGTCGGTGACTCGAGCCATGTTATTGCTTTACTTACTGCCATGACTACCATAGTCAGGCTACTTGTGGTTTCAGTGAAAGCACCAGAGTCCTTCCTTCACAATTCTCCCTCCGGCCCGAGCTGTAAAGGCCCATGAGCTTCTCACATGTCGGACGACCGACCCATCTGTGTAGATGACCGCGTCACTGTCTAGTGAATTCTCGAAAATCAACGCTTGTACTTCAGCCTCAACAGCAGCCGGATTTTCTTGTCTGCATTTTCTATCTAGTTGGATGCAAACTGAAAAGGATGTGCAGAAATCTGTTGACACTTGCACCCACTCCTCGCCAAGTTCTAAGTCCTCAAGTGAACACACCTGTTGAAGAATGTCTTCGGCTTGACCCATCCATGACCGTCCTCTTTTTAACCTGCTGCCCTTCACCTTCCTAATTTCACTATGCAGTGGACGTTGTGTGTTTGCGTTAACTCTGAGGTAGGCGCGTGCTCTACAAACTTGTATTCTGTCTTCAATGGTTGGAAAATCAAGAAGGTAGCGCATCGCCCTGCATGCTGTATCTCTTGTACATCCAAGAAAAATACGCATAGTTTCATTCTGTATCCTTTCCATCCTTTCTATCTGCTTACGGCTGAGAGTCAGGATTGCCATTGCATACTCAAAAACAGACATGACCAGCCCCTCGTACAGAAGACATAGATGGCGCTGCTCACAGTTTGCTGCCGCCATCACCCGCATCGCAGCCAAACCCCGCTTGGCTATTGTTATCACCTGGTCTATGTGCTCATTATAAGCAAGGCTTCGATCAAACCGTGTCCCCAGGTAATTCATTGCCTGCATTCTTTTCACTGTCTCTGAACACAGATTTACAGTTGGTGTTGGAGTGTTGACAATATGATTATTCAACGAGAACCAAGTCATTGTTGCCTTTGTTGGGTTGGCCATTGCCCCAGCTTCATCACACCAAGTACTTATGCGATTGAGTTCGGTTTGTAGTTCTACAGCAACCTGCTTTCTATCCTTACCCTGACGATACACTAAAACATCATCGGTATATGACAATGCCCTGCCAGGTCCAGTGATCTGCTCACTGGTGATTCTCACTCTGTAGGCGTTGAACAGTACCGGAGATAATGGTGATCCCTGTGGTAGGCCAGGATATATTGTTGTTGGTTCCGAAGTCCAACTGCACATCTAGAAACTACTTTCCGTTGGAAAAGGGCTGCAGCGATCCAACTAAGGAGGAATTGACTTATTTTGAGTTCAAGAAGCTGAAGCATTAAAAAATACAATGGTACTCTGTTGTACGCATCCTCAAGATCAATCGCTGCAGCAAAGGTTTCAATGCCTGAGTGGAAACCTTCATAGACATCATGGGCAACAACTGCTGCATTGGTCCAGGTTCCTCTTTTTGGACAGTACCCACCCAGGGTAGGTGGGAAATCACCTTGCCTCTCTAGCTGGTTTGATATTTTCCTGGCAATTACCTTCTCCAGCAGCTTGCCCATTGTATTCGGCATGGTTATAATTCGATATCCCTGATATTTTGTGTGGTCTTTGTCAGGCTTCGGCAAGTGAATCAGATTGCTGTGTAACCACTCCTCCTTGATGCTAGCACTCACTATACTGTTGTTGTACATGTCTGCTGCTTTCGCCCTGCAAGAGACCAGACTCCAAGAATCTGGAAGCATCAAGGAGAGGGACTTCACTTTCTACTGGCATGGCAAGCCGTGCGGAGAGACCAGGGAGCATGGAGTTGGCTTCGCTATCAGAAACAAGCTGCTCAATTCCATCATACCACCAAGTGATGGCACTGAAAGAATATTGAAGCTCCAACTCCAGACAGACGCAGGCCCAGTTAGTATTATAAGCGTTTACACCCCAACACTAACTGCAGCATCAGAATCTAAAGACAAGTTCTATGACGACCTTAGCAAAGAAGTCAGTGAAACACCAGAGAAACAACATCTTTTTATCCTGGGGGATTTCAATGCCAGGGTTGGCTCCGACCACGAATCTTGGCCTTCATGTCTAGGACAGTTTGGCGTTGGGAAGATCAATGACAATGGACAACGTCTCTTGGAATTCTGCAGCCACCATAATCTGTGCGTGACCAACACCTTCTTTGACACGAAACCTCAACACAAGGTGTCATGGAGGCACCCCAGATCAAAGAACTGGCACCAACTCGACCTGGTGCTCACTAAACGCAGCAACCTCCGCAATGTACGGATGACTCGCAGCTATCATGGTGCTGACTGCGACACCGACCATTCACTCGTCTCCAGCAAGGTGAAGATAAAGCCCAAGAGAATCTACAGAAGCCGAACAGAAGGAAGACCACGCATTGACACCAGTGGCACCCAAAATAAAGAGAAGGTCAACAAATTCATGCAGGCTCTAGCGGATACTCTGCCCGGCCCCACAGACGGAGATTCCACCGAGAGATGGAGTCATTTTCGCGACACCATCTACAATACAGCACTATCAACATTTGGCAAGAAGCAAACTAAGTCAACCGACTGGTTTGAAGCACACTCTGAAGAGATGCTCCCAGTCCTGGAGATAAAGAGACATGCATTCTCGATGTATAAAACATCACCTTCAGAGAAAACACTGCAGGCATTGCGAACGGCCAGAAATAGAGTACAACAGATGGCAAGAAGATGTGCAAACAGGTACTGGCTACAGCTCTCTGCTCAAATTCAAACTTGTGCAGACACTGGAAATATAAGAGGAATGTATGAGGGCATTAAGCAAGCTGTCGGTCCATCAAAAAATAAGATGGCCCCTTTACGATCAACTGAGGGGGTAATCATAAAAGATCGAGCGAAACAAATGGATCGCTGGGTAGAACACTACTCAGAGCTATACTCAGTGGATAACACTGTCAGCGAAGAAGCTCTGGAAGCCATCGATCAACAGTCCGCCATGCATGCCTTGGATAACGAACCTTGCCTCACAGAAATCAGCGAAGCACTAGACTCTCTCAAATCCGGCAAGGCACCTGGAAAAGATAGTATTCCACCTGAAATTTTAAAATGTAGCAAAGAAACAATCATCCCAGAACTGTATGCAATATTACAGCTCTGCTGGAGAGAAAAATCAATACCACAAGATATGAAAGACGCAAACATCGTTACCCTTTATAAAAACAAAGGCGACAGAAGCGACTGCAACAACTATCGCGGCATTTCCCTTCTCAGCATTACAGGCAAGATTTTTGCCAGAGTAATCCTTAAAAGATTACACATTCTTGCTGAAAGAATCTACCCCGAATCGCAGTGCGGATTTAGACCCAACAGGTCCACCATCGATATGATTTTCTCACTCCGGCAGCTCCAAGAAAAGTGCAGAGAACAGAGGAAGCCATTATATATAGCCTTCATCGACCTCACAAAGGCATTTGACCTCGTGAGCAGAAGCGGCCTTTTTAAGGTCCTTGAAAAGGTTGGATGTCCACCCACCCTTCTTAGTCTCGTGAAATCATTCCACGAAAACATGCAGGGGACCATTTTATTTGACGGCTCAACATCCCAGTCATTCAGCATCAGCAGCGGAGTAAAGCAGGGATGCGTGCTTGCTCCTACACTCTTTGGTATCTTCTTTGCTGTTCTCTTAAGGCAAGCATTTGGGACTGCCACTGAAGGCATATACCTCCACACAAGATCTGATGGCAAACTTTTTAACCCATCAAGACTCAAGGCAAAGACCAAAATAAGACCAAGATGCGTAAGAGAACTACTTTTTGCAGATGATGCAGCACTGACTACTCATACAGCAGAAGATCTCCAAAGGCTCATAGATCGTTTTGCAGCTGCCTGCAAAGACTTTGGGCTCACCATTAGCCTAAATAAAACACAGGTGATGGAACAAGATGCTGATGCGCCTCCGTCAATCAAAATCTCTAATTATGAATTGAAAGTCGTCCACGATTTTGTGTATCTGGGATCGACAATATCAGATAATCTTTCATTAGAGACAGAAATCGACAGACGCATTGGAAAGGCAGCCACAACATTTTCCAGGCTAGCTAAAAGAGTTTGGGAGAATAATAGACTAACAGAGCGTACAAAAGCTCAAGTATATAAAGCTTGTGTTGTTAGCACACTACTCTGCGGGTCTGAATCCTGGACCCTGTACTCAAGACAGGAAAGGAAGTTGAATTCCTTCCACATAAGATGTCTGAGACGTATCCTGGGCATAACATGGAAAGACCACATAACAAACAAACAGGTGCTTGAAAGAGCAGATATTACCACAGTGCACACCCTCCTCAAGCAGAGACGCATCCGGTGGTTGGGCCACGTATCTCGAATGGAGGACGAACGTATTCCCAAAGATCTCCTTTACGGAGAACTAGCCACAGGAAAGAGGCCAACCGGAAGACCCCAAATGCGATATAGGGATGTGTGTAAACAAGATATGAAAACCATTGGAGTAGATCCAGACACGTGGGAGAGAGTTGCAACAGACAGATGCTCCTGGAGAAGAGATGTACGAAACGGACTGGTGCTCTTTGAGCGCAATCAGATCCAAAAAACTGATGAGAGACGGCACAGGCTCAAAGAGCAGTCACTTACTGCGGGACTTGCCTCGTCTCACAGATGCGGAAACTGTGACAGAGATTGTCATTCTCGAATTGGACTATACAGTCACCAGCGGTGCTGCCAGGCACCTCCCAAGCGGCACAACTCTATAGTCCTTCAGGACTGAAAGAGGCCTACTACTACTACATGTCTGCTAGTTTCTCTAGCTCGTTGTCGGTACACCTGTTGATGTCGTCGTATCTTATGCCATCAGACCCTGGAGCGCTGTTTTTTAATCGTCGAAGCACAGCCTTGATTTCTTTCACTGTCACTGTGTCTTCATCCGAAGTGTTCTGGGCCTTGCACCTGTCCGAGGTGACCTCTTGGCAAGATTTCGGCCTCCCATGTCTGTCTGGTTGCTCTGCTCTAGATAGCTGTCAAAGAAGGCTTTGCCTTTGTCCTCGTCAGTCCTCTGCCAGATGAGGTCATCGCCTTGGAATTCAGAAATTCTCTTATTCTTGACTACCCCACTCATGCTTTTATGTAGTCGCCAGAACAATTTCAGTGACTTGTCTTTGACACACCTCTGCCCATTTTCGCTTTTAACCACCGTGACCAGTTTTTTGAAATAGCTTACTTTTGTGTGCATCTCTCTTTTTAAGTACATGAAGGGACTCGGATGGCCAGCTCTGTTCTTATTGACATTTTGCCATATCCTTACAGCACTACGCTTATCCATCCAAGCCTTCTCCACCTCGAAATTCCACCAAGGTGGCTGCTCCCAGCTTTTTTTCCTGCCCTGAAGCTTTCTGCGCTTGTCACGTCTTATTTTACTCACCACATCTTGCCCTGTACTGTCATACTGGAAAGTCTTTACCGTTAGCTTGTGCTGCCTGGTTCTGCCTTTCTCCACCAATATGCTGTAAGTGTGGTGGTCGCTGCCGTGGTGTCCTAGGACACCCCATCTACACACTGTAGTAAGTGAAGGTGAAACCAGCGCCAGATCAATAGCACTGTCCTAATCGCCTGGACGGCTTGCTGGCTTGTGATACAGCCACTGTTGATACAAAACAGGTCAATGGTTTCAAGTGCAGTCTCGAGCTCCTCCCCCTGTGTGTTGGAGGAAATGTTTCCCCATGATCTGCCTTTAGCGTTGAAATCGCCACAGAAAATAAAATTTCTCTCGTGACCTAATATGTCACTTAAGCACTGCCACTTCTGGGAATCCATACTCGCGTTGCGGGCATAAACATTAACCAACATGAATGGTAGACAGGATTGAACTCTCAACGCCTGTATTTGTATATCGTCACTGTCCCAACTGGACATGTCTAGCTCTGACGCCACCATGCTGTCGCGAACGAGAATCGCCATTCCCAGATGTCGTCTGTTGTAGAAACATTTAAAGCCGGCAATTCGGAGTAGCTGATCGCCCAGTCTCGCCTCCTGGAGCGCTACAATGTCATTCCTGTAAACCAGGGTTTCTAAAATAGAGCCCCGTTGTTTTACTCTGGAGCAGCTCCAATACAGAATACGGATATTCCTGAGTCCCAGATGGTGACACTTTAGTCTAAAATCTCTTAAACCACCACGCTTACCTTGTCGCTTTCTGCCTGCCCGGCGTCCACGCCGCCACCTTAGGTTGACTACCGACCGCTCGGAGAACACACGTTCCGCCATGTTGAAAAACCAAAAACCACAGAAACCACACACGCTGCGAAAAATTCACTCAAGGATTGCTTCGCTCGATGCACGAAACTCCGTAGCATCGGCGCAGATCTTGGGTAGAAACTCCAGGGTTTACATCCTGGCACACAAATTACACGCAAGAGATGAATAAATCCATCTCCTACAAGAAAACGTTAACGATCACAAAACAACCAGACCTCCGTCGGCATCATGAAACCGTTATTGATGTTTTGTCCTCCAATGATAATTCCACTTATATCTTCTACATTCCCGAAAATATTTTCACTGTATAGGGAAATAAGATCTGGAGACATTACACATCCCTGCCTAACACCTCTTTTAATAGGTTGATATTGTCCCACTTCATTATCAATCCTTATGGCAGCTTGTTGTTTCCAATATATGTTTTTTATAAGTCTAATATCTTTCCCATCAATTTGTAGATATGCAAGCATATTTACCATGTTGACATGTCTAAATCTATCAAAAGTCTTTGTGTAGTCAATAAAGCAAAGGTGTATATCCTTGTTTACTTCTATAGCACGTTCAATAACTGTTCGCAACATATACACAGCATTTACTGTACCCTTTCCTTCTACAAACCCATATTGTTCTTCCCCTATTTCAGATTGTATTTTCTTCCTCACTCTTTGCATGATAATTCGTAGCAAAATCTTTGTGATGTGGCTCATTGTACTAATTGTTCTATGTTGATCACATTTCATCTCAGTAACCTAAAAAAAACAATAACTCATCAGGACTAGATGGAATCAGTAATCGGATCCTTCGCTATGCTGCACCGGCGACCGGCAAGTCACTAACTTGTATATATAATCAATGTCTCACCAAAGGTCACTTCCCATCAGCCTTGAAAATGGCTAAAGTGTATCCTCATTTAAAAGCTGGTTCATTAGACGATCGTCTCATTAGTAACTATAGGCCAGTTTCCATATTATCCTCACTATCCAAACCACTAGAAAACCACATTCACTAAGCAACACTAGAACACTTAGTTCGAAACAAACTAATAGTTGACAGTCAGTCAGGGTTTCGGCCAAAATATTACTTGTCATACGGCCCTAACAAGCATGATAGAAAACTAGCATCAAAATATTAACAATACTCTATGTGGAGCGGTGTTTATAGACTTTAGAAAAGCATTCGATATGATAGATCATACTATTCTAATTAAAACACTAGAAACAATGAATGTAAGCTTTAATGTAGTGGCATAATAAAATAATTTTTTATTAGACAGAAAACAAGTAATATCACACAATAAATTTATATCTTAAGCCATTACCATTAATATTGTAGTACATCAGGGGTCTATACTTGGCCCTCTGTTATTTGCCATTTACATAAATGATCATCCCTTATATATTTCGTCGTCCTGCAATCTGTTTTGCAGACGACTGCACAGTATATACACAGGCTATTGATTATAATATGCTAGAATCATCCTTGAAACAGGAAATAAATAGCGTCGTTAACTGGAATCATGCACACCGTATGCAAATTAACATTCTAAAACAAAATCTATGTTAATAGCAACCAAGCAAAGACTTCACACTCTAAACTCGCAGAGAGCTCTTGAGCTGCACATTGGTAGCACGCCTGAAGAAAGTGTAACCGAGCACAAGGCAATGGGTCTCATCGCTGATCAAAATCTAACCTTTAACTCCCATGTTCATGCTCTCGTTAAACAAATAGCCAACTTGCCAGAATTAAACATTTACATGACGAAAGCACAAGAAATATATTCTATACTTCCCACATACAAACATATTGATTATTGCTCCACAATCTGGGACGGATGCTCCAAATTAATAACAAAACGCCTTTATTCATTCCATAAAAGGGCAGTACGTTTAATTAATGTGACACAGCTTATCGACAATTCTAACCACGGTCTTCAGTTACTGCCACTCCACAAACGACTACTTTTTAATAAGGCTAAACAAATTCACAAAATCATTTTCAAAATGCTCCAAGCTACCTTTGGCCATTGTTTAAATTAACGCAAGACATAGCGAACGACTAAATATACTTCATGTCCCTAAACCTAGGATAGACTTAAATAAAACAAGCTTAGCATACTCTGCCGCTCAGTTGTGGAACAATCTTCCACAAGAAATCAAAGACACCACCAATAATTATACACACATTTGCAATCTGTTTGGACACTACCTCAGTACAGACTACATGCCTCCATAAACAAAACAAATCAAAGAAACAAACAACAATAATAATGGTCAATTATCTCAAATGTCAACTAGCCAATAAACAGTCCCATTTGCATGGCACGTTACACATTCCATAGGTATTTATAATGCCAATGTTACACATTGCCTCAGTGAGTCATGTATTATTGACTATTTTCCATGCGTTTTAATGCTTAATGCTTATTGTTCTTTTGTTGTCAAAGATAATCATCATAAGTGATGTTAAATGAAAGAATGTATGAGAGGAAATAGAGAAGAAGGGCAGAATGTCAGACAGGCCTGCGTGCCCAATTCTTAACCCTTTGAAAATAAAGATTGGTCGGCCATTGAGATTTATGTCTCAATGGACCACTAGGCAGGGCAGGTTTATCTCATTGACAATATCCTTTCCTTGGTTGTAATTAAGCACCCACCATGTCTCATATACAAGAGGTTTACATCCACTATTACGCACACTTGGAATAGAAGATATAACTATGAGTTTAAAACAAACTACTCTGATTTGTATATTTTATCAATATCTGCATACAGATAAAACCACAATGGAGAAAGAAATATATGTTAATGAGGAAATATTGGAGGTGGTGGAAAATTTTGAATATCTTGTGTCATTGATTACAATGAAAGAAATTAAACGGCGACTATCAATTTCTCTTCAAAGACTAAAACAACTGAATAAATTATGGAATGGGACAGACAGAACTACAAAAATTAGATTTTTAAGAGCATGCATCTTTCCCATTGCAACATACGCATGTGAGACCTGGACACTTACTAAACAAGCTGAACAGCCCATAAATGCCTTTGAAAATAAATGTTACAGACGAGTTCTAAGAATATCTTGGGTAAAGAAAAGAACAAATGCATCCATACTTCAAGAGCTGAATATTGAAATAGGTTGGCTATTAAAGACGATAAAACAAAGAAAATTGAAATATGTTGGTCGCCTGAAACGTCACGAAAGTTTGGAGAGAACAATAATGAAGGGGTATACGCCTGGGAAGAGAGGAAGAGGAGGGCCAAAGAGAAGATGGGTGCAGGATTTGGCGGATGATCTCCAGATGGGTGTATCGGACGCGGGACATTTTGCTTATGATCGAGAGGTTTTCCGGAAGTTTTTTATGGGATCGAGGTTCTGCAAAGGACATGCTACTGAATGAATGAATCAATCAATCAATATTTATAACACGATGTATGATGGTTAGAAGTTAATACCCTGGTGATTTTTATGAAGTACAACATTTAAATATACATCAAGATTATGATCGAATACATAACTGATAATGATGGTGTGGCATTACATAAATAATCCAGGTTTACCATAAGGTGAAATACGTCTAGAATTCAATGGATAAGAATCAACTGAGTCGGTGTTCTTGGCCACTGCCAGTCCTGGCTACGCCTTATCTCTCCTCGTTGTGACTGAACGGGATTTATAAAGAACCTTGCCCTCTGTTTGAGAGCTAGGAATAGATTATCAAGAATGTGTAGTTCTTAGGTCTAAACATATACAATCCTAAATATTATATAAATTACCACACACATACACCCACACACATACACCCACACACATACACCCACACACATACACCCACACACATACACCCACACACATACACCCACACACATACACCCAAACACGATGGTATTGCATAACATTCACCCACTGTGGGGTGGGTTAGCATATTATAACTGAATCGTATTACAAAAATAGGCAATATCTATCAAGACTGATTCTTATAAATCCCAGCAAACATTCACCCCGGTGTAACCTATTACATTAATATCGCAAGCATATAATAAACATTATGCATGGAAACATTTTTTTTTTTAAAAGCCGGTCTCTGTGGCTGAGGGCTTGCGAACGCGGTTTGTGAGCCCGTATACCCGGGTTCGAAACACAGCGGTGCTGGTTTTTTCGAAAATAGGTATAAGAGCCGGTCGTTCAGAAAGCAATGGCAAACTACTGAAGTAAAATTTGCCCAGGAATCACGAACAGCGAAAATGCTACGGTTGACTGCTACGTCCTGTGAAGGACATGCAACTTAATGGAAACATAACATTATGCATAAAAACAATTTAAATATGTATATAATGATATTCCCAATAATAGCATAACGAATGACATAGTATTACTATTATATACAACAAAATGAGACAATAAACAGTTCTCATTGAATTGACATACATCTGATAAGTCGAAATGAAAGTCAGGCAAATGTATATCCAGAGTATAATTGGAAAAAAAATTATGCATAGCAATATAATTAAAATGTACATAACATAAGGTTACCACTTGTGTAGGTGGAATAACATAAATATAGTAGTGTACTATATACGAAAAAAAATAATAATCGGTATTTTTGAAACAACAAATTGACAGACGAAAAGACGGTCTGCAAGAATCTTTCGTTACTTAGCCACTTGCGTGGTAAGATTACAAAAAGTATAGTGAGACACAATATATACAAAAATAAGAAAATAAAAGTTCTCAGTCAAGTAACATGATGCAATGATATTCTCAATGACATAACATACAACAGACCGACAAACGAAAGCCCCGAAGTTGCAGGCTGTCGTTAGGGCTAACATGTAAAATTCAAAGACACTTCTGAACAGCATATAATCCAGACTTAACGATAAATGAAATATACATATAGAAAATCGCTTTAACTGATCCTTGAATGGACAGTTCTAATTTGTAAAGGTTTATGCTCGAACTTTTATACACATCCTCTTATCTGTTGATTACATTTGATCTTTCTGATCTGATGGCGGATTTAGGCCATATATTTTTCTGGACCAGCCGTGGGATCCGTCCGCTCATGCCTTCGTTCGTTTTCCCTGTCCTGTGGGAAAATCTCTGTCCACAGTGTCGGTTTGACTTAACATTTCTGCCCGTCTCCCTCGGTATCTGGGAACACGGGTCGGAAGTTCGATTCATGCCAACTGTTTGAAGTGGTCATTACAATCTAGCAGTTCAGTTTGCAGAAGTGACTGGCGTCAAATTTGAGATTTTACCGTCCCCTGTAGAATGCGAGTTTTATAACTCTTTGAAGAAATAGACTGGCTGCTTTATTCGTTGGGGCGCAATGTAGCGTCATATAATTCTGAGCGTACATTTTATGTGTCAATATGCCCAGTTCTTTATTTTTCTGTCTTCCATTACTCCTTTATTTGTGTGGAATAAGAGAGTCATTCTGGCGGAAACACGGTGTTCTATGATAATAGGTCTCATTAAATTGCATCAATATCTCCTACGTTACACGATGTATATGTATAAACGATTCCCCCTTCCCCCCCCCCCCCCATTTTTGTGACGATGCTCACAACAGTCGTAATTGTATGTGTGTGTAAAGTGTGGGCGTTTATTCATATTATTTCAATGATTATGTGAAGCAGCGTGTATGTGCCTAGATGTGTGGGTGTGTTTGTGTTGTGTGCATGTGTGTGTGTGTGCGCGCGTGTGTGTGCGGGGGGGGGGAGGGTTGGTGGTGGTGGTGTGTGTGTGTGTGTGTGTGTGTGTGTGTGTGTGTGTGTGTGTGTGTGTGCATGAACTGTGAAGAAAAGGCTGCACAGAGAAACCACCGCAGGAGATCTTCCTCCTGGAAAGTCAAGCATTCTTTGTCCATATTGTCAAAGCACATGTCGAGCCAAAATAGGCCTTATCAGCCATCTTAGAACTCACGGCTCCATACTTTCAACCCCACTGGATGAAGTGAATGGTCATCATCATTCTTGATGGACAAACAACATATATGTATGTGTGTGTATATATGTGTGTGTGTATGTGTGTGAGTGACTTGGCCTCGTGGCATGGTCGAGACAGAAACACAGATCTGATCCACGACTCTAGTGATCGAGTGAGATGGCAAAACATGACCGCCCACGCTTACCGGCACGGCACATGATGGATGGATGGATGTGTGTGAGTGTGTGTGTAGGTAGGTAGGTTTGTGTGTGTATGTGTGTGTGTGGGTGTGTCTGTGGGAGTGTGTTGGTGGGTGGGTAGTTGGGTGGGTGGGTGTCAGTGTAAATAATTAAACTTTAGTTAGTGAGTTTGTGAATGTAAGTATATGTGTATGCAAGGAAATATGTATTTGGTGTGTTGAGTGTGTGCACAGCTGTAAGAGTTTGTGTAAATGATGTAAGTGTTTATGCAGGATTTCATGTGTGTGTTTATGAATGTAAGTTTGTCTGCATGCTGTAGTTGACAGCTCGCGGAATCTCCCAAATATCTGTATATTGAAATGTGACCCCGTGAACCAATGTCCTGTCTGCAAGTTACAAAGTCTGTCTCTATTCGCAAGAAAAAGTCCCGCTGTCTGTCAGGCCTCTTCATGTATGCACACGGATGACAGGATAAATCTTAATGTGTACCAGCAGCTGCTCGGTCTGATGCTCGGCCCCTGTTAAACGAAATCAAACACCTCATGCATCCCATATTTACTCACCGTACATCCTCCATCCCATCCCGGCTGTTGTGTATCATGGTGATTATATGAGGTGTCTGTGAAACATTGGTATGTTTACATAAGTGAGTCTCACTCAGCACGATGACCTCTTACATTCTGTAGGGTCAACTATCTATCACAATATATCACCTATCTATCACACTACACGCCTCCGTGGTGTTTCATCAAGGAAGTAATCTTGTACAGTAAACAAACAGCGAAATTGGCATAACACCTTGTTTGATATAAATGTTTCCAGGAATCCACCAGTGCCCAATCAGAAGTGCTGCTCTCTAGTCATGAAGGTGCTCGCTGTTGTCTCATGTGTGCTGGCCGTGGCTGCTGGGGTAAGTTGTGTCTGGTTATGTCCCCGGCATTGTGTCCTACTGTCTGCTGGGGTCAGTTGTGTCTCGTTATGTCCCCGTCATTGTGTCCTCCTGTCTGCTGGGGTCAGTTGTGTCTCGTTATGTCCCCGGCATTGTGTCCTACTGTCTGCTGGGGTAAGTTGTGTCTCGTTATGTCCTGGTCATTTTGTCCCCCTGTCTGCTGGGGTAAGTTTTGTCTCGCTATGCCCATGTTATTGTGTCCTCCCATCTGCTGTGGTACGTTTTGTCTCGTTATGTCCTGGGTCCGTTTTTACTCATCCCGTTATGTTCTGGGAACGTTTATTACTCATCTTGTTATATCCTTGTCAGTGGACACAGGTCATGCGTCAGAGGACATAGGTCAAGCGTCATTGCCCATGTAACGTGCCATATTGGATACATGGTGTCAGGTTCACAGGTCTTTGACAAACCGGCACTTGATGATGGTTGATGTGGTCACGCTGGCTACAATATCCGCCAGAAATGTTCCCATCTGTTCACCGAATTTGCCTTTCCAGTTCATTTCACTGGACACTAGACTGCTCCACGGCAGTGTCACCTTCTGCGTCCCTTCTCTAAGGCTACAAGTAGACAACTGAAGTATCGTTGCAACGATTGGGTGTTATATTGTAAGAAGGTTTTTTTTTTTTTTTTTAAATATATTTGGCATTCGGGGTGTTGTGATAATTTTCAATTTCCCCGCAGTTTTCCTTAAGCCATGTTTCTTTTGCCTCTGCAAAGTTTCCTAATTTTCCTGTGGATCTCTTCATATTTTTAATGATCAATTTTGTTATTTCTTTTTATTTCCATGAGTGTTAAGACGTCTTCCGTAATCCATTTCTTACGTCCCACCATCTTTATTTTTGGGATGGTTGTTTCTGCGGCTTGTTTGACTGATTTCTGTAATATTTCCAATAGGTCGCTGACATCTTGAAATAACATTTCCATGTCGGACAATGCATCAGGTCTGTTCTTTACCTCTACGTTGAAGTTGTATCTCCTCGCTCTTCAGTGCCTTTAAATTAAATTGCGTGTTTCTTGGTGTATAGTTGACTTTCTTTAATTTTATATGTATTTTTTTTTTTCGTTCGCATATCCTTTGTACAGGACATCGTTGTCAACAACAGCATCGTTCAGCTGATTGTTTATTTCTTGGCAAGATTACGCTCAGTAGTTTGCCATTGCATTCTGAGCGACCGGCTCACATACCCCGTAAGCTACCGACGCGGAGAGAACCGCTACCGATTCTCGCGCAAGTCACGTTACTCACGATAGTATACGGGATTACGGAGAAAGTCGTGTAACTCCTAGACCAGAGAGACCGGCATATGTATATTGCTTATGATTAATCTATGGTCGCTTTAGTATTATGCGCTTGGTATAGTTCTTGCGACTGTTAAGGCATTTCGAAATCTTCTGTTGATGAGAATGTAATCAATCTGATTTCTGATCTTCTGATCAGGAATCCTCTGTGTTTATAATCTCCTTGGGTTGTGATGATACCAGGTGTTTCCAATTATCATATTATGCTCTTTTGCCCATTGTACAAGGCTGCAACCTCTTTCTTTCTGTTCCTCTAGCCCACATGTGTCAAACTCAAGGCCCGCGGGCCGCATCCGGCCCGCCGTACAATAATATCAGGCCCGAGAGGTCTCAACTGACGTACAAATATATTCGGCCCAAGAGAAAATTTTAGGCAAAATATCTTTTTATGGTCACGATATAAAGTGCAAATCAAATTCCCTAATTAGCAGCTTTCTGAATGATACGCTACATGAGAGCGTTCTCGCTTCGATCAGAATAAGCGGAAATAAAAGTTGTGTAGTATGTTAGTATTCGTCGTTATAGTTACCTAGCAACGTTCAGATGCTCGTTTTTGAATTGACGCATAAAAAATGAACTTAGTGTACTGCCCAAGTGTTACATCACATTTTCCCGCTACGGCTAACCTGATATCAACCAAGCGTCTGTCGGTAGATGCACAATCTTTTCAAATCAAAGCTAGCCTTTAAAATGGCCAAGACAAAAGTTGATTCTGAAAACAGAGCCTTTCAAAGCCCCTGGGTGGATGAATATATGGAAAGTAATTTCGAGCTGTTTCGTAATCCATTTGCCATAGACGTGGAAACTGCACCTGTAAATTTACAGATGGAGTTAATAGAGCTGTAGTGTAATGGGACACTAAAGGCAAAGTTCGACACTGTGGGGCCTGCACAGTTCACTCGTTTCATTCCTGAAGATATGCCCCGGCTTCTTCTACATGCGGCTCGAACCTTGAGCATGTTTGGTAGCACATATCTGTGTGAGCAGCTGTTTTCTGTGATAAAGATTAACAAAACATCACACAGGAGTCGTCTCACTGATGAACACTTGCAATCCATCATGAGAATCTCAATGACACAAAACATTACTCCCAACATAAACGAACTTGTAGCCAAGAAAAGATGCCAAACATCGTACTCTGACAAAATGACATAAAAGTGAAAATATGTATACCAATGGTGTTTTATTATTAAAACGTTTTTGTTTGTTTGTTTGTTTGTTTGTTTGTATATTCTTTACATGACATCGCTGTCAACATCAGCTGATTGTTGATTTATTGGCATGATTACGCTCAGTAGTTTGCCATTGCTTTCTGAGCGACCGGCTCACATACCCCGTAAGTTACCGACGCGGAATAACAGCTACCAATTCTCGAGCACATCACGTTACTCACGAGAGTATTCTGGATTACGGAGAAAGTTGTGTAACCCCTAGACCAGGGAGAACGGCTTTATGTTTTCATTTATATTAATGTTTAGAAAAGGTTTAATTTTCGGCTTATTGAATGTTTCTCCTGTCCGGCCCGCAACCTTACGTGTGGTTTGAGTTTTGGCCCGCTGAGCGATTGAGTAGACACCCCTGCTCTAACCCATACTTGCCTACTATGCATCCATCCAGTTGATTACCAACTTTGGCAGTCAAGTCGCCCATTATGATATTTAAATCTTACTTCTTGCATTTCTTGGAAGCATTTTTCAAATCATTATAAAATTCATCAATGCTGTCATCACTACTGTCTGCTATTGTTGCATAAACTTGTATGACGTTGACATCAAAAGGTCTTCCACTCAACTTCACCTGAAACACTCTGTCTGATACAGCCCAATATCCTTTGATCGATTTAGATCTCTCTGTATCCATTATAATTGCTAAACATTGTTGTTTTTTCTCTCCACCAGAGTGGATTATGTTATATTTCTCAGATATTATCATGCCCATTCTTTTCCATCTGGTCTTACATTTACCTAACATATTAATATTGAGTCTTCTCATTTCATTCTTAACGCTATCACATTTTCCTCCCCCACTCATAGTTCTTACATTCCAATTTCCCACTTTCAATGTTGATACTCTTTTGCACTCAGTCGCCTGCTGACGGTCTGGAGTCACCTTGTGCACATGACTACCTCTACCGGGCGAGGATGCTCCTATGGATCACCGATTTACGCCATTTCTCTGATTGTCTATTTAGATTACAAAACATGATTTTCTTGGCATCTGTAAAGAAGGTAGTTTGTCATTGCTTTCCTTCATAGCAGTGACCATACTGGTCGATGACCGTAGCCATTGTCTCCCCAAAAAATAGATCCTCTGCATACCGTCATGAAGTTGGAGACCATAACCTACAAGTATCTGTTGGCTGATCTTCAACTTCATCCACCACCTGCACCCATGGATTCACGTAACCCTGATCGGGGGGCTAAACGGGTACTCTACCTTGCCCAAGGGAAACCCGTTGGCTAGCGGAGGGAAGGAGGCGCCTTACTTCTCCTTTGATAGGGGATACTCCGTCCCCATGAAGCACAGGCAAACCACTAAACATGATCATGACTTCGATGCTATGATCATGAAGCAAAGGCAATCCACTAAACATGAACTTGATTTCGATTTTATTTTCATAAAGAACAGGCAAACCACTAAATATGATCATGATTTCGATGTTATGTTCATGAAGCAAAGGCAATCCCCTAAACATGAACTTGATTTCGATGTTATGTTCATAAAGAACATGCAAACCACTAAATATGAACATGATTTCGATGTTATGTTCATGAACCACAGGCAAACCGCTAAACATGAACATGATTTCGATGTTATTTTCATACAGCAATGGGAAACCACTAAACATAAAAATCGCCTAGTCAATCACAAACAACTACTAAATGCTGGGGTTGACGCCAGCGTCCTGTAAAAGGACACACAGATACCTTATCCGTTTTAAGTTTATTTACTTTTTGTATGTTAACAAGCCGGTAGAGCTGGAGTGAAGCAGACAGAAGCAAGTCGGGCAGCTGTCGGACGTCTCATAGCGCAGTATAGAGCCAGCAAGAACACTACAAGTGACAACATACATCCCTGTCTAACTCCTGCTCCTGTTTCAAATGTATCTGTTGGTTTCTCCAATGAAGAACTCTGCATTTCACGTCTTCATGTGTTGCCCTTATTCAGTTCTTGATTTTCTGTGCAGTCTCATGGTGTCTCAACACATTACAAAGGAATTCCCTATCAATACTTTTAAAGGATTTTTTACAGTCCACAAAAACAATGTGAAGTCGTCATTTCATGTCAATATTTTGAACCATACTTATGCTCAGGGTCTGTTTTACTGGAAGATTTCCTGTCATCGGGTCAATGCGGGATGTTTGATTGAAAGATTTCCCTTTACTGGGTGAATGCAGGATGTTTGATTGGAAGATTTCCTATCACCACGTGAATATAGGATGTTTGATTTGAAGATTTCATGTCTTCGGTTGAATAGAGGATGTTTGATTGAAAGATTTCCGAACATCGGGTAAATGCGGGATGTTTGATTGGAAGATTTCCTATCATAGGGTGAATAGCGACTGATAAGAGGGAAATCACGGATGGCTCAGGCGGAGGATACGATCAGACAGGTGTGCCCCCTGGAGAACATTAGGCATGGAGAGGAGTGGGTCAGAGTGCCAGCGGAGCAGTCAGACTTGTGCAGAGTTATAATCACATTAAGCCGGGAGTGCAGGGAGTGGCCAGCAAGGGCCACGGAAGTGGAGATCCAGCAACTAATTCAGGACAATGCTCACTCGAGTGATGTGATTATCTACACAGATGGTCCGGTGTCAAGAGGTGAGAGAAGTGGCTGGGGTTTCATAGCCAAAGCTAATGGTCGATGTTTGGTGCAGGAGAGCCTGGCATATGATACCACAACGTCCAGCTTAAGAATGGAAGTGGAGGCAGTCACTGCGGCTCTCCGCTGGATGGAGAATACGACACACACACACACACATCGTGATTGTAACTGACTCAGAAAGCATGCTGACGAGGGTGAGGATGGGCAGACTTCGTGCGGAGTGGCTTGCTTTGCTTCGGAGGTCACGGGTGACAAGCATCGCCTGGATCTTTTCTCCGGGGCATGCTGGTGTGCTGTGAAATGAACAGGCGGACAGATTGGCTGGCTCTGCAGAACTTGGTGGAGTATTGATACATGACAAGGCAGACGTGGTTGCGGCCTTGTGGGAGCACGTGCACACCTCGGAGGAGCAAATGGATTACCATGGTCTGGCAAGAATGAGACAACGAGGAGTGACGAAGGGATCTGGCCGACGCTCAACGTTCAAAGGAAAGGCGAGACGGAGTTATAATCAGATTGCTACTGGCACTATTAGTGTTGGAACTCTTCGCTGGCTGCTGAGGATGGGGACGGAGCACTTATGGGAATGCCCCGAATGCTGTGAAGTCGATTCCTAAATCAATCAATCAATCAATCAATCATAGGGTGAATGCAGGGTGTTTGATTGGAAGAATCCATCTCATCGGGATAATGTGGGATGTTTGATTGGAAGATTTCGTATCATCGAGTGAATACAGGATGTTTGATTGGAAGAATCCATGTCATCGGGTGAATGCGGGATGTTTGTTTGGAATATTTTCTGTCATATAGTGAATCCAGGATGTTTGATTAGAAGATTTTCTCTCATCGGGTGAATACAGGATGTTTCACTACAAGATTTCCTATCATCATATGAATGCAGGATGTTTGACTGGAAGATTTTCTGTCATTGGGTGAATGCAGGACGTTTGATTGGAAGATTACCTGTCGTTGGGCGAATTCAGGATGTTTGACTGGAACATTTCCTGTCATCGGGTAAATGCAGGATATTTGATTGGAAGATTTCCTGCCATCTTGTTAATGCAAAATGTTTGACTGGAAGATTTCCTATCACCACGTGAATAAAGGGAAGATCCCATTTTGGTGCACCTCACACAGCCATCCGAGACAACGAACACTAAACGCGGGACTGATCTTGTGAACCAGACCAGCCCTCACTGAAGGATGTTTGATTTCAATAGTTCCTGTCATCGGGTAAATGCGAAATGTTTGATTGGAAGATTTCTTATCATCGGCTGAATGAACGTTGTTTGATTGGAATATTTTATGTCATCGTGCGAATGCGGGATGTTTGATTGGAAGATTTCCTAACATCGCTTGAATGCGGGATGTTTCATTGGAAGATTTCCCATCATCAGGTAAATGCAGGATGTTTGATTGGAAGAATTCCAGTTATCAGGTGAATACAGGATGTTTGATTCGAAAATTTCCTGTTATCGGATGAATGCAGGATGTTTTATTGAAAGATTTCGTGTCCTCGGGTGAATGAAGGATGTTTGATTTCAATAGTTCCTTTCATCGGGTCAATACAGGATGTTTGATTGGAAGATTTCCTGTCATCTGGTGAATACAGAATGTTTCATTGGAAGATTTCCTTTCATTGGTTGAATATAGGATGTTTGATTGAAAGATTCTCTGTCATCGGGTGAATGCAAGATGTTTTATTGAAAGATTTCATGTCTTCGGCTGAATATAGGATATTTGATTTGAAGATTTGCTATCATCGGGTTAATACAGGATGTTTCATTTTAAGATTTCACGTCATCGGGTGAATGTTTGATGTTTGATAATAATTCCTTTCATCGGGTGAATACTGGATGTTTGATTGGAGTAGTTCCTGTCATCGGGTGAAGGTAGGATGTTTGATTGGGAGATTTCATGTCATCGGTTAAATACAGGATGTGTGAATGAAAGATTTCCTGTCATCGGGTGAATGTTGTCATGGTCTTACTTAATTATAATTCTGCTTCTCACTTCAGGACAGAGATGAAACAATTGCATGCGTACAATAACTGCACTCACACGCACGGCAATTGTAATTAGAGAGTCGTTTATTAAATAATAATCTTCGCTTGTGCAAACTCACACGGGTTGCACTTTCGGCAACACGCAACTCTTACTCAAAACATCATGAATCGTATAATCGTACATCATATATTACAAAATATGTTGTTATGTTGTTTGTCCATCAAGAATGATGATGACCATTCATTTCATCCAGTGGGGTTGAAAGTATGGAGCCGTGAGTTCTAAGATGGCTGATAAGCCTATTTTGGCTTGAAATGTTCTTTGACAATGTGAACAAAGAATGCTTGACGTTTCTGGAGGAGGATTTTCTACAGTGGTTTTTCTGTTCTGTCTTTTCTTCACAGCTCTTGCAGTCCTGGTTGCCTCACAAATGACTGCACCCTTGCGTAAAATATAAATACAATATATAATAGCATATCATAAATCTCACACTGTCTCTCGACGCACACTTCCCAACACAAGCATAGTTCGCTCCATAACGCAATCGCACTGTCAATCCTACTATCATAACGCAACGCTGACTAAACACAGTCACAGACCTATGTCCGTCCGTCTCGAAGTCCTAACCCGTCTGTCTAAACACAGTCACAGACCTATGTCCGTCTGTCTCGAAGTCCAACCCGTCTGTCTAAACACAGTCACAGACCTATGTCCGTCCGTCTCGAAGTCCTAACCCGTCTGTCTAAACACAGGTACGTTTTGCCAGTTCACGGCTGCTCCCAGTCCGTGAGTTACGTGGCGCTTGATGTGGTGCTGTGACCACGGGGCTTTAGCCTGAGTGCAGGTCTCCCCGCACTCTGTGACCGTAACCATGACCCGTGTGAAGGACGCCTGGTTGCCTGCCCTGCTATCCTGCACTAACCTGTCTACTGTCTATCACTGACTATTCACTCTAGTGGGTCCTTGACAAATGTACGATGTTTGACAGGAAGATTTAGTGTCATCGAGTGAATGTAGTATATTTGATTAAAAGATTTCCTGTCCATCCATCTATCATGTGCCATGCCGGTAAGCGTGGGCGGTCATGTTCTGCCATCTCACTCGATCACCAGAGTCGTGGATCAGCTCCGTGTTTCTATCTCGACCATGCCACCAAGCCATCCAGGAACTTGTTTCTAAGTCTTCCCCTTGGTCTGTTCCCCTCGATCTTACCAGTTGTCACCAAGTTCTCCAAATCATTTCCTCTCATAACATGCCCAAAAAATTGTGACTGTCTACGTCTAATGTCTCTAATCAGTTTACGATCTTCATTTGTTTCTTGAAGGACTTGTTCATTGGTCTTTCTGTCTGTCCATGGTATTCTTTGCATTTTCCTCAGAAACCATATTTCTACAGCCATCAGATGTTTTTCAGCCTGACTGCTCATTGTCCAAGCTTCACATCCATATAAAAGTACAGGTTCTATGTAGCATCTCAACACTCTTTTTCTCGTTTCAATTGACATCTTTTTTATTGGTCAGTATGTTTTTCATCTTGCTAAAGGCTACTTTTGCCATGGCTATTCTTGTTCTAATCTCTTCAAGGCATCTTCCATCAGATGTTATTACTGTTCCGAGATAATTGTAACGATTCACTTGTTGAAGAATATTCCCATTTACTTGTATATTACATTGTGGTATTTCGTTCTTCCTAGTGACGACCATAATCTGTGTCTTTTTACAATTTAATTCTACCCTAGTTGTTCACTGTGTGTAACAACCGCATCTACTAAATTTTGCAGGTCCTGTTCATTGTCTGCAATCAAGACTGTATCATCTGCATATCTAATGTTATTGATGCATCGTCCCCCAATGTTGATTCCTTCTATATCTTCAATATTTCTGAAAATACTTTCACTGTACAGGGAAAACAGATATGGAGACATTACACATCCCTGTCTCACACCGTCTTAGTCAGATATGACTGAGCTACCGTATGACAGTAGACGGTACTACCTGCTTTCTGTCAGCGCCGAATGTTGGGAGGCGCTTACCAAACCCGACACCCCACATTGTGCCAACGGCTTCGGGCGGAAGAGCGCAATTGGGAGGGTACTAGCCTTATCCTGGTGCGAGGAAATGCAACCCAAAGACAAAATAAGTCATGGCAGGGCAGACCAGGCCCTAAGCCTTGGTTGGCAGCTGGTCTAGGATCGAAGCTACGACAGGCGGACAGTTAGAGCATTGCTTTG
This sequence comes from Cepaea nemoralis, assembly GCA_014155875.1. NCBI lineage: Eukaryota > Metazoa > Mollusca > Gastropoda > Stylommatophora > Helicidae > Cepaea > Cepaea nemoralis. The sequence goes on from JACEFZ010020476.1 coordinate 241,452, forward strand.
CTGATCCGGCAGCTTCTGCAGCTTGTCTTGTTCCAGATGTATAGGTGTTAACTTTTCTCTGGAGTGAACTAGGCAGGCCGAGAGAGGGATCATGCTGCATGGGCAACACATGGTTTCTTTATTTTAGCCCAGGCTTTGTGCTATGGAGAGGCAATAACTCCATCCCTGGTCTTAACCGGTCTCGGATCCAAAGCGAGAGGCAACTGTTACGGGTTATAAGTCCTTGTCAGTTGGCGTAGACTTGGGGCGCCACGCGTTGCCTCTGACGGTGGGAGACACCTACAAGTGTCACTGATCAGCTACCGCCCGCCTCAAGCTGGGCAGTCCCCGGCCAATTGGGTGCTGATCCGCCACAGCCTGTCTGCTTCAATGGATGCTTGGGGCTAGGACAAAATCTGATTCGCAGGCTGTAAAACCAATGCACCAGGTACTAATAAAAAGAATAATAGAAACCTCAAGCTACGGCTTGCAACCTGGAACGTGAGAACCATGTGTCCAGGATTTTCCACTGACTTGACAAATATTGACGATGTGAGAAAAACGGCTGTGATTGATGCTGAACTCAATCGTCTTAACATTGATATTGCTGGCCTGCAGGGGACTCGCCTCGCTGAGGAAGGGTCACACAGGGAAAACAATTACACCTTTTTTTGGAAGGGAAGAGGGCAGGCAGAAAAAAGGCAACATGGTGTGAGTAGTAGGAGAGGGTCTCCAGGCATCGTTTCGAGCAATGAGCAATGAGATATATCTCATTGCTCATTCTCGTCTCATGTCTCATGTCTCATGGCTCGTGGTGGGTGGGTTGTGGCCTGCCTCATGCCTTCCAGCTCGTTTTTTAAAGTGTCAGCTGTCGTTTTTAATCAGAGCATCGGGGTTAACAAGATCAATTAAACTCTGGCGCCAGGTTTGCTAATTGATTCAGAATATGTCAGCCGGTGTAATGAATTAATTAGGTTCCTGTTTGTATAGACGCTTGCATAATCGATAGGTGTGGGCAGGCTGTTACGGGTTGATGTATTCGTATCTTTGGTAAGATCGGCGAACAACTGTCAGCAAAAAGTCGATATTGTCCGTACCAGAAATAATGTGGTTTGTGAATTACACCTGTCGGCGTTAGGTGGCGTTTTTAATCAGCTCATCGGTATATGTAAACAATGATAAATGAATTGAGACACGGGGCTAGTTGGTACCACAGTCGCATTGCAGATGGTGCGATAACCAATTCGGTAGAGTGTGTCGGGGTATCACCAGTGTGTAAGTGGGGTGTCTAATGGGTTAAGTTGGTACCATAGACCCCCTCATTTGGCGGCGTCGAGTTCGAATCTCAATGCTTTTTCGTTGGTAAGGTTACTACTTAGCCACGTATGGGTGTACCTAGTTGTCATAGGGGGTGTGTAGTTGGTCATAGTGGGATATCACCAATGTGTAACTGGGGTGTCTAGTGGGTCCCCTACCATGCGGCAGGGTCGATCCTACTGTGTGGTGGGGTAGTGTGGCAGTGGTCGAGTGTGTAACGGGGCTAGGTGGTGCCGTAGGTATCGTTTGAGAGTCGATTCACGCCGCGGTTCGATAAGGATGTCCACCCTAGGCGGCTCTTTTTACGTGTATACTAAGCCGTAAATGTATCTCAACGGTGTCTAGTTGCTGCCATAGCGCTTGACAGGTTCGAAACCTACAATGTGGTGGCGTAGTGTGGCAGTGGGCGAGTATGTAACGGAGCTAGATGGCGTCATTGACGGCTCGAATAACGCGGTTGGTTGATAACTATACCCAACATAGGAGCCAGAGAAGCGAATCCCGCTATGTCGCTTTGCTTTTTCCTCAAAAATACTCCGTTCCAAAGCCAGCAGATTCAGCGTAACTGTTCAGTGGCTTCACATTCATACAAAAGTACAGGTTCTATGTAGAAATTGGTATCGTTTTATTGGTCAATATGTTTTTTATCTTCGCCATGGCGATTCTTGTTCTAATCTCTTCAAGGCATCTCCCAGCAGCTGTTGTGACTGTTCCGAGATACTTGTATCTATTCACTTGTTTCAGAATGTTCCAATTTGCACGTATATTACATTGTGGTGTTTCGTCCTTCCTATTGACGATCATAATCCGTGTCGTTTTATAATTTAATTATAACCCTAGTTGTTCACAGTGTACAACAACCACCTCTACTAAATATTGCAGATCCTACGCAGTGTCTGTTGATTACATAAATTATATGAAGGCAGTTGACAATTTAAATTAGATGAAGTTATTTTATTACAGACATTAAATGAAGACATTTGACTATAAATATTTAATAAAACGACGAAAAAACGGAGATCTACCGGCGTGAGAAAAGCTTATAAGTATGTTAATGTCAGTTTCTGTGCTCATATTTAGCAGAAGCATTCTGCATAGTATATGAATATTTAGCTTTAAGGTGAAATCATTACTGCTGTACCGATCGGAAACAAGAAAAACGACTAAAACAACTACTAATAAACAACAAACATTCATTAATGGGTGCCCATGTAGTTCATCTTTGGCGTTCATGTCTCATTCAACAATTAGTATAATGTCTGAAGTCAAATTTGCGGCTTCAAAATATGTGTTCATAGCATATTTATATATGAAGATATATATTCAAGGTGATTTTAAAGGACAAATTTCCTCATGTCACACGCTGCAAAAGACATATTTCGCTCAAACTTAAACATTAAGAGTGGAAAAGAGTATGTTGTAGATACTGTTTTTTCCTTTGTTTCTAGTGGGACTTGATCATTTGTTGTTCTATCTGGGCATGGTATGTATATTTTCACCACATCTTCACTGATGTTTTTCATCTTGTCTGCTCATTGCCTACGCTTCACAGTCATACAAAAGTACAGATTCTATGAAAGACAGAGACAATTTGCAGCTATTATTAAACAAAATGACAAATCGGAGGTCAGCTAATATGTACGTATTTGTAAATAAGGATACACAGCGATGTCTATTATATAACGATAACAAAGGTATTTAGTTGTAGAAAACTACCGTGCCTCCCAGGCAAACGGCGGTAGGCTAGTGACTAAGGTTAGATTAGCTGTGATGGCACCAGCTGGAGATATTAATCAGCTACCTGGTACCCAGTGAAGATGACACGATAAACGAGGCGGTATAGGTCGCGTGGCCCTGAACAAAACCAACAATGAAACAAAAATGGTAATGAAACGTTGCGTCGCCGCGAAGCATTATTTTATAAACCAAAGATTACAATCAATCTGAGAGGGTAATAATAGACAGGCTAAGCCTACCAGAAAGAGGTGTCTAATACACTGGGTACCAACGACAGACAGCTGGTCAAGAAGAAGCAATACACAGTATATAAAGTTATGCCTAAATAAACCTTAGTTTAAAGAATTCAAGTACATTATTACAAGTTAAATTACATAATAAAACAAATACAGTGATATGTATAAAATTATAAAAAACAAAAAAGAAGAAAACACCAGTGTTACATTAGCAAATAAGTGAAAAACACAACGGTATGAATACATTGGTGTATTAGTTACATACAAATAGTACACACAACATGCCCTTATGTCAGCGTAACGGCCTAACGGTTAAATCACGTGACCGCTATCTGTTCTATATTGCGACCAAAATACACTGATCGCCCCTCACGTCAGCGTAACAGACTAACACTTAAACCAAGCGCCCACTATCTATTCTATATTGTTGCCAACAATTATGTGCATGCTGCCATCCTTTGATGTGAGTCTGATTGATGAAGCCTGTCAGGAAACAACCATAGAGACATAGTAAAAGTGACGTGAGAATACAAATCCAAGCGTATTGACTCTCGGTGTATCGTTATTCACGTAACGTTTCCTGTTTCCTGCTCCAGTCTATTGTTGTAAAATCTTACCAAAGTGGACACTGTGGACCAAATCTACATGAATGAAGTAGGATAGATGCGGTTGTCATATGTGTCTTATAGGGATTGGTCATTGGTTTTTTAAAACTTATCGATGGAAGAGAAGGACCCTTACACTACAAACAGAATAAACATTTACATTAATAATACCCATAACAAACACATGACCATCTACACTGGCTGTGACAAAAGTGACAGTCTGCTTAGAGAAAACAGCGATTTTTCAACGAAAACATAGTCTGTGTGTTATCTCCTTGGAAACGTAAATCTGGTTATATTTAAATCACCCTATGCATTCATGTCCCCCATGAAAACTAATGTAATGTCTGAAGAAGTCAAATTTTGAGGCTTCAAAATATGTTTTCGTAGTATATGTATATATGAATATATATACATGTGTTTTCTAACAACAAATGTCCGCATGTCGCGCTTTACATCCATTCACAAGTATAGGTTCTATGAACGACACAACACCTACAAGTTACTAAGATTGGCACGGGGTTACCAACAACATTTGCGTCTTGTCAGTACAACAGGACAAGACAATGCTTTTTTCGGCCTCTGATTGAGAACAACAGATATAAACGTAATTATGCAATTACCTCTTTACCACAGTACCGAGAAAGTTAAAAATATCATTTTAAATACGCTGACGACCATAGTAACACAACCAGTTAATTCTGCTTGCTCACTTTGTGTATTACCCACACCTACTATAGATTGCAGAAAATACTCATTGTCTACAACCAAGCTGAAAAATATCGGTAAAAATTATAAATGCCTCGTCCGATTTCATAAAAAGAAGGAAATAATGGTAGCCAAATGTGAACATATCGGTCAAACTTCTAAATGTCTCATCAAAACTTATAAAAAATAGGAAAATTTGTTAACCTAATGAGAAAAATATTGACCCTGTAAAGAAATATTTACAACAAAATTATAAAAATTAGGAACATTTGTTAACCTAATGAGAAAAAATATCGACCAAAGAGAGCAATATTTCATCTAATCTTATAAAAAGTAGGAACATTTGTCAGCCGAAATGGGGAAAAGGTCGGTCAAATACATAAATATCGCAACAAATTATAAAACGTAGGAAAAAATAGTGGTCAAAGACAGAAATATCTCATCCGAACTTATAACAAGTAAGAAAATATACTAGTAAAATCAAGAAACATGTCGACCGAAGTAATAAAATAGGTAGAACGAGGTACAAACTTATAAATATTTCATTCAAACTTATAAAGACTATGATAAAATGTTATCCAAATCAAATAACAGGCTGACCAAACTTAATTAGCTCATCCAACCTTATAAATAGTAGGACAATTTGTTAGCCAAATAGGCAAAATATTGGTCAGATACACAAATATCTCAATCAATTTTATAAAAAGTAGGAGAAAAGGCTAGTCAAACTAATAAAAACGGTGGCCAAATACATAAATATCTCAACGAAAATTATAAAAAGTAGGAAAATTGTAAGTCAAATGTAAAAAATATGGGGCAAATAGGAAATCATATTAACCAAATGTGAAAAATATCGGTTAAACTTATAAATGTCTCATCCAAACTTATGAAAAAAGAGGAAAATTTGTTAACCTAAGGAGAAAAAATATTGACCCTGTAAATAAACATTTACAACAAACGTATAAACATTAGGAAAATGTGTTAACCTAATGAGAAAAAAAAATATCGACATAGAGAGCAATATTTCATCTAATCTTATAAAAAGTAGGAAAATTTGTCAACCGAAATGGGAAAAGGTCGGTCAAATACATAAATATCTCAACAAATTATAAAAAGTAGGAAATAATAGGGGCCAAGTAAAAAATAGCTTACCCAGATTTATAAAAGGTAGGAAAATGTGTTAGCCAAAAGGGGAAAATATTGATCAAACTAAGAAACATGTCGACCGAACTAGGAAAATAAGTGAACCAAAGTAATAAAAATGTTGGGTAAATACAGAAATATGTTGACCAAACTTAAAATATCGCTGCTAACCTTATGAATACTAGGAAACTTTGTTAAATAAATGTGAAAAAATATCGACCAAACTTATAAAAATCTCCGCCAAAATTACGAAAAGTAGGAAACTTTGTTAACCAAAGTTGAAACTATATCGGTCAAACTTATAAATGACTCGTCCGAATTCATAAAAAGTAGGAAATAATGTTAACCAAAATGGGCAAAATATTGACCAAGTAAAGAAATGCCTCGTCCAAAATTGTTAAAAGTAGGACAAATTTGTTAACCAAAGGTGAAAAAAGATCGGCCAAACAGATAAATATTTCAACTAAACTTAAAAACAGTAGGAAAAATGTTGCTTCTATAGTTATGTCAAACGTGTCTTGATCTTTTATTTGAAAAGACATTTCACAATACATAATCAGCAACGTTAGCACTTTCCCTCTTTTACATTACTGAAAGCTTCAACTTATCATTCCAGCGTTTCTGTTTAAGAATCACTTATACAGACTAATCACTCATCACTCCATACTCTTGATTTTTTTTTCTTCTTTATAACACAAAGTGTCTCTGTCTTTCATAGATAGCTTCACAACTTGTCCATGTCACAGCACCAACAGCTCCAAACCTTCGTTGTACATGAGCTTCAACGACATAGTAATAACAACATTTATGGCAATGCAGTCTATGGCTCCACCTGGGATAGTTTCGATATCATCTGAGTATTCGTCAGCAAAGATCCATTTCCCATAACTGATCTCTTCAACTTTCCATACCACAATGTCTGCTATACTACTCTTCGATTGTTCCAGCTCTCAATACGGCAGGTGTTTTCTAGAAGTCTAGTGAAAATATCATTTCTCACTTTTTCCACCTCTATTTCAGTGTGTCATTTCACAACCAACCAACAGTGTCTGTTACGAGGACGGTCTTTCTTAATACAACATCTGCCCTATTGACCCCTTGAATACCAGCGAATATATCTTCTACCCAATTTTCAACGTTTCATACCACTTAACACTAACATTCTCTTTGCTTACAACACAAGCGGTTTTCTGCTGACTGGGTAAATTTCCCAATCTACTGGAGATAAATCGACTGTCCCCTATCCGACAAGACCCTTTATTAGACAATGATTATGAGCATCAACCAGGATGGTCACTGCTAAAAAGGATACCAACAACAAACGATCTTCTTTACAGATGGCTATAGAATTATGATGCTATTCAGTGTTACAAGGAGAAGAATAAGGAAGACAATAAAGGTTGAAAAGAGGTGACGAGTAGTAAGGATGTATGGAAGGAAAAGAGACACAATAGGCAAGATATATATTAAGAACACTAATAGATAGATCAAAATAGAAGAGAAAAGGCTTAATCAAGTGGATAATTTTATATTCTTGAGGTCATTTATAACCTCAGATGGTAGGTACACAATAGAGCTTAAGAGCAGAAGACGGCAAACAAAAGAGGTATTTCAGAAAATGAAACGTATCTTAGGTGATAAGTCACTATCATTGAAGGAACAAATAAATAAACTTTCAACAATAAAATTACAAAAATTAAAAATTAATTTTCGACAATAAAATTTAACAATTAAATTTCTCTTTATTGTTTCTAATATGAATGTTTCTGGTAGCAATTTAATTGTTATTTGATTTGGATAACATTTTATCATAGTCGTTATAAGTTTGAATGAAATATTTATAAGTTTGTACCTCGTTCTACCTATTTTATTACTTCGGTCGACATGTTTCTTGATTTTACTAGTATATTTTCTTACTTGTTATAAGATCGGATGAGATATTTCTGTCTTTGACCACTATTTTTTCCTACGTTTTATAATTTGTTGCGATATTTATGTATTTGACCGACCTTTTCCCCATTTCGGCTGACAAATGTTCCTACTTTTTATAAGATTAGATGAAATATTGCTCTCTTTGGTCGATATTTTTTCTCATTAGGTTAACAAATGTTCCTAATTTTTATAATTTTGTTGTAAATATTTCTTTACAGGGTCAATATTTTTCTCATTAGGTTAACAAATTTTCCTATTTTTTATAAGTTTTGATGAGACATTTAGAAGTTTGACCGATATGTTCACATTTGGCTACCATTATTTCCTTCTTTTTATGAAATCGGACGAGGCATTTATAATTTTTACCGATATTTTTCAGCTTGGTTGTAGACAATGAGTATTTTCTGCAATCTATAGTAGGTGTGGGTAATACACAAAGTGAGCAAGCAGAATTAACTGGTTGTGTTACTATGGTCGTCAGCGTATTTAAAATGATATTTTTAACTTTCTCGGTACTGTGGTAAAGAGGTAATTGCATAATTACGTTTATATCTGTTGTTCTCAATCAGAGGCCGAAAAAAGCATTGTCTTGTCCTGTTGTACTGACAAGACGCAAATGTTGTTGGTAACCCCGTGCCAATCTTAGTAACTTGTAGGTGTTGTGTCGTTCATAGAACCTATACTTGTGAATGGATGTAAAGCGCGACATGCGGACATTTGTTGTTAGAAAACACATGTATATATATTCATATATACATATACTACGAAAACATATTTTGAAGCCTCAAAATTTGACTTCTTCAGACATTACATTAGTTTTCATGGGGGACATGAATGCATAGGGTGATTTAAATATAACCAGATTTACGTTTCCAAGGAGATAACACACAGACTATGTTTTCGTTGAAAAATCGCTGTTTTCTCTAAGCAGACTGTCACTTTTGTCACAGCCAGTGTAGATGGTCATGTGTTTGTTATGGGTATTATTAATGTAAATGTTTATTCTGTTTGTAGTGTAAGGGTCCTTCTCTTCCATCGATAAGTTTTAAAAAACCAATGACCAATCCCTATAAGACACATATGACAACCGCATCTATCCTACTTCATTCATGTAGATTTGGTCCACAGTGTCCACTTTGGTAAGATTTTACAACAATAGACTGGAGCAGGAAACAGGAAACGTTACGTGAATAACGATACACCGAGAGTCAATACGCTTGGATTTGTATTCTCACGTCACTTTTACTATGTCTCTATGGTTGTTTCCTGACAGGCTTCATCAATCAGACTCACATCAAAGGATGGCAGCATGCACATAATTGTTGGCAACAATATAGAATAGATAGTGGGCGCTTGGTTTAAGTGTTAGTCTGTTACGCTGACGTGAGGGGCGATCAGTGTATTTTGGTCGCAATATAGAACAGATAGCGGTCACGTGATTTAACCGTTAGGCCGTTACGCTGACATAAGGGCATGTTGTGTGTACTATTTGTATGTAACTAATACACCAATGTATTCATACCGTTGTGTTTTTCACTTATTTGCTAATGTAACACTGGTGTTTTCTTCTTTTTTGTTTTTTATAATTTTATACATATCACTGTATTTGTTTTATTATGTAATTTAACTTGTAATAATGTACTTGAATTCTTTAAACTAAGGTTTATTTAGGCATAACTTTATATACTGTGTATTGCTTCTTCTTGACCAGCTGTCTGTCGTTGGTACCCAGTGTATTAGACACCTCTTTCTGGTAGGCTTAGCCTGTCTATTATTACCCTCTCAGATTGATTGTAATCTTTGGTTTATAAAATAATGCTTCGCGGCGACGCAACGTTTCATTACCATTTTTGTTTCATTGTTGGTTTTGTTCAGGGCCACGCGACCTATACCGCCTCGTTTATCGTGTCATCTTCACTGGGTACCAGGTAGCTGATTAATATCTCCAGCTGGTGCCATCACAGCTAATCTAACCTTAGTCACTAGCCTACCGCCGTTTGCCTGGGAGGCACGGTAGTTTTCTACAACTAAATACCTTTGTTATCGTTATATAATAGACATCGCTGTGTATCCTTATTTACAAATACGTACATATTAGCTGACCTCCGATTTGTCATTTTGTTTAATAATAGCTGCAAATTGTCTCTGTCTTTCATAGAATCTGTACTTTTGTATGACTGTGAAGCGTAGGCAATGAGCAGACAAGATGAAAAACATCAGTGAAGATGTGGTGAAAATATACATACCATGCCCAGATAGAACAACAAATGATCAAGTCCCACTAGAAACAAAGGAAAAAACAGTATCTACAACATACTCTTTTCCACTCTTAATGTTTAAGTTTGAGCGAAATATGTCTTTTGCAGCGTGTGACATGAGGAAATTTGTCCTTTAAAATCACCTTGAATATATATCTTCATATATAAATATGCTATGAACACATATTTTGAAGCCGCAAATTTGACTTCAGACATTATACTAATTGTTGAATGAGACATGAACGCCAAAGATGAACTACATGGGCACCCATTAATGAATGTTTGTTGTTTATTAGTAGTTGTTTTAGTCGTTTTTCTTGTTTCCGATCGGTACAGCAGTAATGATTTCACCTTAAAGCTAAATATTCATATACTATGCAGAATGCTTCTGCTAAATATGAGCACAGAAACTGACATTAACATACTTATAAGCTTTTCTCACGCCGGTAGATCTCCGTTTTTTCGTCGTTTTATTAAATATTTATAGTCAAATGTCTTCATTTAATGTCTGTAATAAAATAACTTCATCTAATTTAAATTGTCAACTGCCTTCATATAATTTATGTAATCAACAGACACTGCGTAGGATCTGCAATATTTAGTAGAGGTGGTTGTTGTACACTGTGAACAACTAGGGTTATAATTAAATTATAAAACGACACGGATTATGATCGTCAATAGGAAGGACGAAACACCACAATGTAATATACGTGCAAATTGGAACATTCTGAAACAAGTGAATAGATACAAGTATCTCGGAACAGTCACAACAGCTGCTGGGAGATGCCTTGAAGAGATTAGAACAAGAATCGCCATGGCGAAGATAAAAAACATATTGACCAATAAAACGATACCAATTTCTACATAGAACCTGTACTTTTGTATGAATGTGAAGCCACTGAACAGTTACGCTGAATCTGCTGGCTTTGGAACGGAGTATTTTTGAGGAAAAAGCAAAGCGACATAGCGGGATTCGCTTCTCTGGCTCCTATGTTGGGTATAGTTATCAACCAACCGCGTTATTCGAGCCGTCAATGACGCCATCTAGCTCCGTTACATACTCGCCCACTGCCACACTACGCCACCACATTGTAGGTTTCGAACCTGTCAAGCGCTATGGCAGCAACTAGACACCGTTGAGATACATTTACGGCTTAGTATACACGTAAAAAGAGCCGCCTAGGGTGGACATCCTTATCGAACCGCGGCGTGAATCGACTCTCAAACGATACCTACGGCACCACCTAGCCCCGTTACACACTCGACCACTGCCACACTACCCCACCACACAGTAGGATCGACCCTGCCGCATGGTAGGGGACCCACTAGACACCCCAGTTACACATTGGTGATATCCCACTATGACCAACTACACACCCCCTATGACAACTAGGTACACCCATACGTGGCTAAGTAGTAACCTTACCAACGAAAAAGCATTGAGATTCGAACTCGACGCCGCCAAATGAGGGGGTCTATGGTACCAACTTAACCCATTAGACACCCCACTTACACACTGGTGATACCCCGACACACTCTACCGAATTGGTTATCGCACCATCTGCAATGCGACTGTGGTACCAACTAGCCCCGTGTCTCAATTCATTTATCCTTGTTTACATATACCGATGAGCTGATTAAAAACGCCACCTAACGCCGACAGGTGTAATTCACAAACCACATTATTTCTGGTACGGACAATATCGACTTTTTGCTGACAGTTGTTCGCCGATCTTACCAAAGATACGAATACATCAACCCGTAACAGCCTGCCCACACCTATCGATTATGCAAGCGTCTATACAAACAGGAACCTAATTAATTCATTACACCGGCTGACATATTCTGAATCAATTAGCAAACCTGGCGCCAGAGTTTAATTGATCTTGTTAACCCCGATGCTCTGATTAAAAACGACAGCTGACACTTTAAAAAACGAGCTGGAAGGCATGAGGCAGGCCACAACCCACCCACCACGAGCCATGAGACATGAGACATGAGACGAGAATGAGCAATGAGATATATCTCATTGCTCATTGCTCGAAACGATGCCTGGAGACCCTCTCCTACTACTGGTGTGGGCTTTGCAGTGAAGAATTCGCTACTGGGAATGATTGATATCCTAGCTGGAGGTAATGAAAGATTATTATCACTGCGCTTGGCAACCTCTTGTGGATTTGCCACCATTCTCTCTGCATATGCACCGACACTCGCGTCCTCTGATGATGTGAAGGATACGTGCTATGAGCAGCTAGACTCTGCGATCAAGGCAGTTCCAAAATCCGACTACATTTATATGCTCGGTGATTTCAATGCTCGTGTGGGCAAGGACTCGAGTTCATGGCCAGTGTGCCTTGGAAAATACAACTTCGGTCGCATGAATGATAATGGGCAAAGGCTGCTGGAGCATTGCACTAGAAATGACCTATGTATTACAAACTCCTTTTTTAAAACAAAAGAGATGCATAAGGTCACATGGAAACATCCAAGATCCGGCCATTGGCATCAGCTGGACTTCATTATCACACGGAGACTACATCTGAACCATACATCATTAACTCGAAGTTACCATAGTGCTGACTGTGATACAGATCATTCTTTGGTTGTTGCAATAGTTAGACTGAGACCAAAGAGAATCTACACAGCTAAACACAAGTCTAGCCCCAGGATTAATATTATTAACACTCACGATCCTGGAAAGTGCTTTGAATTTCAAATGCAACTTGAAGACGCTTTCAATGATACATCAGAAAATTGTATAGTAAATGATAAATGGAGTAAACTTAAGGAAACTATTTATAAAACAGCGGTAAGGGTTTACGGCACTGTGGATCATAAGAGGCAGGACTGGTTTGCGGCAAACAGCCAGATACTGCAGCCCTTGATTGATAAAAAGAAGATAGCTCTCTTAAGAAACAAGGAAAGACCAACGCGTAACACTGAGTGAGCTGAAGCAAGCGAGGAAGGATATACAAAACTCTGCCAGGCAGTGTGCGAATGACTATTGGATCAAGTTATGTGAGTCCATTCAAATCGCAAGTTATAAGGGAAACATCAGAAGCATGTATGAAGGGATAAAGAAAGCCTTTGGTCCAGTGACCAAAAGAAGTGCACCGCTGAAAACCTTCACTGGAGAAATCATCACTGATAAGAAACAGCAGATGGATAGATGGGTCAAGCACTATTTAGAGCTTTACTCAAGTGAGACCAAGCTAGTGGATGATGCCCTCAACGCCATAGAGGCCCTGCCAACTCATGACCACCTTTACACACTTCCCACTATAACAGAAGTTAAGTGTGCTATAAATGAGCTTGCATCTGGCAAGGCTCCAAGGTAAGGATGGTATTCCAATAGAGGTGATCAGGAGTGGACAAGACACACTCGCTCTACAGATCCACCAGCTAATAGAGCTATGCTGGCGAGAAGGACAAGTCCCACAGGATTTCAAAGATTTAAACATCATAATGCTGTACAAGAACAAGGGAGATCGGAGCGACTGTAACAACTATAAGGGTATCACACTTCTGTGTATTGTTGGGAAAGTATTTGCCAGAATTGTCCTGCGCAGACTTCAAGTCCTGGGAGATCAAGTCTACCCCGAATCACAGTGCGGCTTCCGTCAGAACCGGTCTACCATTGATATGATATTCTCATTGCGACAGATGCAAGAAAAATGCCGGGAACAAAATCAGCCACTGTTTATTGCCTTCATTGACCTCACAAAAGCATTCGATTTGGTCAGTCGTGAGGGTCTGTTCAAAGCACTAAAGAAGATTGGCTGCCCACCAACTCTTCTGTCCATTGTGGAATCGTTCCACACAGGCATGAAGTGTATAATCAAGTTTGATGGCTCAACTTCAGAAGAGTTTGAAATCAAGAGTGGAGTTAACTGATTGCCTGCCAGGTGCCACTTGATAGCCCAAGTAACCCAAATTTCACACCCAGATGCCACTTTAATGCCCTCTTAAACACCCTCTTATGTATAGTGGTTTAATGTATCTGTGTTTCCTATCCAGTCCACCTTGTTAGTGTCTCACTTATTTAAACTCCAAAAGCGAAAGATTTTATTTCCTTTCATGTGCTTCCGTGTGCACAGAACAGGCATGGTTTCGTGTAAACTTTTAGGAGAATGTTTGTTGATATTTCGAAATTCAAAGTGACCATATCTTCTGGTTCTTGACCTCATATATTTTAATAAAATTACAGTTTTAAACAGTTTTATATTATAGTTATTGTGATGTAAACGACTTTGTGATAGATTCTAAAACGAACCTGTGCAGTATTCAGATAATTATGTAGAAGGCGGTCATAATATTGAAAAAAAAATCTAACAGTGAATTTTACTAAGAATATGATGGCTTTTCCATTTTGTGTGAAAATGATGTACTTCATAATGTTATGATTTCATTGCGTTTTATTCATGTTATGGAGCAGTTCTTGTGATATTCTTGAAGACAACTGGTGTGTGTAATATAATTCACTAAATTTAACTGGATTAGCTGGCTTCGGATATAAAATAAAGACTTGGTAAGTGAATTTTTTTCATAATTTTTAACACTTTAATTTCAATTGTTATTACTAAAACTCTCATTATTGTCATAATATTTGTAACCTATCAATTAATTATTAACACTGTCAGGTTCCCTGTGCAATTCTCTTTAATTTGATATGTAATACAATGCATCTGCTAACATTTAAACCATTTTAAAAGCATTATTGTGACAAACATCTACTTCAAATTTTCTGCCTTGAATTTCTGTTTGGGTGTGACCAATTTTTTGTTTGGCAGGCAATCAGTTCAAGGTTGTGTACTATCCCCCACCCTCTTTGGGATATACTTTTCACTTCTACTGAAATATGCCTTTCGTGATCAGGATGACGGTATATACATTCACTCACGCTCAGATGGTGGCCACTATAATGCTCAGAGATTGAAGGCCAAGACCAAAATTAGCAGGGTACTAATCAGAGAGTTGCTTTTTGCGGATGATGCTGCGATTACGACCCACTCTGAGGAAGAATTACAACATCTATTATCTGCATTCGCCAATGCTTGTTCTGAATTTGGTTTAACAATTAACAAAAAGAAAACACAGATTATGTCACAAGGTGCACATGGTGTACCATCAATCTTTATTGACGACGCCGAACTGGAGATAGTAGACCATTTTACATATCTAGGATCAGAGGTAAATAGCAAATTATCCCTCGATCAGGAAATCAACATCAGGATTGGCAGGGCAGCAACAACAATGAACATGTTAGCAAAAAGAGTCTGGGAGAACAGGAAGCTTACTGCCAAAACAAAAGTCCTCGTCTACCAAGCCTGTGTCCTTAGTACTCTTCTTTATGGCAGTGAAACCTGGACAACTTACTCACGCCAAGAGAAACGTTTAAACAGCTTTATTATGCGGTGTCTGCGAAGAATACTTGGTATTAAGTGGCAAGACAAAATCACAAATACTGAAGTATTGGAAAGATCAGGTTGTGTGACGGTGTATTCCATGCTCAGTCTTCGTAGACTTAGATGGATAGGACACGTTAGGAGGATGGATGATGGTAGAATACCAAAGGACATCTTTTTTAGTGAATTACAGACTGGTAGGAGATCTCAGGGTCGGCCTCTACTACGATACAAAGATGTGTGTAAGCGGGACATGATTGATACAGGCATTGATAATGCACATTGGGAGCACGTCGCCCCTGAACGTGTTGCATGGAGGGCAACTATCAGAAATGGAATAAAGACAAAAGAGAAAATGATTGCAGATAAAGCACACACAGAGCGTGAGAGACGTAAGATGGTGCAAAATGGTGGAAATGACCATGTTTTCACATGCATCTACTGTGGGCAAACATTTGCAGCAAGAATTGGCCTTACCAGCCACACTCGCCACCGCCATGGATCGTAGTTATTAAGCCTTTTTGAAGCACAATGTACCAAACTATCGTCTGTCAAGACGGAAAGGTGCCAATGATGATCATTATCAACTCTTATGGCAGCATGTTGTTTCCAATATATGTTTTTTATAAGTCTAAGATCTTTTCCATCAATTTATAGATCTCCAAGCATCCTTATCATATTGACATGTCTCACTTTATCGGAAGCCTTAGTGTAGTCAATAAAGCAGAGGTGTAGATCTTTGTTTACTTCTATAGAACGTTCGATTACGGTTCTCAGTATATACACAGCATTTACTGTACCCTTGCCTTCTACAAACCCACATTGTTCTTCTCCTATTTCAGGTTGTTTTTTTCCTCCTAACTCTTTGCATGATAATTCTTAGCAAAATCTTCGTGATGTGACTCATTATACAAATTTTTCGATGTTTATCACATTCCAAGGCTCCTGATTTCTTTGGTATTGCAATAAATACACAATTACATAACTCCTGAGGTACATTTCCAGTATCATATATTGTATTAAGCAGACTGGTAACTTTATCTATCCATATTCTTCTAAAGCATTAATCATTTCTGTTGTGACGCTGTCTGAACCGGGGGTCTTGCCAGATTTCATATAGTTAAGAGCATTCTGAACCTCTATCTTCAAAATTGCTGGTCCTTCATTATTATTTTGAACATCATACTGTTCGTCTCTGTTATCGTCATAAAGGTTTTTCACGTAATCTGACCATATATGTAAGATCTGATCTTTTTTCTATTATGACTCTTCCATCTTTTGTCTTTAGGCAGCCTGCTGATGTACGTGTTCTTTGATTAGTAAGCTCCTGAATTATTTTGTGCATTAGTTTCACATTTCCTGTCAGCGAATGAATATAGGATGTTTGAATTGAAAATGACCTATCATCGGGTGAATGCAGAATATTTGATTGAAAGATTTTCTGTCGTCGGGTGAATGTAAGATGTTTTATTGGAAGATTTTCTATCATCGGGTGAAATGCAGTAAGTTTGATTGGAAGATTTTCTATCATTTGGTGAATGTGGGATGTGTGATTGGAAGATTTTCTATCATCGGGTGAATGCAGCATATTTGATTGAAAGATTTCCTGTCATCGGATGAATACAGGATGTTTTATTGAAAGATTTCCTGTCCTCGATTGAATGAAGGATGTTTATTCTTCTTCTTTGCATTCATCCGGAGTTTTTTTTTTTCCAGATGTGATTGCTGTGTGTCTAAGTTATGCGCCCTTGGGCCGAAACCCGTAGGCCAACACATCCGACTTTTAGCGTGCTTTTCTGACCAGGTAGCATTCCTGGGAGACACTCACTTTTGCGGTACCGTCCACAACCCAGCTGGCCAAGTTGAAACGGTCGTAGACTTAACGGTCATTCCTGAAAGGAAAGCAGGGACAGTCCATGGCATTTTCCGCCATCCAGGGTGGCTTCCATAATTTCAGGGCCGACACATAGCGCCCTGGTGCTGGGCTCACCGAGGGAATCGTCACGTCCTGCTCATGGCTGCTTTACTTCCTCACTTCAATATATTGGGCATTTCGTTCGCCCCAGGCCGTTCCCGCTCAAACCAGAAAGGTCTGTAGACGGTATCCACTCATCGAGTTTTCGGATCGGACATGTGCTTGTCGTTGTGCCCGTCAGAGCTGTTCCAGGCACGACGGAAATTCGGAAACTACCTAGTTAGAGCTGTTCCGAACAACAGCGACATTCGGAAACTAGGTAGTCAGAGCTGTTCCTAGCAGGAAAGACATTTCACTCGGATTTTTTTTTCGTTGTGCCTGATTTATTTGCACCCGTAGGCCAGCACATCCAACTTCAGCAGGCATTTTTACGGGTTAGCCTTCCCGGGGTTTCGAGGGACGTTAGACTGGTAGTGCTGTGATGTCGCCCACATCTCAGCTTGTAAAAGCAGAACGGTCATCGACATCACGGTAAACCCTCAAGGGAAGGCAGGGGCAAACCATAGGCATTCCTCCGCTATCCAAGGAGGCTTCCATAATTGCAGAGCCGGCACATATTGCTCTGAGACTTGGCTCACCCGAGGATTTGCCACGTCCTGCTCATGGCTGCTTTAATTCCTCACTTCCATGTGTTGGGAATTTCGCTTGCAACTGGTCGCTCAAGTACACACCAGTAACGGCCAGTCTGCGGGCGACATCCACTAGGTAAGCTTTTGCTTTGGACTTCGGGCCACGCAATGGATTCGCTAGCCGTGCGTTCCATTTCGTGTTATTGAGACGTTTTTCCACCTTTGTCTAGACTCTGTATAAGTTAGATACAGACAGTTTTCGTAACCAATTTCATTCGACTTGGGCACCTCTTCTACCTTTTAGTACTCGCTCACGAGGTAGGCTACATGTGCTGCCGGCTCAGCACCTTACCTCAGTGCAGAGGTGAGCAAAAAAAGGGACTCCTCATATCCCTCAGCTGAGAGCCTTCGGATAAGTATCTGGACTGGGCATGTAGCGTGCTCAGAATCTCACCTCCATTTTTCGGTAGGTGGGTATCGGCCAGGCTTTCACATCCGAGCGTTTTATGGCTTAGAGGCGTTCAGCCACAACCCTCGACAGAGAGCCTTATAGTATATGTCCGGACCAAGAACTTCTGCCTTCGTGCGCCTGATTTAAACTTTGACTGCTATCCTCAGTCTACCTGCAGAGCAGCAGGTTGTGTCTCGCATAGTCTGGCCATTATCCCATAAGCTGTCCGATATGTAGTTTTTTCATCCATCGACATAGCATATGGGGTCAATGGGGCACGCAAGCTCCCTCAACACGGCAAAGTGGAGACACATCGGGGGAGCCATCGACATTTGATAAGGCAGACATTTAAAAGATGCGTCGCCGGCACGTAAGGCCATGCGATCAGCACAAAGTTATCCAGAATCATCAGTGAGAACGCCCCGCCCCGCGAAGGGCAACGACGATTGGTTTTGAACTAAGAAAAGCACTCTTTTCGCGAGGGTGGGAGCTTGGTAAGCATGTATTAGCTCAAGAATTGCCACAGTTATCCAAGTAGGATCGTGTCATCTAAGGAACCTCGATTGATTTAATGAGCCATTCGCGGTTTCACCGTGAGACAGTGTGAACTTAGACATGCATGGCTTAATCTTTGAGACAATCATATGACTACTGGCAGGATCAACCAGATATCTATCAGACAGACGGACTATTCATGCACATGCAGGCCAAAAGTAGCATCGCTAAAGCGCGCCCTCCCGGTACAAGGTGATACATGCAAAACCACTGGACGCCTACCGACGAGCTTTCAAGCTACGCCAGCAGGACTGACCGAAAAGCTATACCAGCTTACTGAATGCAAGCCCACTACTCGAGAGAGAGAGAGAGAGAGAGAGAGAGAGAGAGAGAGAGAGAGAGAGAGAGAGAGAGAGAGAGAGAGAGAGAGAGAGAGAGAGAGTGGGCGCTTATCGAGACTTTGTCGAACGGTGGTACAAATTTGCTCTTTTTCCCGCTCAAACCATGACCCTAGCTGCTCGATGCGGTTACATTTTCGAAACGCCTGCCTCGTTAACTTTCGTTGGCTGGGAAGATCCCATTTTGGTGCACCTCACACAGCCATCCGAGACAACGAACGCTAAACGCGGGACTGATCTTGCAAACTAGACCAGCCCTCACTGAAGGATGTTTGATTTCAATAGTTCTTGTCATCGGGTAAATGCGGGATGTGTGATTGGAAGATTTCCTAAAATCCGGTGAATCCGGGATGTTTGATTGGAAGATGTCCTAACATCCGGTGAATGCGGGATGTTTGATTGGAAGATTTCCCATCATCAGGTGAATGCTGGATGTTTGATTGGAAGATTTTCTGTTAGCTGCTTCTCATTATGTGCGAATAGGATATTTTTATTCATTTGAAATGAATAGATGAATCCTGTTCTGGCGGAAATATCGAACACACATTGCAACTGATACTATTTGACTATGGAGCGTTTGTGATCGTCTGGATATGACAGATCCCTTGTTTAAACATTCTGACCCAGATCGTGCCTAGTATCATGACATTGACACAGGTTGGTCGTTTGAACGTTGAGGGACGGATGTTCAACACGGACACAACATGTTGCTTTGCAGAAGGATTCGAGGTGGCACTGGAAATGTGCAGCACTCTCAACGACACTAGACGGCCGAGTTAGACATGCCTCAGCCCATGTTGTCATCTGTCATACTGATGTCAGTATGTAACCGCATGTACTGCATTTATTTCTCTTCCAGTTTTATTCCTCGGGCTCCCGTGGAGGAGGGTGGCGTGGTGGTAGTGTTGCTGTCTCCAAAAGGGAAGAAGCTGCCGAGGCAGGTCCCAGTCTAACTACAGACAAACTGTACCAGCTGATCAATCAGACGTTGGAGGACGCTATCAGAGGTTGGCTACTTCTAGAGTACTGTTAATGTTTCTGTTGTTTCTTCTTCTTCTTCTTCTTCTTCTTCTTCTTCTTCTTCTTCTTCTTCTTCTTCTTCTTCTCTTCTTCTTCTTCTTCTTCTTCTTCTTCTTCTTCTTCTTCTTCTTCTTCTTCTTCTTCTTCTTCTTCTTCTGCTTCTTCTTCTTCCTCATCATTTCTGCCCCTGTTTCTACCCCTTATTCTCCTCCTCCTCCTCATCGTCTTAATCTATTCTTTCTTCTACTACTACTGCTACTACTACTACTACTACTACTACTACTACTACTACTACTACTACTACTACTACTACTACTACTACTACTACTACTACTACTAGTACTACTACTACTACTACTACTACTACTACTACTACTACTACCACCACTACTACTATTACTACTACCATTCTTGCTGCTCCCACTGCCACTTCTACTACTACTGCTACTACTACTACTACTACTACTACTACTACTACTACTACTACTAGTACTACTACTACTACTACTACTACTACTACTGCTACTACTACTACTACTACTACTACTACTGCCACCACGTCCACCACCACTACTACTGCTACTACCACCACTACCACCGCCACTATTACTACTACTACTGTAGCCACTACAACAACTGCTACTACCACGACCACTACTACTACTGTAGCCACTACAACTACTACTATAATACTTCTACTGGTGCTAATGAAGATGCTAATAATATGACTACTATTGCTATTGCTCATCCATCCATCATGTCCCATGCCGGAAAGTGTGGGCGGTCATGACTCGCCATTTCACTCCATCTTCAGAGTCGTGGATCAGCTCTGTGTTCCTGTCTCGATCATGCCATGTGGCAAAGTCATCCAGGTATTTACTTCTCGGTCTTCCTCTTTTTCTGTTCCCTGCGATCTTGCCAGTTGTCACCAAGTTCTCCAATTCATTTCTTCTCATAACATGTCCAAACAATTTTGATTGTCTGTGTCACCGACCGTTAGGGTGTTTCTATTGAAATAGACAGAAATCCCTATCCAAGAGTTTGCCGACAGTCTCTAGAAATTATGGCTCGTTATAAGAATGTCTAAAGGGATGGTCCCGATTGGAGAGACTGGGATTCACTTGGTAGACAAAGGCAGAAGGTGAAGAACACTCGTGTATGTAGGAAGACCTAACACGAATGTCTAGTTTATCTGTCGGTGATCCTTCGTCATTTGATGAAGCCCCCTGTTTTAAATACTTTCACGCACTCACGCGCACGCCTTGCGTTCAAATGATCACGAGGGGAGTACGTTGGTACAAGTATAAAACAATAATACTCTTTAATAGTAAAAGAGATAATGAAAATTGTCGTTCAAGTGGTGAACTATGACAGTTACAATTATGTTACAGGTACAAAATTAAAACAGTTTTCTGATGCTTAGTTAGATCGCATATCATCATTCACACCATCCAGACAGTGACACACTCAGAACACATGTAGACACAGAGTCACCTGAGACAATCTGATCTCGGTTAGGAGTAGTGCTGGCTTTCGTTGGTATTATGTCTTGGAGTCGACCCTGGCATTCGACAGGTGTACGATGCTCCTCCGGATTCCAGGTTCCGTCTCCACTAGTTGGTGGCTCAAAGTTTCGGTAACCGGACCAGTTAGGTGTCAGCAGTATCAGCAGCGAGGCTCCTTAAATCAAACAAACAGTTGCAGACTCCTTAGTGTCTTGACAATAACAATGTGTCTGAGTGTTGGTGTTGTGTGTCTGTTGTGTATGTGTCAGATGCAGAACAGGAATAAAACAATTCCTCTCTGCTATTCTGTATCAAAAGCAAAGGCCAATAGTTCTTATCAGCTTGGCTATACCTTGTATGACATGATGATACAAGGTGAAAAAGGGTCCAGAAGTGGACACATTCTAAGACCACATGGTCCATTGGAGTAGAACATGTAGACAAATCTTTGTTTGAAAAAGGCATTACAAAATGTACATGGTTGTAAAACTTGAAGTGACCCATATGCAATAATTACTGGTGTATTCCTTAATACCAGGGTGAGGAAGTCCTGGGCAGCCAGGATGTTTCCCTAGATAGCTAAGGAAGGGCCAACAATAATTCAACCTAATCCCACATCAATCATTAGGCATAAAGCAATCAAGTGTCGCCACGAAGTCGTGAGGTATACCCCGCAGAATATACGAGCTAAAAGATAAGAAGGCCAGCAGGCAAGCAAGAGGGCTGAGATATTCCAGGCATTGGGCTTTAGGATGTCTCAGTTATCCCTTGTTGAGTTATTTACTCCCCAAATTCTGATTCCTCACCACATGGTATTTGCTTTGAACTTATGCCCGTCAGTGTCGTGTAGTTCGGCATGGCGGTGAATCAGGGGTACGCAAATTTATGTTTGAATATAATCGCCTAGTAATATTGCTGGCATGTGAGAATCATGTTCCACATGTCTCTTCTACTTCTGCCCACATGGCAAAATCATGTTATCATATTTTCAACAAAATATACACGTAAATACATTCACAAAATGCATATGAAAATAATCAGTAAGGTTTATACATTATATCTATATATTTTTATCTATAAATATATCTAGGCCTCACATGTTTTCTATCAATGTCTTCCCTTTCAAATACCACGTTTCATAAATATCCATGGTCGGGAAAGTTTTGGGTTTTCCCAATATCAGAATATAAATGTGTACACACTTCTTACTATAATCATAATTATTATGTTACTACACTCACCCCCAGTCTTATTGCAGCACTTAAGATAGGTTTTGGTATAATCTACCAAGGATGCAATTGGATATGGCAGCTCACTTCATGTAAGGTCTGCTTAGCACAGCAGCTATGGTCGTTGTGAACCGGACGGAAGTTGTTAGTCACAATTTCCGGTGCAGCCGTACTAATAGCATATCGCTGTTTTCCCGTTGCTAGGGAGTGACGGACCTATATCCCCAGTCATTAGACTTGATATTAATAAGGGTTGAAGACAGGGGATTTCCCTTGTGACATCATTTGATGATGACGTGGAAATGTGCTGTCCCCAATAGTACAGTGTGTAGTTTTAGTGCAGCAAATGTCTGCGTCGCCAATATGACGTCATTATTAGTAATTTAGCTGCCTACTGAATCCAGAATGTAAAGAGTAATTCAGCTAACGTAATATTGGGGGTATTCGCATAGTGATCTAGACTCATCCCGTCACAGTCTGCGTCTAATTTCTCTTATCATTTTACGAGATTTATTTGTCTCGTGTAATACTTGGTCATTGGTTTTTCTGTCTGTCCACGGTATTCTATGCATTTTCCTCAGAAACCATATATATAGCCAGTCATTGTGTGTTTATTATTTCTCAGCTTTCAGCTTTCTCACATGCCTGTGCCAACTTTGGCCTCAATATCATTTTGGAGAAGTCTGTAGTTATGTACCAGCCAGCTCCAGGGAATAATCACACTGTGCCGAATATCAAAGTGAATGGTCATAGTCTAAGTGTTGTGGACACATTCATCTATCTTGGCAGCACTGTGTCACACGCTGCCACAATTGATGATGAAGTGAATGCAAGAATCTCCAAGGCCAGCGCGGACTTTGGCAGACTGTACAAGAATGTATGGGACAGAAATGGAATAAGCATGCAAACAAAGCGGAAAGTCCACAAAGCAGTTGCATTATCCACACTGCTATATGCTTGTGAAACCTGGACTGTTTAGCAGCGACACGCTAGGAAATTAAACCACTTCCACACAGTCTGCCTTAGGAAGTTACTGAAGATTAAAGGGCAAGACAAGATCCCAGACACTGAAGTCTTAGAAAGAGCGTCCATGCCCAGTATCCACACTCTACTAATGAAGAATCAGATTCGCTGGGCTGGTCACTTGACTCGCACGCCAGATCACAGGCTCCCTAAACGAATTTTTTACTGCGAGTTGCGTTGTGGTAAACGCTCCCAAGGCGGCCAGAGGAAACACTTTAAAGACACTCTGAAAATCTCACTGAATGCTTTTGGAATTCATCATGACACCTGGGAGACCGAAATTCGGTGCGTGCATCATTACGCAAGGGTGCAGTCACTTGTGAGGCAACCAGGACTGCAAGAGCTGTGAAGAAAAGACAGAACAGAAAAACCACTGCAGAAAATCCTCCTCCAGAAACGTCAAGCATTCTTTGTCCACATTGTCAAAGAACATTTCGAGCCAAAATAGGCCTTATCAGCCAACTTAGAACTCACGGCTCCATACTTTCAACCCCACTGGATGAAATGAATGGTCATCATCATTCTTGGTGGACAAACAACATTATTTCTCAACATAGTCCACCTGAATGGCAACA
The DNA here is from genome assembly GCA_014155875.1 of Cepaea nemoralis. Lineage (NCBI taxonomy): Eukaryota > Metazoa > Mollusca > Gastropoda > Stylommatophora > Helicidae > Cepaea > Cepaea nemoralis. The sequence goes on from JACEFZ010020476.1 coordinate 266,012, forward strand.
CACTGGGTCCACCTGTCCATTAGCTTATCGATGCCTTTTAGGGAAACGTGTTTGGGTGTGGCCTTCAACCACTAACGCACCCATCCCATAATTAATTTTTTGCCATCTGCAAATTCTCCTTGAAATATCCAAACAAGTAAAATTCCGATGACGCCAAGGCTGGACTTACGCTGGATGTTTCAAGACCTCAGATTTCCGAACTCTCAGTGATTCCACTGTATGCCCAGTCGTATGAAGGCGGCGTTGTCGTGCAGCATCCATACTCCTTTCGAGAGAAGATCCGGCGTTTCAATCTTATCGCGGGTTTCAATTTGTTCATTAGCATGTCTCAGTGGTTTTGCATGTATCACCTTGTACCGGGAGGGCGCGCTTTAGCGATGCTACTATTGGCTTGCGTGTGCATGAACGTCTGTCCAGTCAGTCGCCATATGCATTTGTGCGCTGGTGAGGCTCAACCGTAAATCGGAAGATCTGTTCGCAACTTAGACGAGCAATATCTTCTGTGAGCAGCTTCTCGCCTCATATGTGTTTGGTCTGTTCTGGCGGTCAGTCCGTCTTCGGCGAAGGAAATTTGGTTGATCCTATCAGTAATCATACGCTCATTGCTAGTCGCTACGCTTGTCTTAAAACTGAAAACAAAAGGAATGACGGAAGGGCCGTTTGCACGAGACTCCAGGCTAGAGAGTCGTTACATACAGGAATAACTGGCCGTGGCAGCCTAACGTCCACTGCATCTGTGTCCATCTTCCAGTCGTCTTGCCATGCTCGCCACTGGAACCAGATGGAAACAGACGAGAGAGCGGGGACGATGGAGTTGCGCGACCACTACCTCGCTATATAAATCTAAAGCGCAAGTTATTCGTTCCTCATCAAAAGACGCAGTGAATGAAAGGTCCTCGTCATTCATGACGGACGAACATCGTATCGAGCACTAGTCACAGATTCACCCCTTTCTTGGAAAAACACAATATTGGGCCCTTGATAACCCAAAAGATGGCCATCATGACTTTCTCAGCAGATTCTTGAGTCTAGAATTTAGAAATCTTTCCACTCATTCACACTACCTCACCTGACTCAAACAACTGTCTCCACACTGAACCACCATTCTCCTGTGTATTTCAAAAGGTTGTGCACCCTATCACTTGTAATCGTTATTGCACTTGCACAAACTACTCCATCGTCACGACCCCTACATGGGTATTGCTCAACAGCCAGCTTGTGTCATGAAATAATATTGTCCGTTGCCCTTACTCTGGTCGATGTGTCTACAATACAATTCCTACCACGTAACGACGTTTCCTCGTGTGTGTGTGTGTGTGTATGTGTGTGTGTGTGTGAGAGAGAGAGAGAGAGAGAGAGAGAGAGAGAGAGAGAGAGAGAGAGAGAGAGAGAGAGAGAGAGAGAGAGCTGGACATAGAGGTCATTACCAAGAAGTTTCATGGTTGTACATTCCAGGGATCAGCGGTGACAATCTTACGGCGGCTGCACGAGCCATCCAGTTGGTGGCTACGGCGATTCTGGAGGATAGACAAGCTAATGGTTTGTATGACTCATCGGTTGTGTGATAGTAACTGGTAGCTAGTTAGTTAGGAATGTACTTAGTTGGTTTGTTAAGTAGTTAGTTAATTAGTTAATTAGTTAATTAGTTAATTAGTTAGTCAGTAAGACAGGTAGTTAGTTAGTTAGCTAGTTTTCTAGTTGGTTGGCTAGTTAATTAGCTAGTTAGCTAGTTAGTTAGTTATGTAGTTAGTTGGTTAGTTAGTTAGTTAGTTAGTAAGTAAGTTAGTTAGTTAGTTAGTTATGTAGTTACTTGATTGCTTAGTTAATTAGTTACTTAATTGGGTAGCTAATTATGTAGGCCTGCGTGCCCAATTCTTAACCCTTTGAAAATAAAGATTTCCGTTCGTTCGTTATGTGAGGAGATGGGTGGGTGATGTGTGAGTGGGTGAGGGATGTGTGTGTGGGTTGGTGAGGGAAGTGTGTATGGGAGGGATATGTGTGTCGTTGGGGATGTGTTGGTGGATGGGTGGGTGGAACATGTGTCTGTGTGTGTGTGTGTGTGGGGGGGGAGGGGGGGGGGTTGGTACGATATGTCTGTGTGGTAGGGGGGATATGTCACATAACATGATAATATGCATTGTTTATGCTTACAACATTCATTTGACAATGAATTTTTTTTTTATGTGAATGTATCATGCACTGTTGATGAACGAAAGATGAGTGATTGGAAGGGTGGAATGTAAGACCGGTCTACGTGCCTAATTTGCAACCCTTGTTAAATAAAGTTCAATTCAAAAAGTCCAATTCAAAGTTCGTTAGTTAGTTACTTTGCTATATAGTCAGTTGGTTAGGTAGTTAATTACCTACTTAGTTAGGTAGCTAGTTATGTAGTTAGTTGGTTAGTTAGTTAATTAGTTACTTAATATGTAGCTAGTTATGTAATTAGTTGGTCAGTTTATTAGTTGGTTAGATAGTTAACATATTATGTGGTTAGTTGGTAGGTTAGATAGTTGTGTAGTTAGCTGGTTAGTTAGTTAATTATTTACTAAATTAGGTAGCTAGTTATGTAGTTATTAGGTTAGTTTGTTAGTTGGTTAGGTAGTTAATTAGTTATTTAGTTTGTTAGTTAATTTTACAATTGTTTAATTAATTAGTTAGTTGGTTATGTAGTTATTTAGTTACTTAGTTAGTTAGTTAGTTAGTTAGTTAGTTAGTTAGTTAGTCAGCTGGTTATCTAGTTAGTTAGTTAGTTAGTTATTTAGCTAGTTAGTTAGTTATACAGTTAGCTGGTTAGTTAGTTAGTTAGTTAGTTAGTTAGTTAAATACTTAGTTAGTTAGTTAATTTATTAGTTAGTTTGTTAGTTATCTAGTTAGTTAGTTAGTTAGTTAGTTAGTTCTTCTTCTTCTTCTTCTTCTTCTTCTTCTTCTTCTTCTTCTTCTTCTTCTTCTTCTTCTTCTTCTTCTTCTTCTTCTTCTTCTTCAGCCTAGATTGGACTTATACAAAACTTGTTTCGCATAATCTGGTGCTCACTTGTGGAATAGCCTTCCACCAGATCTGAAAACACCAATGAGTCCCTACACATTCAACCGAAAACTCTTTCAATACTAACTTCATACCGACTATATGCCTCCATAAGTCACCTACTGGTATCATTTTTCCACCATATTTTTCACTGTATGTGTGTGAGCGAGACAGTTGGTGAGAGAGTGAGTGAGAAAGAGTGTGAGTGGAAGAATTAGTATGAGTGAGAGTGAGAGAGTATGCATGCGCGTGTGCCTGAGTGAGTGTAAAAGTGAGTGAATGTGTGTGGACATATGTGTGAGAGATTTAGTTAGAGAATGAGTGAATCTGAGAGAGTGGGTGTGTTGTGTGTCTGCCTGTCTGTGTGATAGAGTGTGAAAGTTAGTGAGTGAGTGTGAGTTAGAGAGTCAGCGAGTAAGTGAGTGAGTAAGGGAGCTTGAGTGAGTGAGAGAAAATTTATGGGTATGCGTGTATGTGCGCAAAAGAGTGAGTGTGAGAGCGAGTGAGTGTGTAAAAGAGTGAGCGTGGGTGAATGAGAGAGTGCATGAGAAAGTGTGGATGTATGTGTGTGCATGTCTGTATGTGTGTATGGGTGTATATGTGTGTGTACATGTGTGTATATGTGTGTGCCTCTGTGTGTATGTCTGTACGTGTGTTAAGGTGTGCGTTCATGTGTTTATATGCGTTTATATGCATGTGCGTGTGTATATGTGTGTATGGATGTGTGTGTGTGTGTGTGTGTGTGTGTGTGTGCTCGTGTATGTATTATATATCTTTGTGTGTGTAAGTGTGCATGCGTGCATTGTATGCGAGGGAGTGTTTTGTGAGTACGTGTGCGTAAGTATGTGGATGTGTGTAGGTATGTGTATGTGCGTGGGTATATGTGTGTATTTGCGTGTGTATGTTGTGTGTGGGTGTGTGTATGTACATGTGTGTGTGAGAGAAGAGAGAGAGAGAGAGAAAGAGAGAGAGAGAGAGAGAGAGAGAGAGAGAGAGAGAGAGAGAGAGAGAGAGAGAGAGATGATCGCACGCATGTCATCTAACATGCTGTTTCATATGTTTTGTGTATTCTCATTTTCATATTATCATTTTAGTGCACTTGATTTTAACATGCATAAAATGAATTCATGTAAATTAATGTAGAGTAAGTGAAAGAGTTAGTGAGTGTGAGTGAGAGAGAAAGAGTGAAGGAGTGTGAGAGTGTGTGTATGTAAAGAGAGAGAGAAGAGAGAGAGAGAGAGAGAGAGAGAGAGAGAGAGAGAGAGAGAGAGAGAGAGAGAGAGAGAGAGAGAGAGAGAGAGAGAGTTGAGCCCACGCATGTCATGTAACATGCCATTCCATATTTTTTTTTTTTTTGGGTTTATTCTCATCTTATCATTTTGTATGCCACTTGCTTTTATCAAGTATAATATAACATTAATGTGATGTGAGTGAGAGAGTGAGTGTAAGAGAGAGAGAGAGAGAGAGAGAGAGAGAGAGAGAGAGAGAGAGAGAGAGAGAGAGAGAGAGAGAGAGCAAGAGAGAGAGAGAGAGGGACAGAGGGGGAGAGAGAAAAAATAGAGAGTTGAATTGCATCACTAAATTTTACGCTACATAATGTATATGTACAATTTTTTCTCCACTTCTTGCAATTCCGAGAATTTTCACGACAATCGTCAGTGTCTCAATTGAGTGTAAAGTGTGGGAGTATGTTCTTATTAGTTTCAGTGATCATGTGAGGCATCATGTATGTGTCTAGATGTGAGGATGTGTGTATGGGTGTGTGAGGATGTGTGTATGGGTGTGTATGTGAGGGATATGTGTGTGGGGGGTGTGTATGGGTTAATGGGTGATGTGTGGATGTGTGAAGGGATGTGTAGTCGGTGGTGGATGTATGTGTGTGTGAGCGATGTGTGTGTGTGTGTGTGTGTGTGTGTGTGTGTGTGTGTGTGTGTGTGTGTGTGGAGGGGGGATATTTGAGAGGATAGTTGGAAGTATGTGGGTGTTGGTAGGTTGGGAAGGGGTGTGGGTATTGAATGTGTGTTTGGGTGGGTGAATGGGTGTGTATGAGATTGTGTAGGTTTGGGGATGGGTGTGTAATGGATGTGGGGGGATGAGTGTAGGGGGTGTCTGTGAATGGGATATATCTGTGTGAGTGGGAGTGTGTGAGTGTGGATGGGGTAAATGTGAGTGGGTGTAGGATGTATGTATGGGTGGAGAGGATGTTTGTAGGTGGAGGATGTGTGAGTGGGTGGGGAGATGTGTGGGCGGGGATGTGTATGAGGAATCTATGTGGGAGATGTGTGTGTGTGTGGGGGGAATGTGTTTATGGGTGGAGTTTTGTGTGGGAGGGGAGTTTTGTGAGAGGTGGGGGAGGTGTGGGATGTGCAGGTGATTGAAGGATGTATGCGAGGATGGGGGATGTGTGTTTGGCTGGGTGGTTGGGGTATGTGTGTGGGTGGGAGGGTAGATGAGAGATACATGTGTTGATGGGCGCGTGGGTGATGTGTGGGTGTGAGTGGTTGATGGATGAGCACGTGAGTGGGTGGCTGTGTGTGAGAGATGAGTGTATGGGTGGGGGAGGTGTGTAGTTGTGAGAAGATGTGTGTGAGCGGCGAATGTGTGTGGGTGGCGGGGTGTGTATGGGTGGGAGGTGTGTATTTTTGGGTGTTTATGGGTGGGGATGTGTGTATAGGTAGGGATGTGTAGTTGAGAGGTGGCGAATATTGGGTGGGTGAGTGGGAGTAGGTTGGCTGATGTGTGTGTGGGTGGATGGTGAAAATTGTGAGAGTGCGTGATATGTGTGTGGATAGGTGCGGGATGTGTGGGTTGGTGGGGGGTATGTGTGTGTGGTTTCTTCTTCTTCTTCTTCTTCTTTTTCTTCTTCTTCTTCTTCTTCTTCTTCTTCTTCTTCTTCTTCTTCTTCTTCTTCTTCTTCTTCTTCTTCTTCTTCTTCTTCTTCTTCTTCTTCTGCTCCTCCTCCTCCTCCTCCTCCTCCTCTTCCTTCTTCTTCATCTTCTCCTCCTTCTTCTTCTTCTTCTTCTTCTTCTTCTTCTTCTTCTTCTTCTTCTTCTTCTTCCTCTTCTTCTTCTTCTTCTTCTTCTTCTTCTTCTTCTTCTTCTTCTTCTTCTTCTTCTTCTTCTTCTTCTTCTTCTTCTTCTTCTTCTTCCTCTTCTTCTTCTTCTTCTTCTTCTTCTTCTTCTTCTTCTTCTTCTTCTTCTTCTTCTTCTTCTTCTTCTTCTTCTTCTTCTTCTTCTTCTTCTTCTTCTTGCTGTGTGATGATGTGTGTGTGGGTGGGGAAATATGTGTGGGTGGGGGATCAGTGGGTGGATGGCGGCATGTGTGTTTGCCTGGTTCTGTGTGAGTGCGTGGAGGTATGTGTGGGTGGGTGGGGGAGGTCTTCTTCTTCTTCTTCTTCTTCTTCTTCTTCTTCTTCTTCTTCTTCTTCTTCTTCTTCTTCTTCTTCTTCTATGTGTGTGAGTTTGTGTGTGTGGGTGGGGAAATGTGTGTGGGTGGGGGATGAGTAGGTGGGTGGCGGCATGTGTGTTTGCCTGGTTCTGTGTGAGTGCGTGGAGGTATGTGTGGGTGGGTGGGGGGAGGTTTGGTGGGTGGGGGATGTGTTGGTGGCTGCGGGATATGAGGGTGGATGGGGGATGTGTCTCACAACATTGCAATATGCACTGTTTATGTTTACAACTTTCATTTGTTAATATATTTTTTCTCATGTGAATGTATCATGCGTAATATGCATTGTTTATGCTTACAAAATCCATTTGACAATGTTTTTTTCCCCTATGTTAATGTAACATGCACATTTGATGAATGAAAGATGAGTGATTGAAAGGGCCGAATGTAAGACGGGCCTGCGTGCCCAATTTGTTACCCTTTTAAAACAAAGTTTGTTCGTTCGTTCGTTCGTTCGTTAGGTAGTAAGTTAGTTGGTTAGTTAGCTAGATAGTTAGTTAGTTAGTTAGTTAGTTAGCTAGCTAGCCAGTTAGTTAGTTAGTTAGTTAGTTAGATAGTTAGTTAGTTAGGTGTGTTAGTTAGTTAGTTAGTTAGTTAGTTAGTTAGTTAGATCTGCATTCTCCAATGCTTGTTCTGAATTTGGTTTAACAATTAGCAAAAAGAAGACAGATTATGTCACAAGGTGCACATGGGGTACCATCAATCTTTATTGACGACGCCGAACTTGAGATGGTAGACCATTTTACATATCTAGGATCAGTGGTAAATAGCAAATTATCCCTAGATCAGGAAATCAACATCCGGATTGGTAAGGCAGCACCAACAATAAACAGGTTAAGAAAAAGAGTCTGGGAGAACAGGAAGCTTACTGCAAAAACAAAAGTCCTTGTCTATCAAGCCTGTGTCCTTAGTACTCTTCTTTATGGCAGTGAAACCTGGACAACTTACTCACACCAAGAGAAACATTTAAACAGCTTTCATATGCGGTGTCTGCGAAGAATTCTTGGTATCAAGTTAGTTAGTTAGTTAGTTAGTTAATCTTTCCTCTTGAGCCTAAGCGGCGCATAGGGCAGAAGTCCTGACTCTCCATGCCTGGCGGTTCGCTGCTACCTGTTGTAGATCTTGGATATTTACTTGGCCATTAAATGAGCCTTCTCTAATGATGGTTCTACGCAGGGTCTCTCTTGGTCTTCCCTGTTTTCTTTTCCCTACCGGTGACCATATGAGGGCTTGGTAGGGGAGTCTTGTCTTGTCCATTCTGAGTACATGGCCGATGTAGTTCCAACGGCGTCTTCTTATGAAATTGGATACTGTATCTTGCTTAGTCTCTTGTCTTATTTGCGAATTGGTTCTGGAGTCTGTCCAGTGGATGTTTAGAAGTCTTCTAAGACATTTGTTCTCAAAATTGTCTAATTTTTTTATCTAAAGCTACCGTTGATTTCCAACTTTCACATCCATACGTTAACACTGGAATCACACAAGAGTTGAAGATTTTAAGTTTTGTGTGTTTGCTGAGTTTCTTTGACTTCCAGATGTTTGACAGTTTATTGAAGGCACTAGATGCCAGTGCGATTCTAGATGATATTTCTGGTGTTGAGTCCCCTGTAGATGTCATTTTGCTTCCTAGGTATGTGAAGCTGTTGACTTTTTCAAGAACGTAGCTGTTCAATTTGGTGTCATCTGAACTGTTGGTAAGATCAATTGTCTTTGTTTTTGTGCTGTTAATTTGGAGACCAATTTGCCCTGAAACCTTTTGGAGGTGGTTTATTTTTTCTTGGGCATCCGGATGTGTTGAACTCAAAAGCACTATGTCGTCGGCAAAGTCCAGGTCTTCTAGAATTTTGTCAACCCAATGGATACCCATATTTGTGTTGTTTGTGCATTTGAGCATGACCCAATCGATAGCTATTCCAAAAAGCATCGGTGATAAGACACAACCCTGTTTCACTCCTGTTTCGACTGAGAACCAGTCAGAGTTGCCTGTTTCTGTTCTTACGCAGCAACGTGTCTCTTTGTAGAAAGATTTTATGACGTTGGTATATTTGGCAGGAAAACCATAGATGTTAAGTAGATTCCAAAGTGAAGGACGGTGGATACTGTCGAAGGCTTTTTGAAAGTCGACAAAGTTGGTGATTAATTTCGACTGGAATTCTACGGAGTCTTCAATGATTATTCTGAGGGTGAAAATGTGGTCTATGCATGACCGTTTTGGTCTGAAGCCTGCTTGTTCTTCTCTGAGCCTTTCATCTATCGCCTTTTTCAATCTCTCAAGTGACATGCTACAAAAAAGTTGTCTTGGTACTGATAATAGAGTGATACCACGCCAATTATTGCAATCAGACATATCGCCCTTTTTAGGCAGTTTGAAAATTACACCATCTTTCCACTGTTGTGGTGGGGATTCGCTTTGCCAGATTTCATTGATCAGCTGTAACAAACGTTGTGAGGTGTTCTCATCTGCTGCTTTGAGCATTTCTCCTGAGATTTCATCTTCACCAACAGCTTTGTTGTTCTTCAATTTTTTGATGGCTGCTTTAATCTCTTCCATGGTGAATGACTCGCAGGAGGCATCTAGTGGGGGCATAGTAATTTATCCATCCAGGTTCGGAACAGTGTCAGGCTGCGGTCTATTTAATATTTCTTTGAAATGTTCTGCCCATCGTTGCTTTTGAAGGTCATCGGATAACAATTGATTGCCTTGTTTGTCTTTGATGGGTATATTTGGTGTAGGTGAGTGATTGCATAGTTGCTTCATGATATGGAATACGGCTCTGTTGTTTCCAGTTCTGGCAGCTGCTTCGGCGTCGGAGGCCAGGCTGTGAATAAAGTTCTGTTTGTCTTTTCGTGCGCTTGATTTCACCTCTTTATCCAACATAGAGTATTTTTGCTTATGGGTTTCATATGTAGATGTGTCTTTTGCAGAAAGAAGTGTTAGTTTTGCTTGTTTCTTGTTTTCTTTCTTGTATCTTCGTCCAGGTGTTATCGCTTAGCCACTTCTTCTTCTGTCTTTGTACGTAGCCGACTGTGTTTGTTGCAGCATTTAGCAAGGTATCTTTTAGGAAATTCCGATTTTCTTCAATGTTGTTTTTAATATTCGCATTGCTCGATATACTTTCTTTGTTATCATAGATGCTTTGTACCTCTGAATTGAATGCGAGTTGGTGTTCTTTAGTCAGTAGGGACTGTGAGTTTATTTTCTTAATTCTGGGTGATCTGTGCAGTCTTGATCTTTATTTTTAGTTTGGCAATGCAGAGATTGTGATCACTGCCAGCATCTGCACCTCTGTAAGCTCTGACGTCTTGTACTGATGAACGGAATTTGGCACTAATGCAAAAGTGGTCTATCTGATTTCTTGTGATGCTACCAGGCGAGTTCCACGTGACTTTTTGTATATCCTTGTGCGGAAATAAAAGAGTTTGCTAATATCAGATTTGCTATTTCACAGAATTCTAGCAGTCTCCGTTTTGGTTCATATCTCCTAAGCCGTGAATTGCCATAGATCTCTCAACACCCTTATTGTCAGACCCTATCTTGGCATTGAAATCACCCATTACAACAACAATGTCGTGCTTGAGAGATGAGTTGATGGTACCAATTAGTTGTTCATAGAAATTATCTTTGTTCATGTCTGTATCGTCGTTGGTAGGTGCGTAGCACTGTATGATCGTTAGTTTGAAATATTTCGTTTGGTAACGCGCTGTTATGATTCTATCATTTACTGGTTCCCAGCTGATCAGTGATCTTTCTACATTTTTTGACATGATGATAGCGACTCCGTTCGAATGATGGTTGTCGGATCTTCCTGAATAAATTATGTGTTTTTGTTCACAGTTGAGAAATGTCTTACCTGAGTCAGTCCATCTGCACTCGCTAACCCCAAGAATTTCTAGGTTGTATTCATTCATAACATTACACACCTGAGTCGTTTTCCCCGTCTGGTACATAGTTCTGACATTCCAGTAACCAATCTTGCAAGTATCCTTGGAGTTTAACATATTTGAGCGACACATTATAACATTTACTGATCTTGAAGCAACGGAAAATGATTAGTCGGATCGTCGATAAACCGTCTTAAGCCGAGCTGGAAGGAAACACGTCGAGAATATACCGGTCCAGTTGTAACCGTTCATAACACAACACACACTTCACTACACACGTGGGTTGGATTTTAACGTTCCAATAGCCAATGTGAAATATCCTTGGAATTCAACAAATTTCAGCGAAGCAACATAACATTTAGAGCCAGAAATCTGGTTCTGAAACAACGGGAAGTTTTACGATGGTGGTTTGTCGGACCGCCGATCAACCGTTCTAAGCCGAGCTAGAAAGAAACACGTCTCGTCATCTTGACCTAAAACCGAACCGGAAGCCTCAAAATCACAAAATACTGAAGTATTGGAAAGATCAGGTTGTATGACAGTTTATTCCATGCTCAGTCTTCGTAGACTTAGATGTATAGGACATCTTAGGAGGATGGATGATGGTAGAATACCAAAGGACATCTTTTTTGGTGAATTACAGATGGGTAAGATATCTCAGGGTCGGCCTCTACTACGATACAAAGATGTGCGTAAGCGGGACATGATTGATACAGGCATTGATAATGCACACTGGGAGCAAGTCGCCGCTGAACGTGTTGCATGGAGGGCAAACATCAGAAATGGAATAAAGACAAAGGAGAAAATTATTGCAGATAAGTCATACGCTGAGCGTTTGTGACGTAAGATGGTGCATGATGGTGGAAATGACCACGTGTTCACACGCACCCACTGTGAACGGACATTTACAGTGCAAATTGACCTTATCAGTCACATTCGCTACCGCCATAGGTAAAAGTTATTATGCCTTTTTAAAGCACAAACTATCGTCTGTCAAGACGGCAAGGTGCCAATGAATAGTTAGTTAGCTAGCTATTTACGAAGAAAGTTAATAAGCAAGTCACAAATGTCTGTAGAAATATAACTAAATAAGATAACAACTTGAAACCAGTTTATGTTTATACATACATTGTTCCTCAACATAATTTCCGGCAACATAGATTCTCTTATCCCATCGCATTTATCAGTCCTCCCAATCCGGCTGCATAGAACTGCGTGCTTTGTTTTCATTTACCGGCCATCCCACAGAACTGTGTGACTTATTTATTGACTCCCCTCAAACTTTTTCTACCCAGCTATGCACCGCTTTACGGGACAAACATTTGTCAGCATAAACACTGACAACCCACCTTGGAGGGAAACATTTCGCGAATGACGCCGAAGTTGAATGTGAAGTGAAAACGTGGTTTAGAAAAGAGAGCACGCAGTTCTATGCGGCCGGTTTGGGAGTACTGATAAAACGATGGGATAAGTGCATCAATGTTGGTGGAAATTATGTTGAGAAATAAAGGGACAATGTATGTATAAAAATAAACTGGTTTCAAGCTGTTATCATAGTTAGTTATCTTTCTACAGGTATGTTTGACTTACTTATGAACTTGCTGTTGTATTTAGTTAGCTAGCTAGCTAGTTAGTTAGTTAGTTAGTTTGTTAGCAGTTTAGTTAATTAATCAGTTTCTTATTTTGTTAGTTAGTTAGTCAGTCAGTCAGTCAGTCTGTTAGTTAGTTAGTTAGATAGTTAGTTAGTTAGTTAGATAGATAGTTAGTTAGTTAGTTAGTTAGATAGTTAGTTATTTAGTTAGTTAGTTAGATAGTTAGTTAGTTAGTTAGTTAGTTAGTTAGTTAGTTAGTTGGTTAGTTAGTTAGTTAGTTAGTTAGGACCAGAAGTCATAATTATATCTGTTACACTTAGAAGGGTTGACAGTGTCAATCACACATGTTTAACCTCATAACTGTCTGATACATCATCATCATAACTGCCTGATACATTGGATGGCACTATGGGGCACAGGATGAGGAGATACAGTTCTTGTATGGCACCAAGGAGACAGGTTGAATAGAGGTAGGTCTTGGATGGCACCAAGGAGACAGGTTGAACAGAGGTAGGTCTTGGATGGCACAGGCTAAACTTAGGATTAGACGTGTCTGTAAAGTTGTTAAGATGTACGAGACAAGGAATAAACCAGGGTGCCACCCAATAAGACAACCTAACACAGAGTGATGGTCACGTGTGGCCAAGGATGTCGGGAATGGACAGGGGGCAGACAGAGGTGTCCGTGCAACAGTCGATAAGTGACAACCCACACCCACGTGACGTGATAATAAGCCGGATGATTATGTGGGGAGAGGATATATAAAGGTTTAGGGATTCAGTGAGAACACAATTGAGTGTTTGCTGCTCTTGGTTTCCTGAACAAAAAGCTCACACATGTGTCGACAGTTTGCTAGAGATCTTTTACATCTGTTCTCACCTAGAGAGAGAGAGAGAGAGAGAGAGAGAGAGAGAGAGAGAGAGAGAGAGAGAGAGAGAGAGAGAGAGAGAGAGAGAGAAAGAGAGAGAGAGAGAGAGAGCGAGAGAGAAAGAGAGAAGAAGAGAGAGAGAGACACACACACACCCACACACACACGCACGCATACACACACATATACACATACACACACACAAACACATACATACACAGCTATTCTTCTGTGTTCACGAGTTTACTGGCTCTATTTATTGTTCTCATAATACACGCCGTGTGACATTGGTGATCATGTCTGTCCACAAATGTTTGTCTCATGAATTGGCATTCATTTCTGATACTGCTGTTCCTCCATAAACTGATATCTAACTGTCTAGTATCCTCTCCTCCCTTGGTCTCTCTCTCTCTCTGCCTCTCTTCTCCTCCAACTTTCTCGTTGATACAACTTTCTCCAGCTTTCTCCTTCATGGCATAGAGGAACATCAACATCGTAAATGATTGGCACCTCAAGAGACAGAAGGTTGTGGATAGACATGATCACCAACGCCACATGGCACGGACTATAAAGGAAGGATTGTATATTCAACCTCTTTAATTCACTCTAGCCAGTCTCCGTGACTAAGGACTTACGGACGCGATTCGTAAGCCCGCTTAAAAACGTTCGAAACACAGCTGCGACTGATTTTGCAGCAGACCGCGTTGCGGTGGGTTTTAACGTGTTAGTATGGGAGCCGGTCATTAAGAAAGCAAATGCAAGCTACTGAACATACACTTGCCAAGACATCAACAACAGCAGTGAAATGCTGGTGTTGACACTGATATCATGTAAATAGGATATCAATCAATCAATCAAACATGTGCCATGCCGGAAAGCGTGGGCGGTCATGACTCGCCATTTCACTCGATCACCAGAGTCTTGGATCAGCTCAGAGTTCCTGAACCGACCATGCCATGTCGCCAAGCCATCTAGGTATTTTCTTCTCGGTCTTCCCCTTGTTCTGTTCCCTTCGATCTTGCCAGTTGTCACTAAGTTCTCCAATCCATTCTTCTCATAACATGTCCAAAAAATTTTGACTGTTTACGTCTAATTTCTCTAATCAATTGACGATTTTAATTTGTCTCCAGTATTACTTTGTCATTGGTTTTTTTCTGTCTGTCTATGGTAATAATAAATAGGATATGCAAAAAAAACAATAAATAAATAAATAAATTCACTCTTATGAAAGCACCCACATATGTAAATACTTTAGTTTGCTTCAGACTGGTTACATTCACTTTGATGTTGTATTTAAGAAGACATTGTTCTCTTTGTATTCACCACCACTTGCGTTCTCTTGTTGAGACCAGGTGGTACATAATTCTTTCTTCCCCAACCTCACGAGTCTCGATATTGATCATTTCTAGTCTTTTACACTGTCCCACAACCGAACAGTACTAACAACAATCCATCACCACTTTTTTTATCCTATGCCTCCTCTTCCTCCTCCTCCTCCCTCTCATTCTAACCTCCTGCTCATTCTCCCCCTCCCCCTCTTCTTCTTCTTCTTCTTCTTCGTCTTCTTCTTCTTCTTCTTCTTCTTCTTCTTCTTCTCCATCCTTTTTGTCCATGTTATCTTTATACCTCCCCAGACACATATTGCAGTAACCCCGGTAACAAATCGTCTTCTGCTATTCTGACCATTTCGTTGACTGTTTGCAGTGTCCAGAGATGACGTGCTCAGTCTGGTTAACGACACACAGGTGGAGCTTGGGCTACAGCCCGCCAATATCCTGGACGGTCAGTGTGTGTCTGCTCTGTATCTTGTCTTGTTTTGTTCCCTTACTTCAACTGGCATCTGCCGTCACTAACATTCGTTTAATCTCCTTTTGTTTATTGTTTTATTTAATTTGCCACTCTCGATTCTTACACCTTGCATGTGTTTTATCTTCTGTTGTTTCTTTTTAACTTGCAGCTTGCATCCCAAGTCTCTTATATGTATTGTATCTTCTATTTCCTTTCTGTCCTCTCATCTAGCCTCTTACATGTGTTGTATCTTCTGTTTGTCTTCTTTCCTCACAACTTCTCTCTTACGTGTGTTTTATCTTAATTTGTCCTTCTGTCCTCTCAACTTGCCTCTTACGTGTGTTGTATCCAGGACATGCATTTATTGACAGATTTTCGTGTGTGAGCTAGGTATTTACTGCATACATCCATCCATCCATCATGTGCCATGCCGATAAGCGTGACCGGTCATGTTCTGCCACCTCTTTCGATCACCAGAGTCGTGGATCAGCTCCGTGTTTCTGTCTCGACCGTACCATGCGGCCAAGCCATCTAGGTATTTACTTCTCGGTCTTCCCCTTGGTCTCTTCCCTTCGACCTTGCCAGTTGTCACCAAGTTCTCTAAGTCATTTCTTCTCATAACATGTCCAAAAAATGTTGACTGTCTACGTCTACTGACTCTAATCAGTTTACGATCTTCATTTTTTTCTTGAAGGACTTGTTCATTGGCATACATATAAGAGTGTAAATAATAGGTGAAATTAAATAGAAACAACTAAAACTAGACATAATGACATATACTGATTGATTGATTGATTGATTGATTGATTGAGTTAGGAACCGACATCACAGCATTCTGGGCATTCCCATAAGCGCTCCTCCCCATCCTCAGCAGCCAGCGAAGAGTTCCAACACCAATAGTACCAGTAGCAATCTGATTGTATGTCCGTCTCGCCTTTCCTCTGAGCGTCGAGCGTCGGCCAGATCCCCTCGTCACTCCTCGCTGTCTCATTCTTGCAAGACCATGGTGATCCATTTGCTCCTCCGAGGTGTACGTGTGCTCCCACAAGGCCGCAACCACGTCTGCCTTGTCATGCATCAATACTCCACCAAGTTTTGCAGAGCCAGTCAATCTATTCGCCTGTTCATTCCCCAGCACACCGGAATGCCCCGGAGAAAAGATCCAGGCGATGCTTGCCACCCGTGACCTCCGAAGCGAAGCAAGCCACTCTGCCCGAAGCTTGCCTGTCCTCACCTTCCTCAGCATACTTTCTGAGTCAGTTACAATCACAATGTGTGTGTCTATCCTATTCTCGATCCAGCGGAAAGCTGCACTGACCGCCTCCACCTCCATTCTTAAGCTAGATGTTGTGGTATCATATGCCGGGCTCTCCTGCACCAAACGTCGACCATTAGCTTTTGCTAAGAACCCCCAGGCACTTTTCCTACCTCTCAAAATCGACCCATTTGTGTAGATAATCACATCACCCGAGCGAGCATTATCCTGAATTAGTTGCTGGATTTCCACACCCGTGGCAACTGCTGGCCATTCCCTGCACTCCCGGCTCAATGTGATTATAACTCTGCACAAGTCTGACTGCTCCGCCGGCACTCTGACCCACTCCTCTCCTCGCCTAATGTTCTCCAAGGGGCACACCTGTCTGATCGTATCTTCCGCCTGAGCCATCCATGATTTCCCTCTTATCAGTCGCTGACCCTTAACGGCGTCCAGTGCCTTATGCAACGGGTGATCTGTGTCTGCGGCTACTCTGGGGTATGTTTTCGCCTGCATCACCTTGAGCCTACCAGCAACAGCCGGAAGACCAAGGATATAACGCATACGCACTACTGGGGTGTCTCTGGTGCACTCCACAATGACCCGCATAGCTTCGTTCTGTATGCGCTCTCATTTCACCAGCTGACTCTTTGAGACAGTGAGCAGTCCTAGTTCATAATCAATCACTGAGAGGATCAAGTGCTGATATAGTGTGAAAAGAATTCTCTGCTCTGTGTCCATTGCAGCCATAGTTTTAATTGCATTGAGTCCCTTTTGAGACCTTGTCACAACCGTCTCCACGTGGTCCTTGAAGGACAGGCTCCTGTCAAATGTGATTCCCAGATACTTCAGTTTGTTCTCTCTGTCGACGCCTCTACCATCTATCGCGAGGCTTGGGACATCAGCTCTCATCCTGTTGTCCAGAGAGCATCACAGAACAGCCGCCTTTTCCTGGTGGATGACAGCACTCATTTCAGTGGACCTGTCAATCACTTTGTCTACTGTCGCCTGTAGCTCCTGGGCTGTTTGCTCCCTATCTCTCCCCTGCCTATATGCAAGAATATCATCTGCAAATGTTAGTATTCTTCCAACCCCTGGTGCTTCTTGGTTTGCAATCTTGCTCGTATACACGTTAAAGAGCACCGGTGAGATTGCAGATCCCTGTGGCAGTCCCGAGGTTAACATATGTGGCTCTGAGGTCCATGGACCCAGACGGAGAGCAACCCGACGAGAATGCAGGACGGCTATTATCCAGTTCGCCAACCAGGGACTGACCCCCTTCTCCATCAGTGCGGTCATCAAAATATCATATCGAACTCTATTGTATGCATCCTCGAGATCAAGCGCTGCTGCCATAGTTTCCTGTCTACTCTGGAACCCCTCATAAACATCAAAGACAAAAGTGGCTGCATTTGACCAGGTATCTTTTCCTGGCCTGTAGCTCCCCAGACCTCTTGGAAGAAGCTTCCCCCTTTCAAAAAACTCTTGCAGCTCAACAGCGACTATCTTCTCTAGAACTTTCCCAAATGTATTTTGAAGGGTGATGATTGTAAAGCCGCTAAGCTTTGAATGATCCTTGATTGGTTTTGGGAGAGGGATGAGATAGCTATGCACCCAATCCTGCGGTACTGATGCTGTCCTAATGCTCTGGTTAAAGCAGTCGGTCATCTCCTTCAGGTCTGCATCGCTCAAAGCCTTCATGTGACCATTCCTAACCCCATCGGGCCCTGGTGCCGTGTCTTTTGCCTTTTTAAAAATATGTTTAACATCTTCAACCCGTATGTTTTCATAATACATATTCTTCATGGTGCCAGATAACTCCTCTCTAACTGCATCCCTGGTGTCCGCATCATTATGATTTGTCTGCTCTAAAAATCTCTGGAGAAACGCCTCCTCTTCCTCTTTGTCTGTTGTCACGCGCACACCATCATCTCTATAAATTGTTCCCACTGTCATAGGCCGATCTTTTCTTTGCATTTATCTGTGCGCTTTCCAGAATTTTCGCAGTGTTTTATCACCTCCAATCTCCTTCATGAAACATTCCCATTTTGCGCTTTTGGCCTCTGCAGCACAGTGCTTGAAGACCTCCACCTTGTCTTTCTTTACATTTTCCGCTGTGTCCACTTTCTCTCGTGAGCTTCGGGGTGTCTGTCGCACTTTCCTTAGCTTCTTCACTGCTGCTCTCTTTGCTTTCCAAGCATGGTCTACTTCTGGGGGCTGCAAAAAAGGAGGATTAACAGTCCTGTTGCAAGCCCCCTGTCTGAGGCGTCCATGAAGGCTATCGGCCCACTCATACCGGAAGGTCTTGCATGCTCTCCCAGCCTTAACTTTCCTGGATTTAGAGATCAGAACTGAGCATGGCATGTGATCATTCCCATGGTCATTCAAAACAGTCCACTTTACATCAAGGACTGATGACTGGGAGACAAGTGCCAAGTCAATAGCTGTGTCTGCATCGCCAGGCCTCAATGGCATTCTAGTCGGCCTACCATCATTTATGCAGACCACATCGGAGTCCACCATGGCATCCGCAAGGGAAATTCCCTGTAGGATTTCTCCACTACTGTCCCAATCTATGCTCCTTGCATTGAAGTCTCCACATATGAGTAGCCTATCACCTGGTAATTCCTCCAATTCCTTAAGCCAGTTCCAGTGTTCCTTTCTGACAAAAAAGTCCACTGTGGCATATACATTTATGATGTTCCAACTTAAGCCACCAATCTCCATATGTGTACCCTGGACCTCTCTTGAACTGTGATTCCACTGGCTCAAGTCAAGTATCACATGCTTCATTCCTTCCTTCACCAGCAGACCTTGCCCATATCTCTTTTGTCCAGTACGGTTTATATAACTGGCATACCCAGGGCAATGGTATTTGTCTGTATTTAGCTCCTGGAGCATGAGTACAACAAAATCATATATTATCCTCTCCAATACAGGACCTCTCTGCCTGGCACTACGACAATTCCAGTATCCCACTCTTATATGGTTGAAACCTAGTCTCTCCACTTTTCGTATTGTTCTCCTAGCTCCTGCCCTCCTATTTCTATGCCTTCATCTCACACCATTTCCTTGTCGTCTCCTCTTCACTCTCTCTTCGCTAGCCTCTAAAATATTTGTCAAGTGCAGAGCACGTGCTCCATAGCTCCGGCGGATTCCGTGTTGAATTAATTCAATAAGCAAAGTTTGGGTGTTGCAGGAAATAACCGGTCGCCCGAGCATTGCCTGCTTGCTAGGGAAGAGGCAGGGGATGTCCCGCAGGAGTCTATACGCCTGGTGCCGCCCCGCACGCCTGCCAGACGTCCAACGTTCACGACCAGTTTACCCATGGCCATCCAGTTCCTCAGCACGCTGGTCCACCTTGAACTTGGAGGTTTATATTTGGAGTCTCCGAGCATATGAGGTATTTTCTAAGGGACTCAGATCCCACCCTGAGATCCCGCCTCGCCCTCTGTGCCCACTGCCAGTTGGTCCGCGGCATCTTATTGTACATTCGCAGCTAACCTCTATATCTAGAGGCCGTTCTACGATCCGCCACCTGCGGACGCGCTGGGTTGGGGATAGTCGCCCCAACTTTACCCAGACTGACATCTACTATGGGGAGACTATTATTGCTATGCGCTGTCAACATAAAAATCAATTTTCTCAAAATGTCATACCGCAAAGTTGACTGTGTGGTCATAGGGAGTCCTTTTTATCCTACTCTAGCGAACATCTTTATGGCAAATTCAGAAGAAAAAAAAGATTTTCACAGACATAAAACAAAACGTGGTCTTCTACCGTCGTTATATGGAAAATATAATGATCATCACCCCAGAGGAACAAGCAACTCACAGATAAATTAAACGGTCCAAATGTTAGCGCTCATGTGAAATAGACGGTTAAAATGTTAACTCTCAGTTAAGTTTGACTATCCAAATGTTAACTCTCGGTTAAGTAAAACTGTCCTAATGTTACCTTTCAGTTAAGTAAGACTGTCCAAATGGTAAATCTTAATTAAGTAAGACTGTCCTAATGTTAACGCTCAGATATTTTTTTTTTGTATATCCTTTCTTACAGGGCAATGCAGTCAACACCAACATTTTTCACTGTTGTAGATGTCTTGGCAAGTTTTTACGTTCAGTAGTTTGCCATTGCTTTCTGAACGACCGGCTCACGTACCTTTCGTAAGAAAACAGCGTGACGCGATCTGCTGCCTAATCTCGTGCAGCTGTGTTTTGAACATGAGTATATGGGATTACGAACAGTGTCCTTAAACTCTTTGCCAGGGAGATCGGCTGAGATAAATTAGATGGTCCAAATGTTAACGCTCAAATTTATTAGACTTAGGCGGTCCAAATTTTAACTGTCTGATAAATTAGATGTCTCATAAGTGAGATCTCAGATGAACAAGTGTAGCCACGTAGATGTAACATTGTATTCACGTCGCAATGCTCACGTGTTCTGCGGGATTGTCTACTCATGAACTCTGACGAGCACTGTAACACACACTGTATGTTTAATTCTCGGATATGCTAGATTGTTTACCTGTTTATTCTCAGATATACTAGATTGTCCGCCTGTTTACTCTCAGCTGTTATCTTCCATTAGATGCACTGACCAAGGAGGTTGGAAACATCGACATAGAACTCAAGCTTCTGCAGACACTTCGTCTGCAAGGCCAAGATCTTGAAGGTAAGTGGCTGTGCCTTTGCCTTCCCTAGGATATATATATATATATATATATATATATATATATATATATATATATATATATATATATATATATATATATATATATATATATATATATATAGTTAAATATGAGATGTATGTATGAGAGTGCCGGCTCCTTGGCCGAGGCGTTAGCAGCTTTCTCCGTAACCCCGAATACTTTCGTGGTTGACGTGAGCGCACGAGAATTAGAAGTGGTTCGAGTGACTTATGCGGGTATGGAGCCGGTCGCTCAGAAAGTCGTGACGTGCTGATCAGCGTAATCTAGCCTAGGAATCAACATACAGCTGAAAGATGCTGATGTTGACCGCAATATCCTGAAACAGGATGGAAAAGCGAAAAAAAAAATATGAGAGTGTTGATCTAGTTGTTCTTTTAATCTAGGATATAGACATGAGAGTGTTGACCTTGTTCTACTAATCTAGGATATAGACATGAGTGTGTTGATCTTGTTGTTCTACTAGTCTAGGATATAGACATGAGTATGTTGATCTAGTTGTTCTACTAGTCTAGGATATAGACATGAGAGTGTTGACCTTGTTCTACTAATCTAGGATATAGACATGAGTGTGTTGATCTTGTTGTTCTACTAGTCTAGGATAGAGACATGAGAGTGTTGACCTTGCTCTACTAGTCTAGGATATAGACATGAGTGTGTTGATCTTGTTGTTCTACTAGTCTAGGATAGAGACATGAGAGTGTTGATCTTGTTGTTCTACTAGTCTAGGATAGAGACATGAGAGTGTTGATCTAGTTGTTCTACTAGTCTAGGATAGAGACATGAGAGTGTTGACCTTGTTCTACTAATCTAGGATATAGACATGAGTGTGTTGATCTTGTTGTTCTACTAGTCTAGGATAGAGACATGAGTGTGTTGATCTTGTTGTTCTACTAGTCTAGGATAGAGACATGAGAGTGTTGATCTTGTTGTTTTACTAGTCTAGGATATAGACATGAGTGTGTTGACCTTGTTCTACTAATCTAGGATATAGACATGAGAGTGTTGATCTTGTTGTTCTACTAGTCTAGGATATAGACATGAGAGTGTTGATCTTGTTGTTCTACTAGTCTAGGATATAGACATGAGTGTGTTGATCTTGTTGTTCTACTAGTCTAGGATAGAGACATGAGAGTGTTGATCTAGTTGTTCTACTAGTCTAGGATATAGACATGAGTGTGTTGATCTAGTTGTTCTACTAATCTAGGATATAGACATGAGAGTGTTGCTCTTGTTCTACTAATCTAGGATATAGACATGAGTGTGTTGATCTAGTTGTTCTACTAGTCTAGGATATAGACATGAGTGTGTTGATCTAGTTATTCTACTAATCTAGGATATAGACATGAGTGTGTTGATCTAGTTGTTCTACTAATCTAGGATATAGACATGAGTGTGTTGATCTAGTTGTTCTACTAATCTAGGATATAGACATGAGTGTGTTGATCTAGTTGTTCTACTAATCTAGGATATAGACATGAGTGTGTTGATCTAGTTGTTCTACTAATCTAGGATATAGACATGAGTGTGTTGATCTAGTTGTTCTACTAGTCTAGGATATAGACATGAGTGTGTTGATCTAGTTGTTCTGTTATTCTAGGATATAGACATGAGTGTGTTGATCTAGTTGTTCTACTAATCTAGGATATAGACATGAGTGTGTTGATCTAGTTGTTCTACTAATCTAGGATATAGACATGAGTGTGTTGATCTAGTTGTTCTACTAATCTAGGATATAGACATGAGTGTGTTGATCTAGTTGTTCTGTTATTCTAGGATATAGACATGAGTGTGTTGATCTAGTTGTTCTACTAATCTAGGATATAGACATGAGTGTGTTGATCTAGTTGTTCTACTAATCTAGGATATAGACATGAGTGTGTTGATCTAGTTGTTCTACTAATCTAGGATATAGACATGAGTGTGTTGATCTAGTTGTTCTACTAATCTAGGATATAGACATGAGTGTGTTGATCTAGTTGTTCTGTTATTCTAGGATATAGACATGAGTGTGTTGATCTAGTTGTTCTGTTATTCTAGGATATAGACATGAGTGTGTTGATCTAGTTGTTCTGTTATTCTAGGATATAGACATGAGTGTGTTGATCTAGTTGTTCTACTAATCTAGGATATAGACATGAGTGTGTTGATCTAGTTGTTCTACTAGTCTAGGATATAGACATGAGTGTGTTGATCTAGTTATTCTACTAATCTAGGATATAGACATGAGTGTGTTGATCTAGTTGTTCTACTAATCTAGGATATAGACATGAGTGTGTTGATCTAGTTGTTCTACTAGTCTAGGATATAGACATGAGTGTGTTGATCTAGTTGTTCTGTTATTCTAGGATATAGACATGAGTGTGTTGATCTAGTTGTTCTACTAATCTAGGATATAGACATGAGTGTGTTGATCTAGTTGTTCTACTAATCTAGGATATAGACATGAGTGTGTTGATCTAGTTGTTCTACTAATCTAGGATATAGACATGAGTGTGTTGATCTAGTTGTTCTGTTATTCTAGGATATAGACATGAGTGTGTTGAACTTGTTGTTCTATTAACCAAGGATATACGACCAGTGTGTGTGTAATTCTTGCTTGTCTACTAGCCTCGGAAGAATTTACCAGTGGTTTAGCTAGACATTTGGTGCAGGAGAAGTGATAACTCCCCTTGTACTCTTTGTTTCAAATGTAGTCAATTCTTAATTAATGCAATAAACGTTCGCCGTTTTATATGCTCTCATCCACATCCTGAAGACCTAACTACGCCTTATGTAGACACGAGTGTGTCCATTATGCTATTCTACCATAGCAGGATGTAGAAACTAGTGTCTTGCCTACTGATCTACTATTCTCTTCCACAAGAGTAGGATATACAAGTCAGTGTTTTTCCTACTGATCTATTAACCTATCATGTCGACACGAGTGTGGAAACTTCACCAGTTGTATTTCCTTCAAACTACTGATATTTCTTCAGCATCCCAAACTGCTAAAAGATTAATCCAGTAATTTAGTTGATATATTTAATTTGGCTGTAACAGCTTCTGCGAGGATCTCATCTGGACCAAAAACTATCGAATCCTTCAGACGTTTGGTAGTTTTCTTAATTACGTCCTTGGATCATTTCTCAGAGTCGAAATACACCTCAATTTCTGAAGTTTAGATCAATGGAGAGACTTTTTAAACTGGTCTATTCAGCAGTTCCTCAAATTATTATGTTCGCTTGATATTTAATGTTGGAGAGAACTTTCTCATTAGTATTTCTTTGTAACTCTACTTGGTTGATTATATTTTTTTTGTGGTACGGTAAATAATTCTGATGTTTCCTTTCACTGCTGCATCTACTGCCTCTCATGCTTTACCTTTCAAATATTGTGTTTGATCCCTGGGCTCGTCTGTCCTTAACATCGCTTTATAAATTGTGTTATCCCATCTTATCTTGGCATGTAGTTCACACATGATCATTCTGATAGTGTCATTTCTGTAATGTCCTCTAGTGTCTCACTGAAGTACTCACTTTAAAAATCAGTAGATGGCTTTCCCAGACATACACCCAGGGGACAGTTGAGGGATAGTTTCCTGGTAAAGAAACCTTCCAATACTAAAATCTCATTTTGATTCGTCCAACAGCATCAGGAAAGTTACTAGACTTGATCGTGGCAGCAATTCTAGCCGTTGCTCAGGCCCTAGAAGGCAGCGTCAGCAAAACAGGTAACCCACGACGAATGTTGCTGTTTGTCAAGGTCAGGCTGTTGTCTATAGTCGTGAGCTGGGCTGTTGTCTATAGCTGTGAGCTGCGTTGTTGTCTACACTTGTGAGCTGGAGTGTTGTCCACGATTGTGAGCTGGGCTGTTGTCTATAGTAGTGAGCTGGGGTGTTGTCTATAGTTGTGAACTGGGCTCTTGTCTATAGTTGCGAGCTGGGCTGTTGTCTATAGTTGTAAGTGTGACTGTTGTCTATAGTTGCGAGCTGAGCTGTTGTATATAGTTGTAAGTGTGACTGTTTTCGATAGTTGCGAGCTGGGCTGTTGTCTATAGTTGTAACTGTGCCTGTTGTCTATAGCTACGAGCTGGGCTGTTGTATATAGTTGTAAGTTGCGTTGTTGACTATAGTTGTGAGCTGGGGTGTTGTCTATAGATGTATGCTGGGGTGTTGTCTATAGTTATGAGCTGGGATGTTGTCTATAGTTGTGAGCTGGGCTATTGTCTATAGTTGTGAGCTGGGGTGTTGTCTATAGTTGTGAGCTGGGGTGTTGTCTATAGTTGTGAGCTGGGGTGTTGTCTATAGTTATGAGCTGGGGTGTTGTCTATAGTTGTGAGCTGGGCTGTTGTCTATAGTTGTGAGCTGGGGTGTTGTCTATAGTTGTGAGCTGGGGTGTTGTCTATAGTTGTGAGCTGGGGTGTTGTCTATAGTTGTGAGCTGGGGTGTTGTCTATAGTTGTGAGCTGGGGTGTTGTCTATAGTTGTGAGCTGGGGTGTTGTCTATAGTTGTGAGCTGGGGTGTTGTCTATAGTTGTGAGCTGGGGTGTTGTCTATAGTTGTGAGCTGGGGTGTAGTCTATTGTTGTGAGCTGAGGTGTTGTCTATAGTTGTGAGCTGGGGTGTTGTCTATAGTTGTGAGCTGGGGTGTTGTCTATAGTTGTGAACTGGGGTGTTGTCTATAGTCTATGGTTATGAGCTGGAGTGGTGTCTATAGTTGTGAGCTGGGGTGTTGTCTATAGTTGTGAGCTGGGGTGTTGTCTATATTTGTGAGCTGGGATGTTGTCTATTGTTGTGAGCTGAGGTGTTGTCTATAGTTGTGAGCTGGGGTGATGTCTATAGTTGTGAGCTGGGGTGTTGTCTATAGTCTATAGTTGTGAGCTGGGGGTGTTGTCTATAGTTGTGAGCTGGGGAGTTGTCTATAGTTGTGAGCTGGGGTCTTGTCTATAGTTGTGAGCTGGGGTGATGTCTATAGTTGTAAGCTGGGGTGTTGTCTATAGTCTATAGTTGTGAGTTGGGGGTGTTGTCTATAGTTGTGAGCTGGGGTCTTGTCTATAGTTGTGAGCTGGGATGGTGTCTATAGTTGTGAGCTGGGGTGTTGTCTATAGTCTATAGGTGTGAGCTGGGGGTGTTGTCTATAGTTGTGAGCTGGGGTCTTGTCTATAGTTGTGAGCTGGGGTGTTGTCTATAGTTGTGAGCTGGGGTGTTGTCTATAGTTGTGAACTGGGGTGTTGTCCATAGTTGTGAGCTGTGGTGTTGTCTATAGTCTATTGTTATGAGCTGGAGTGGTGTCTATAGTTGTGAGCTGGGGTGTTGTCTATAGTTGTGAGCTGGGGTGTTGTCTATAGTTGTGAGCTGGGATGTTGTCTATTGTTGTGAGCTGAGGTGTTGTCTATAGTTGTGAGCTGGGGTGATGTCTATAGTTGTGAGCTGGGGTGTTGTCTATAGTCTATAGTTGTGAGCTGGGGGTGTTGTCTATAGTTGTGAGCTGGGGAGTTGTCTATAGTTGTGAGCTGGGGTCTTGTCTATAGTTGTGAGCTGGGGTGATGTCTATAGTTGTGAGCTGGGGTGTTGTCTATAGTCTATAGTTGTGAGTTGGGGGTGTTGTCTATAGTTGTGAGCTGAGGTCTTGTCTATAGTTGTGAGCTGGGATGGTGTCTATAGTTGTGAGCTGGGGTGTTGTCTATAGTCTATAGGTGTGAGCTGGGGGTGTTGTCTATAGTTGTGAGCTGGGGTCTTGTCTATAGTTGTGAGCTGGGGTGTTGTCTATAGTTGTGAGCTGGGGTGTTGTCTATAGTTGTGAACTGGGGTGTTGTCCATAGTTGTGAGCTGTGGTGTTGTCTATAGTCTATTGTTATGAGCTGGGGTGGTGTCTATAGTTGTGAGCTGGGGTGTTGTCTATAGTTGTGAGCTGGGGTGTTGTCTATATTTGTGAGATGAGGTGTTGTCTTTATTTGTGAGCTGGGGTGTTCTCTATAGTTGTTAGCTGGGCTGTTGTCTATAGTTGTCAGATGGGCTGTTGTCTATAGTTACGAGCTGGGCTGTTGTCTATAACTGTGAGCTGGGATGTTGCCTACGGTTATGAGCTGGACTGTTGTCTATAGTTGTGAGCTGGGGTGTTGTCTACAGTCTATAACTGTGAGCTGGGCAGTTGTCTATAGTTGTGAGCTGGGCTGTTGTCTATAGTGGTGAGCTGGGGTGTTGTCTACAGTCTATAGTTGTGAACTAGGGTGTTATCTATAGTTGTGAGCTGGAGTGTTGTCTATAGTTGTGAGCTGGGGTGTTGTCTATAATCTATGGGTGTGAGCTGGGCTGTTGTCTACAATTGTGAGCTGGGGTGTTGTCTACAGTTGTGAGCTGGGGTGGTGTCTATAGTCTATAGTTGTGAGCAGGGGTGATGCCTATTGTCTATAGTTGTGAGCTGGGGTGTTGTCTATAGTTGTGAGCTGGGGTGTTGTCTATAGTCTATAGTTGTGAGCTGAGGTGTTGTCTATAGATATGAGCTGGGGTGTTGTCTATAGTTGTGAGCTGGGGTGTTTTCTATATTTGTGAGCTGGGATGTTGTCTATAGTCTATAGTTGTTAGTTGAGGTGTTGTCTATAGTTGTTGGCTGGGGTGTTGTCTATAGTCTATGGTTGTGAGCTGAGGTGTGGTCTATAGTTGTGAGCTGGGGTGTTGTCTATAGTTGTTGGCTGGAGTGTTGTCTATAGTTGTGAGCTGGGGTGTTGTCTATAGTTGTGAGCTGGGGTGTTGTCTAAAATTGTGAGCTGGGGTGTTGTCTATAGTCTATGGTTGTGAGCTGGGGTGTTGTCTGTAGTCTATAGTTGTGAGCTGGGGTGTTGTCTATAATTGTGAGCTGGGGTGTTGTCTATAGTTGTGAGCTGGGGTGTTGTCTATAGTCTATGGTTGTGAGCTGGGGTGTTGTCTATATTTGTGAGCTGGGGTGTTGTCTATAGTCTATGGTTGTGAGCTGGGGTGTTGTCTATAGTCTATAGTTGTGAGCTGGGGTGTTGTCTATAGTTGTGAGCTGGGGTGTTGTCTATAGTTGTGAGCTGGGGTGTTGTCTATAGTTGTGAGCTGGGGTGTTGTCTATAGTTGTGAACTGGGGTGTTGTCTATAGTTGTGAGCTGGGGTGTTGTCTATATTCTATGGTTGTGAGCTGGGGAGTTGTCTATAGTTGTGAGCTGGGGTGTTGTCTATAGTTGTGAGCTGGGGTGTTGTCTATAGTTGTGAGCTGGGGTGTTGTCTATAGTTGTGAGCTGGGGTGTTGTCTATAGTCTATGGTTGTGAGCTGGGGTGTTGTCTGTAGTCTATAGTTGTGAGCTGGGCTGTTGTCTATAGTTGTGAGCTGGGCTGTTGCCTATAGTTGTGAGCTGGGCTGTTGTCTATAGTTGTGAGCTGGGGTGTTGTCTATAGTTGTGAGCTGGGGTGTTGTCTATAGTTGTGAGCTGGGGTGTCGTCTATTGTCTATAGTTGTGAGCTGGGGTGTTGTCTATAGTCTATAGTTGTGAGCTGGTGTGTTGTCTAGTTTCTATGTTGTCTAATTCTATATATTGTCTAGTTCTATATATTGTCTAGTTCTATATAGTGTCTAGTTCTATATATTGTCTAGTTCTATATATTGTCTAGTTCTATATATTGTCTAGTTCTATATATTGTCTAGTTCTATAATATGTCTAGTTCTATATATTGTCTAATTCTATATATTGTCTAGTTCTATATATTGTCTAGTTCTATATATTGTCTTGTTTTATAATGTGTCTAGTTCTATATATTGTCTAGTTCTATATATTACCTAGTTCTTCTTCTTCGTCTTCTTCTTTTTCTTCTTCTTCTTCTTCTTCTTCTTCTTCTTCTTCTTCTTCTTCTTCTTCTTCTTCTTCTGCGTTCATCCGGAGTGCTTTTTTAGATGTGATTGCGGTGTGTCTAAGTTATGCGCCCTTGGACCGAAACCCTTAGGCCAAAACATCTGACTTTATCGTGCATTTATAACCAGGTTGCATTCCTGGGAGACTCTCACTATTGTGGTGCCGTCCACATCCCAGCTGGCCAAGTTAGAACGGTCGAATACTTCACGATCAGCCCTCAATGTAAGGCAGGGACAGTCCATGGGCATTATCCGCCATCCAAGGAAGGCTTCCACTTTGCAGAGCCGACATATGGCGCTCTGCTGCTGGGCTCACCGAGGGAATCGCCACATCCTGCTCATGGCTGCTTTAATTCCTCACTTCAATGTATTGGGCTTTTCGTTCACTACGGGCCGCTCTCCGCACAAACCAGGGACGGTCGGACTGCAGATGGTATCCACTCAGTGTGCTAGTCGCTGTTCCCAGAAAACAAAGTAATTTGTTAAAAAGCTGTTCCGGCACAACGGACATTCGGAAAACTACTTAATCGGAGTTGTTCCGAACATGAAGGACATTCGGAAGACTAGTTAGTCAGAGCTGTTCCAAGCACGAGGGACATTCGGAAAATTAGCTAGTCAGAGCTGTTCCGGACATTCGGAAAACTAGCTAGTCAGAGCTGTTCAGGGCACGATCGACTTTTGACTCGGACGTAATTGTGTAGTCCCAGTTTTTATTTGTTACCCGTAGGCCGGCACATCCGACTTCGGCGGGCATTTTTTAATGAGGTTAGCCTTCGTCGGGTTTCGAGGCACGTTAGACTCTTATTGTTGTGGTTTCACCCACATCTCAGCTAGTAAAGGTAGAACGGTCAAAGACAACACGGTCAACCCTCAATGGAAGGCAGTGGCAGACAATGGGCGTTTCCCGCTATCCAAGGAGGCTTCCATAGTTGCAGAGCCGGCACATATTTCTCTGAAACTGGGTTCACCAGAGGAGTCGCCATATCATACTCATGGCTGCTTTAATTCCTCACTTCCATATATTGGGCATTTCGGTAGCCACTGGCCGCTCACCGCACAAACCAGGAAATGTCAGTCTGCGGGTGACGTCCACTGGGTAAGCTTTCGCTTCGGACCTTCTCTCAATAGATTCGCTAGCCAAGCGTTCCATTTCGTGTTAATGAGACGTTTTTCCACCGTTGACTACAGTCACTCTATGGGTATAGATACAGACATTCTTCGTAACTATTTCGTGCGACTTGGGCGCTTTTTTCGACCTTTAGTAATCTCTCCCGATGTAGGCTACATGTGCTGCCGGCTCAGCACCTTACCTCCGTGCATCAGGGAGCGAGTAACGGCCAAGACCTCTCATCAGGAGATCCCGCATATCTCCCAGCAGAGAGCCTTCGAACGAGTATCTGAACTAAGCATTAGCGTGCTCAGCATCTCAACTCCACTTTGAGGTAGGTGAGTATCGGCCAGGCTCTCACATCCGAGGGTTAATGGTTTAGAGGCGTTCAACCATAGCCCTCAGCTGAGAGCCTTAGTGTATGTGTCCGGACTAAAATTATTTGCATCGTGCGCCTGATTTATACTTTGACTGCTATCCTCAGTCTACCTGCAGAGCAGCAGCTTGTGTCTCTCTTGGTCTGGTCTCTACCCCAATACCTGCCCGACATATAGTTGTGCTTCCGTCGGCAGAGCTCCTGGGGTCACTGGGACACAACTCCCCCCACCCACCCACCCCCCAATGCGACAAGGTGGAGACACATCGGGGGGGGGGGGGGGATCTAGTTCTATATATTGTCTAGTTTTATATAATGTCTAGTTATATATACTGTCTAGTTATATATATTGTCTAGTTCTATATATTGTCTAGTTCTATAATGTGTCTAGTTCTATATATTGTCTAGTTTTATATAATGTCTATTTATATATACTGTCTAGTTCTATATATTGTCTAGTTCTATATATTGTCTAGTTCTGTAATGTGTCTAGTTCTATATATTGTCTAGTTCTATATATTGTCTAGTTCTATAATGTGTCTAGTTCTATATATTGTCTAGTTCTATACATTGTCTAGTTCTATAATGTGTCTAGTTCTATATATTGTCTAGTTCTATATATTGTCTAGTTTTATATATTATCTAGTTATATATACTGCTAGTTCTATAATGTACCTAGTTCTTTATTTTTGTTTAAATAGTCATTCCATAACAGAACTGACCTAGTGTTCTCAATTGTTTTATTCACATCACCCTGGTCACGACAGATCTTGTCAATGTTTGTTGATGGGCAGATCTGGTGAATGTCTGGTTATGGTCACACGTCATCATCATTCTCTAACAATGTATTTCAATTTGCAGAGGGAATTATCTGGTTTCTAGCAGCCGCCAGCCAGCAAGCTCATGGTGACGGCGGCGATTACGGGGGAAAAAGGGTAATGTTTCTTTATCTGACAACACATGAGTCTCTGTGTATGCCTGCATGTGTATATGCGTATAGCTGTGTGTATTTCATCTGTGTGTGTATGTGTGTGAGCATATATATATATATATATATATATATATATATATATATATATATATATATATATATATATATATATATATATATGTGTGTGTGTGTGTGTGTGTGTGTGTGTGTGTGTGTGTGTGTTTGAGTGTGTATTTGTGTGCATGTGTACTGGAGAAGTACTGGAGAGTTTTGGTCATAGACCATAACTTTAGGAAGGGAAAATCCCAACTGCACCTCCACGTGGTAGAGGATGGAAACACACCATGGCTAACACAGCTCTGGGGATCGAGTATCCACCGGGATAAGTGGACAACTCTGCAGCTGAGCAGAGCAGGGCACTCAAATGTCCTGATAGTCGGAAATGGCTGTCAAAGGCAGAGGTAAAAAGACCACCATGTGAATGTGGAAGGCAAGGGGAAACCACCACATTATCTTCCCAAGATTTTATGGCGACACACATTTCAGAAATAGTGAACGACGTTAATGGCTGTCTTAGGACATCCTCATCCGGTAGGGACAGTCATGAGCCACAGGTGACACCAGACCGTCATCCAGCTACTGAAGGCAAAACTAAAACTATAACTAAACTAAATAAATTTAGAGTATAACATGGAATGTTAGGACATTAAAAGAGCTAGGAAAGTTAAACAATGTTCTAAGAGAAATGGAAAACATGAAAATGAATATAATAGGCATAAGTGAGATGAGATGGAAGGGATCTGGCAAAATTATAACCGACAAACACACAATAATTTATTCTGGAGGGGACTCACATGAAAAAGGTGTAGGAATAATATTTGACGAAAAAACAGCCAAATCTATGAATGGATACTGGTGTATTTCAGACAGAGTTATAATGGTCAAAATCAAAAGGAAACCAATAGATATAAATAGTATACAAGTATATGCACCAACAACAAGCAGTAGCGATGAAGAAATACACCACTTTTACGATGAAATAGAAATGGCAATAGCTCAAATTGGATCACAAGACATAAAAATAATACTGGGAGATTTTAATGAAAAAGTAGGAAAGGGAAAAATAGAGGAAATAGTGGGGAATTACGGTTTAGGTACAAGAAATGAACGAGGAGAGAAACTAATAGAATTGGCAAATTTTAAAGATATGAAAATTGGAAACACGTGGTTTAAACACTATAAAAGATGACTATACACATGGAAAAGCCGAGATATGAAAATACGCAACCAAATTGACTACATACTTAATAATAAAAGATTTAGAAATGCATTAATTAATGTAAAGACAATGCCTGGTGCTGACGGTAATAGTGATCATGTACCACTATGTGGACAAATAAAAGTAAGATTAAAGAGAGGGGGAAAATATGGTAAAGAACCTGAGACATAATAAAGAGGTTCTAAAAGTAGATAAAGAAATTCAATAACAATACAGAGTGACTGTGTAAAATAGGTACAATGCAATAGCTAAAATACAGAGTATAAATGAACAATGGGAAATGTTAAGAGACTCCATTCATCAAACTTCTTCTTATTCTTCTTCAGCGTTCCGAGCCATTGAGGCTCTTTGCTGTAGATACAATCCGTCTCCATTCGTCTCTCTGGTTGACCTTCTCTTGCCAGTCGTTGATTCCAAGTGCTTGTATATATATATATATATATATATATATATATATATATATATATATATATATATATATATATATATATATATATATATATATATATATATATATATATATAATATCTCCACCGTCTTCTTGGTCTACCTCGGGGTCTACGGTCATTTATTTCCTGAATGTAAGCGAGTTTTGTTTCCCTATTAACTTCCATTCTTTCTATATGCCCCAGCCATTGTTGTCTATTAGCCTTCATGATACCAGTGATTAGCGGGGACTTAAACAGATCATAAATGTCTTTGTTACTTCTTCTTTTCCACTCTCCACTTTGTGTATCCCTAATGGGTCCAGAGATGCGTCTTAAAACTTTGTTCTCAAAGGTTTGTAGCAAGGCTTCGTCTCCTTTCGTTGTACTCCAGGTTTCAGAGCCATACAGCACAACTGGTCTGATCAGTGTTTTGTATATTGTGATCTTGGTGTTACGAGATAGCGCCTTTGATTTTAGTAGATGTTGTAGTGCAAGGTACATCTTATTTCCAGAATTGATTCTAGTTTGTATCTCTTCCCTTATGATGTTGGAGCAGTTGAAGATTGTACCCAGGTATTTGTATGTTTCCGTTCTTTTAATGGTCATATTATCTATTTGTATGTGGCCAGAGTTTTTAGCCATTCCTTCTCTTGAAATTACCATATATTCTGTCTTATCTTGGTTGATAACCAATCTGTTTGGCTTGTTCCTTTAAGTGAGTAATCATCAAACTAGTAAAGAAATATTACCGGAGAGAAGCCAAAAAGCTAAGAAAAAATGGATGAATGAAGAAATCTTAATGCTGATGGTCAAAAGGAAACAGAATAAAAATGACACACAAGAGTATGCTAAGATAAATAAAGAAATAAGAGATAAATATGTGAAGGAAAAAGAAAGTTGGTTAAATGAGCAATGCAAAATTTAATTAAATTCCATTAAAAATCAAAAAAGTATGCACAGACAAATCAGTGAGCTCACAGGAAGAAAAATAAGAATAAATACAGGGTGTTTGAAATCAAAAACAGGAAAGATATTATTGGAGGAAGGTGCTATAATGAAGAGGTGGAATGAGTTTATAAGAGAATTATATAATGGAGAAAGGGAAGAATTAACAGAAGAAAGTAACTTAGAAGGCCCACCTATTCTAAAAGAAGAATTCGCAGACGCTATGAA
This sequence comes from Cepaea nemoralis, assembly GCA_014155875.1. Classification (NCBI taxonomy): domain Eukaryota; kingdom Metazoa; phylum Mollusca; class Gastropoda; order Stylommatophora; family Helicidae; genus Cepaea; species Cepaea nemoralis. The sequence continues at coordinate 299,711 of JACEFZ010020476.1, forward strand.
ACACATGAAGAAAGGAAAAACAGCTGGGCCAGATAAAATCACAGTAGAAGAATTAGAAGTATTGGGAGAATCTGGGGTAGATCTATTAACCAAAATGCTGAATAATATTTACAACAGTGGATATTTACCGAGCGATATGCTAAGATCTGTATTTATAGCAATACCAAAGAGACCAGGAGCAATTGAATGTGAAGATTTTCGTTCAATTAACCTCACAAACCATGTCACTAAGCGTCTACTTGGAATTATAATGCGAAGAACAAGAAAGAAAATAAAAATGGAAATTAGTGAAGAACAGTATGGTTTTATGGAAGGAAAGGGTACAAACAATGCAATATATATATATATATATATATATATATATATATATATATATATATATATATATATATATATATATATATATATATATATATATATATATAACGAAAACTAATAGAAAGGTCAATAGAGAAACAGAGAGACATATATTTGTGCTTCATAGATTATACTAAGGCATTTGATAAAGTAAAACATGATGAGCTGATTAAAATGTTGGAAGATATCAACATTGATGGGAAAAATTTAAGAATAATAAAGAAGCAGCAATTAAAATGGGAAATAACAGGGTAGTTACGAACAGATAAAGCTAGGAGTACGACAGGGGTGTGCCTTGTCAGCCGATCACTTCTCCCTATAGAGCGGAGTAAATAATAAGAGAGATCAAAGAGAAGCCAGGAATACTAATCGGAGGATATAATATAAACAATATACGCTATGCAGATGATACAGTATTGGTGGCGGATAATGCAACAGACCTACAACAATTATTGGACATTGTAGTATCAGAGAGTGCACAGAAAGGACTTTCCTTGAATATCAAGAAAACAGTTATGGTGATATCAAAGAAAATGGGGACACCAAAATGTGACATAGAAATAGAAGAGGAAATTCTCAACCTAGTGGATAATTTTAAATACCTAGGAGCACTTATAACATCAGTTGGAAGATGTACAACAGAACGTAAGAGCAGAATAGGCAGGCAAAGGCCGCAGTTCAGAAAATGAAGAGTATCTTATGCAATAAGTCGCTATCAATGAATGTAAGAAAGAGAGTGCTAAAATACTTTAAAGAACCAGTTTTGCTGTATGGCAGCGAATCTTGGAATGTAAATGAACAAATTAGGACGAACTTAGAAGCCACAGAGATGTGGTTTTTAAGACGAATGTTGCAAATTCCTTGGACTGCCGGAGTAACAACGATTGCCTGAAAAGAGGCTAATGAAACTAGAACACTATATACAACAATAAGAAAGAGACAAACAGCTTTCTTTGGTCATGTGATGAGAAGAGAGGCATTGGAGAACATCGTGACAACTGGAAAGATCGAGGGGAAGAGAGGCAGAGGCAGACCAAGAGAAATGATGCTGGACGGATTGAGACGGTGGCATGGAGGAATATCATCAGCAGTGTTGATCCAGAACACCAAAGACCGAGATTTGTTTAGAGCCATGAACGCCTACGCCAGCCGGCACGGCACGTGATGATGATGTTTGTGTGTTTATGTGGTGATATCTCTCCCAATGGTGGAAGAGTACAGAGCACAGAGGAAGATAAGCGACATCTACAGAACGACTACACGAGAAGTGAGTGCGTCAGAATGTAACTTAGGTCTAGCTAGACGTTACAAGAGTCCTATAACTGTGCTAGACAGTGCGTAGTTCAAGTCAGTCTGTGCAGGCCTGGGTGGAGCAGGGGGCAACCCGCAGATAGTTGTTGGTTCTGGTCTCAAGTTTCGCGACCGTACACAGAAGATCTCTTTATAGAGACAGGGTCGACGACTGGTATTGTCACTGCCAAGACGGAAAGTAAGTGCAAGCTACCTTCTGTACAGATATCTAGAATGTCATGATTCTCCAGCTCACCGAAAAAATACCATGGACGGACAGAAACAGAAAACAGTGAGCACGTCCTACAAGAAACAAATGAAAACCGTAAACTGTTTTGAGAAATAATGCGTAGATAGGCAAGACGTCCGGCCATGTTACGAGGAGACATACATGGAAAAAGTCAGTGACAGCTTGCAGGATGGATACAAACAGTTGACGGCGTGCACAGACAGAGAAATATCTGGATGGATTGGTCACATGGCTTAATCAAGACAAGACCACGGACGTGATCCACGACTCTGGTGATCGCGTGAGATGGCGAGTCTTGGCTGCCTATGCGTATCTGTATAGCACATGATGATGCTGACGCATGTGTGTCAGTTATTCCCTTAGCTCCTATAATTACAATAGCTGACTTTAACTGATCTATTTTAGCAAGCACACTCTATATTCACACACGTACTCTATTCTAGCAAGTACACTATTATATATGAACAAGTACTGTCTCTTGTAATTACTCTCTTTACTCTAGCAAGTACTCTCTCTAGTAATTACTCTCTTTCTACTCTAGCAAGTACTCTCTCTAGTAAGTCTTTCTACTCTAGCAAGTACTCTCTACTCTAGCAAGTACTATCTCTAGTAATTACTCTCTTTCTACTCTAGCAAGTACTCTCTACTCTAGCAAGTACTCTCTCTAGTAATTACTCTCTTTCTACTCTAGCAAGTACTCTCTCTAGTAATTACTCTCTTTCTACTCTAGCAAGTACTCTCTCTAGTAATTACTCTCTCTACTCTAGCAAGTACTCTCTCTAGTAATTACTCTCTTTCTACTCTAGCAAGTACTCTCTCTAGTAATTACTCTCTCTACTCTAGCAAGTATTCTCTATAGTACTTACTCTCTCTAGCAATAATCTCTCTCTCTCTCTCTCTCTCTCTCTCTCTCTCTCTCTCTCTCTCTCTCTCTCTCAATGCTAGTAGGTATTACATTCTAGCAAATACTCTTTATTCTAGCAAGTACTCTCTCTATTCTAGCAAGTACTCTCTCTCTCTCTCTCTCTCTCTCTCTCTCTCTCTCTCTCTCTCTCTCTCTCTCTATCACAGCAAGTACTTTCTCTATTATCTTGAGATTTAATTCTATTCCAGCAAATACTCTCACAGTCCTGAAATACTCTTTCTATTCCAGCAAGTACTCTATTCTATCAAGAACTCTATTCTAGCAGAGTACCCTATCTAGCAAGTACATATTCTGATACATATTATAACAAGTACACTGTCTATTCTAGCAATTACATATTATAACAAGTACTCTGTTCTAGCAAGTACCCTACCTTTGTCTATCAATTACTCTATGTACTCTAACAAATACTCTGTTCTAGCTAGCAAGTACCCTACCATTGTATATCAATTACTCTATGTACTCTAACAAATACTCTGTTCTAGCAAGTACCCTACCTTTGTCTATCAATCACTCTATGTACGCTAACAAATACTCTATTCTAGCAAGTACCCTACCTTTGTCTATCAATTACTCTATGTACTCTAACAAATACTCTGTTCTAGCAAGTACCCTACCTTTGTCTATCAATTACTCTATGTACTCTAACAAATACTCTGTTCTAACAAGTACCCTACCTTTGTCTATCAATTACTCTATGTACTCTAACAAATACTCTGTTCTAGCAAGTACCCTACCTTTGTCTATCAATTACTCTATGTACTCTAACAAATACTCTGTTCTAGCAAGTACCCTACCTTTGTCTATCAATTACTCTATGTACTCTAACAAATACTCTGTTCTAGCAAGTACCCTACCTTTGTCTATCAATTACTCTATGTACTCTAACAAATACTCTGTTCTAGCAAGTACCCTACCTTTGTCTATCAATTACTCTATGTACTCTAACAAATACTCTGTTCTAGCAAGTACCCTACCTTTGTCTATCAATTACTCTATGTACTCTAACAAATACTCTGTTCTAGCAAGTACCCTACCTTTGTCTATCAATTACTCTATGTACTCTAACAAATACTCTGTTCTAGCAAGTACCTTACCTTTGTCTATCAATTACTCTATGTACGCCAACAAATACTCTGTTCTAGCAAGTACCCTACCTTTGTCTATCAATTACTCTATGTACGCCAACAAATACTCTGTTCTAGCAAGTATACTATCTATTGTATCAAGTACTATGTTTATGCCTGCTCCATGGCGAAGGAGTTACGGACGCAGTTCGCAATCCCGCATACCGCGTTCACAACAGAGCTGCGGGAGATTTGAAAACAGACCCCTTTACGCTGGTTTTCATCGGCATGGTATGCGTGCCTGGCGTTCAGAAAGCAATAGCAAACTACTGAACGTAAACTTGCCAAGAGATCAAAGAATGCTGGTGTTGACTGCAACGTCCTTAAAGGATAGGCAACTTACTTTTTAACTCTGTTTATTCTAGCCAGGGCTATGTTATCATTATAATCAACATCGTCGTCATCATCATATTCATCAAGTGCCCTGCCAGCTGGCGTAGGCGTTCATGCCGCTCCACAGATCTCGGTCTTTGGTTTTCTGGATCAACTCTGCTAATGATATTCCTCCAGGCCACCGTCTCAATCCATCCAGCATCGTGTCTCTTGGTTTATACCTGCCTCTCTTCCCCTCGATCTTTTCAGTTGTTACGATGTTCTCCGATGCCCCTCTTCTCATCACATGGCCCAAGAAAGCTGTTTGTCTCTTTCTTATTGTTGTATATAATGTTCTAGTGGCATTAGCCTGTTTCAGGCAATCGTTGTTAATTTTCTGGCAGTCTAAGGAATTCGCAACATTCGTCTCAGGAACTACATCTCTGTTGCTTCTAATTTCTTCATAATTTGTTCATTTACGTTCTAAGATTCACTGTCACACAGCAAAACTGGTTCTATATAGCATTTCAGCACACTCTTTCTTACATTCAGTGATAATGACTTATTGCATAACATACTCTTCATTTTCTGAAATGCAGTTTTGGCTTGCCCTATTCTGCTCTTTAATCTCTGTTGTAGATCTTCCATCTGATGTTATTAATGTCCCTAGGTATTTAAAACTATCCACTTGGTTAAGAATTGTCCCTTCTATTTCTATATCACATTTTGGTGTCATCATTTTCTTTGATATCATCATTGTTACCGTTTTCTTGATATTCAAGGAGAGTCCTTTCTTTGCATTCTCTGTTACTACAATGTTCAACAATTGTTGTAGGTCTGTTGCATTGTCCGCCTCCAATACTGTGTCATCTTCATAGCGTATATTATTTATATTATAACCAACGATTAGTATTCCTGGCGTCTCGTTGATCTCTCTCATTATTACTTCGCTATATAGGGAGAAGAGATTGGGTGACAAGACACACCCCTCTCGTACTCCTAGCTTTATCTGTTCGTGATTGCCCTCTTTATTTCCCATTTTAATTGCTGCTAATTGGTTCCAGTAAATATTCTTTATTATTCTTAAATCTTTCCCATCAATGTTGATATCTCCAAACATTTTAATCAGTTCATCATGTTTTACTTAATCAAATCATCAAATGTTTCACTTTATCAAATGCCTTAGTATAATCTATGAAGCACAAATATATGTCTTTCTGTGTCTCTATTGACCTTTCTATTAGTGTCAGTAATGTATATATTGCATTGTTTATACCCTTTCCAGCAATTTGAAAGATGGAGGTTCAGAATGCTCTTAACCATATGAAATCTGGCAAGACCCCCAGTTCAGACAGCGTCACAACAGAAATGATTAATGCTTTAGAAGAATATGGAATAGATAAAGTTACCAGTCTGCTTAATACAATATATGATACTGGAAATATACCTCAGGAGTTATGTAATTCTGTATTTATTGCAATCCCAAAGAAATCAGGAGCCTTGGAATGTGATCAACATCGAACAATTAGTATAATAAGTCACATCACGAAGATTTTGCTAAGAATTATCATGCAAAGAGTTAGGAGGAAAATGCTGTGTATATACTGAGAAACATAATCGAACGTTCTATAGAAGTAAACAAAGATCTACACCTTTGCTTTATTGACTACACAAAGGCTTTTGATAAAGTGAGACATGTCAACATGATAAGGATGCTTGAAGATCTACAAATTGATGGAAAAGATCTTAGACTTGTAAAAAACATATATTGGAAACAACAAGCTGCCATAAGAGTTGATAATGAAGTAAGCCAATATCCGCCTATTAAAATGGGTGTGAGACAGGGATGTGTAATGTCTCCAGATCTGTTTTCCCTGTACAGTGAAAGTATTTTCAGAAATATTGAAGATATGGAAGAAATCAACATTGGGGGACGATGCATCAATAACATTAGATATGCAGATGATACAGTCTTGATTGCAGACAATGAACAGGACCTGCAAAATTTAGTAGATGCGATTGTTACACACAGTGAACAACTAGGGTTAGAATTAAATTGTAAAAAGACACAGATTATGGTCGTCACTAGGAAGGACGAAATACCACAATGTAATATACAAGTAAATGGGAATATTCTTCAACAAGTGAGCAGGTACAATTATCTCGGAACAGTAATAACATCTGATGGGAGATTCCTTGAAGAGATTAGAACAAGAATCGCCATGGCAAAAGTAGCCTTTAGCAAGATGAAAAACATATTGACCAATAAAAAGATGTCAATTGAAACGAGAAAAAGAGTGTTGAGATGCTACATTGAACCTGTACTTTTGTATGGATGTGAAGCGTGGACAATGAGCAGTCAGGCTGAAAAACATCTGATGGCTGTAGAGATGTGGTTTCTGAGGAAAATGCAAAGAATACCTTGGACACCCAGAAAGACCAATGAACAAGTCCTTCAAGAAACAAATGAAGATCGTAAATTGATTAGAGAAATTAGACGTAGACAGTCAAAAATTTTTGGGCATGTTATGAGAAGAAATGGATTGGAGAATGTGGTGACAACTGGTAAGATCGAGGGGAACAGACCAAGGGGAAGACCTAGAAGCAAGTACCTGGATGGCTTGGCCTTGTGGCATGGTCGAGACAGAAACACGGAGCTGATCCACGACTCTGGTGATCGAGTGAGATGGCAGAACATGACCGCCCACGCTTACCGGCATGGCACATGATGGATGGATGGATACCCTTTCCTTCCACAGATCCATACTGTTCTTCACTACTTTCCATTTTTATTGTTTTTCTTGTTCCTCTCATTATAATTCTGAGTAGAAGCGTAGTGACATAGTTTATGAGGTTAATTGTACGGAGATTTTTGCATTGAATTGCTCCTGGCATTTTTGGTGTAGCTATAAATATAGATTTCAGCATATCGCTTGTTAAATATCCACTTCTATAAATACTGTTCTAGAGAGTAGTTTATCTCTTCAGTTGTAACTGAAAGACTCATTGCGAGTATAAAGGCAGTAACTTTCATGTTTGGTCCTTCTATAAGCTTGATACTGTCACAGTTTTGTATGTAGAAAGTAACGTTCAGTTTGACCATTGCATGATACTGACTTCATTACCGTCTTGTGTATGGAACGTAACTTTCATGTTTGACCATTGCATGATACTGACTTCATTACCGTCTTGTGTGTGGAAAATAACTTTTATGTTTGACCATTCCATGATACTGACTTCATTACCGTCTTGTGTGTGGAAAATAACTTCCATGTTTGACCATTGTATGATACTGACTTCATTATCGACTTGTGTGTAGAAAGTAACTTCCTTGTTTGACCATTGTATGATACTGACTTCATTACCGTCTTGTGTGTGGAAAATAACTTTTATGTTTGACCATTGCATGATACTGACTTCATTACCGTCTTGTGTGTGGAACGTAACTTTCATGTTTGACCATTGCATGATACTGACTTCATTACCGTCTTGTGTGTGGAAAATAACTTTTATGTTTGACCATTGCATGATACTGACTTCATTACCGTCTTGTGTGTGGAAAATAACTTTTATGTTTGACCATTGCATGATACTGACTTCATTACCGTCTTGTGTGTGGAACGTAACTTTCATGTTTGACCATTGCATGATACTGACTTCATTACCGTCTTGTGTGTGGAAAAGAACTTTTATGTTTGACCATTCCATGATACTGACATCATTACCGTCTTGTGTGTGGAAAATAACTTTCATGTTTGCCCTTCTATCACACTACCACTGTCACCATCGTGTGTTTGACACATTCATCTACCATTGTCACCACGGTGTGTGTTTGACACAGTCAACAGAAACACGGTCTAACACGTTGTCTATCTACCACTGTTACCATCGTGTGTGTTTGACACAGTCAAGAGAAAATATGTCTAACACGTTGTCCTTCTACCACTGTCACCATCGTGTGTGTCACGTTGTCCTTCTATCACACTAACACTGTCACCATCGAGTGAGTTTGACACAGTCAACAGAAACACGGTCTAACACGTTGCCCTTCTACCACTGTCACCATCGTGTGTTTGACATAGTCAACAGAAACACAGTCTAACACGTTGTCCTTCTACCATTGTCACCATCGTGTGTGTTTGACACACTCAACAGAAACACAGTCTAACACGTTGTCCTTCTACCACTGTCACCATCGTGTGTTTGAAACAATCAACAGAAACACAGTCTAACACGTTGTCCTTCTACCACTGTCACCCTCGTGTGTGTTTGACACACTCAACAGAAACACAGTCGAACACGTTGTCCTTCTACCACTGTCACCATCGTCTGTGTTTGACACAGTCAACAGAAACACGGTCTAACACGTTGTCCTTCTACCACTGTCACCATCGTGTGTGTTTGACACAGTCAACAGAAACACAGTCTAACACGTTATCATTCTCTTCTTTGTTCTCCCACAGGACCTGCACAAAAGACGTAAGTATGCCAGTGTGTCATACTCCCTGTATTTCCTATTGCCCACTGTTTACAATCGCCTGTCCTCAAACTACATCACTAAATATTGCATCACAAAAAAACATTGCACACGTTCAGCGTGTGAGACTGATGCCTGACACAGGGCACCTCGTGTGCCCTTTATCTCCCATTGGATTGTATTCCTTCAGTCTTTTTGTGTTTTATCTGCTGCAGCTCTCTCTATGATCTCCCCATATTATTCATCCATGTCTTTAATTCTCTTCTCCGTGTGTCTTAGCTCTCCACTTTTTCCTTCTCCTTGTGAGTTCCACACAAAGGTGTGTCCAGTTATGCGGTCTTGGAGGGTCTTTTTTTCAGTGTTGATCCTATCCGACAACAACGCCTTGACCCCATCTCTTGATTCCCGTTATTTATTCAGCTCTCTCCGTGACCTCCACGTTACCGATGTTGTCATACTATTTTAGTCCTACTATTCTGGCAGGCACCAATTAGTGAATGTCTGTATGCCATTTGTAATTCTTGCAGTCGCTCTCTGATCTATATAACATTACTGATTTGACATAGGAGTTCAATATTCAAAGTTTGGTGCTAATTTCTTTATTATTTTTTTTTTTACAAACTCTATTGGCGCCCACAAATGCCATAGTGCCGGAGTTCAATGCTTATACGCTACTATATAGAACTGAGTTGTACGTGGTTAGTACTGTGATATAAACGTGTCAAAGGTTAAAGGCGAGAGAATCAACATCATGGCACCGGATTTTGCCTAATGATTCGGTCATTCTCTGCACAGCGACAAGCCGCTGTGGAGAGCATCCCAAACTCCATCGATAAACCCCGTGGCACTCCCGAAAATTGCATTAGTGAAACATAACGAAGCAGTCCCAGAATATTGCACTAGTGAAACATCACGACGCAGTTAGAAAATATTGCACTAGTAAAACATAACGACGCTGTTCCAGAATATTGCACTAGTAAAACATAACGACGCTGTTCCAAAATATTGCACTAGTAAAACATAACGACGCTGTTCCAAAATATTGCACTAGTAAAACATAACGACGCTGTTCCAAAATATTGCACTAGTAAAACATAACGACGCTGTTCCAAAATATTGCACTAGTAAAACATAACGACGCTGTTCCAAAATATTGCACTAGTAAAACATAACGACGCTGTTCCAAACGTTGTTGCAGTGAAACCTGGTCAACTTACAAGAGAAACGTTTAAACAGCTTTCACATGCGGTGCCTGCGAAGAATTCTTGGTATTACGTGGCAAGACAAAATCACAAATACTGAAGTATTGGAAAGATCAGGCTGTGTGACGGTTTATTCCATGCTCAGCCTTCGTAGACTTAGATGGATAGGACATCTTAGGAGGATGGATGATGGTAGAATACCAAAGGACATTTTTTTTGGCGAATTACAGATGGGTAGGAGATCTCAGGGTCGGCCTCTACTACGATACAAAGATGTGTGTAAGCGGGACATGATTGATACAGGCATTGATAATGTACATTGGGAGCATCAGAAATGGAATAAAAACAAAGGAGAAAATTATTGCAGATAAGTCACACACCGAGCGTGTGAGACGTCAGATGGTGCAAGATGGTGGAAATGACCACGTGTTCACATGCACCCACTGTGAACGAACATTTATAGCGCGAATTGGCCTTATCAGTCACATTCGCTACCACCATGGGTAAAAGTTATTATGCCTTTTTAAAGCACAAACTATCGTCTGTCAAGACGGCAAGATGCCAATGGATGATGTTCCAGAATATTTCACTAGTGAAACATAACGATGCAATTCCAAAATATTGCACTAGTAAAACATAACGACGCAGTCCCAGAATATTGCACTATTGAAACGTAGCGACGCAGTCCCAGAATATTGCACTATTGAAACGTAGCGACGCAGTCCCAAAATATTGCACTAGTGAAATGTAGCGATGCAGTCCAAACATATTGCACTTGTTGCACATAACGATACATTTCGGAAACAAACCAGCGACCTCCACAGCTTTAGGCAGGCGGCATGACCATTTGGCCACCCGTCGTTCAGCAAGAATTATGAAGCTCATACTAAATGTTGCAGGGATGGGTCATCTCTTATGTGGCGCTAATAAGAAATGTTCTGCCGGAAATCATGAGTAAATCAATGGACATTGATTGAAGACGGTTAGAAGATAAAGCATACATGAGAATGCTGGGAGAGGCATTCTATAATTTTCGCTGGATGCACGGTAGCTGTGTCACACGGGTATATTGTCGCCGGCTGCACGGCAGCTGTAACACAAGGTATATTGTCGCCACTGCACGGTAGCGGGGTTTGCGGGTGTATTGTGGTACACTGGTGTGTATTCCGGATGTGTGCACCAGCAGTTTGGCATCACGTATTGCACAAGCCAGATACTTTCACATGCACACAATATTGTTTCAGTCATTCGTACAAAACCCATTGTGCTGGCTATACTGGGTGTCAGTAATTAGCTAGACAGTGTTTACATCTTACTACTCATTTGTTGTGATTTGATTTTCATGATCGCAAATGCTTGAAACAACCGTCGGTGTACCGAGAGAGCTGTAGCTCACGGAATAGTGCACAAATAATTGACAGTTGTTGAGAAAGACCGCTAGAATTTGTTCTATCCTTGTCTGTGTTTAATTTATTCTTCACGCCACGTCTGCGTCTTTCGTCGAATCAAATGCACACCATTGTTCTCTTTGTTCTTGTTTGTTCTGTGCAGAGTGGAGCGCGGGTTTCAGCGGTCACTACAGTAGGGGTGGAGACTGGGGAGTCGGTGCATCCGTTAGCTACAGGTGGGGCAGACGTTAGACAACTGACAGACACGCCTTAATCTGGAGCTTGTCCGTTGCATGACAACTGAAGTGGCGCCTCTTGGAGAATAAATGCTTAAAGTCATTTGATTTAAGTGTTATATTTTCTGTGGCTCTTGCTGTGTATATAGACTTATACACACATGCAATTTTCATTTTGATGGTGTACTTGCTACATACATAAATCTATCCTTGTGACAGTATAGTCGCAGCAACCATACAATCATACATCTTTCCATGTGAAGGCATAGTCGCTACAAACATACACCGGCCGGGGGGGGGGGGGGGGGGGGGGGGGGGTCCAAAGCAGGGCGAGCACCATAACATTTAGCAGTTGCCGACATACTTCATGGCATAATTGCGTGGCAGCCCGATATTTATGATGCGCCACCTGGCTGGCTGCCTCCGTCTTCAGTACCTTTCTTTTTCTAGAGCAGACTATGGTCTTACTCGACACACGAACTTCTGAATCTAGATGAAATGTAATTTGACTTTGGCTGATCTATTATAAAAGAACTGCGTTGCTTACAATTTATAGTGGTGGTGGTGGTCGGAATCTTTGATTTAAGCATCACCAAATTCCACATAATCTATTGCACTAGTGAAACAGAACGACACAGTTTAAAAATATTGCACTAGTAAAACAGAACGACACAGTTTCAAAATATTGCACTAATAAAACAGAACGACGCAGTTCCAAAATATTGCACTAGTAAAACAGAACGACACAGTTCCAAAATATTGCACTAGTAAAACAGAACGACACAGTCCTATTTTATTGCACGAGTGATACATAACGACGCAGTCCCAGAATATTGAACTAGTGAAACGAAGCGACGCAGTCCCAAAATATTGCACTAGTAAATCGTAGCGAGGCAGTCCAAAAATATTGAACTTGTTTCACATAACGATACAGTTCGGAAACAAACCAGCGACCTCCACAGCTTTAGGCAGGCGGCATGCCCATTTGGCCGCTCGTCGTTCAGCAAGAGTTGTGAAGCTCATACTAGATGTTGCAGGGATGGGTCAGTAGCGTAGTAAATCAGAAAGCCCCCCCCCCCCCCCCGTTTTGTGGAGGTGGAGGTGGAGGTGGAGGACTATATAAATCAACCATTTATCGATTTCCCACCACAATTTGCAATCTATCTTTAGCTCTGATCGATTTTCCTCCACAAAGGGTGATAACTTTTTTAAGTAGGCGTGGTAGTCAAGTGACCTCCTCTAATTATAGGCACATCTAATATACATCATGAAACAACAAAAAAGAAAACAAACGATCAAAAGAAGGTATATAATAATGTTAATAAAACATATATAGAAACAAGAAGAAAAAAAGACAGAAAAACAAAACATACTCAAGTGGCTTCTTAAATTATATGTGAGGGTGTGTAATGACGTGGTCAAGAGGTGGTCAAGTAATGGTCATGTAGAGGTTAAGTGGTCGAGTGACCAATTAAATTGTAGAGGAGAGTACGTGTAGTGACACGGTGGTGGATAAAGTGATCGACGAGGTGGTCAAGTAGTGGTCAAGGACTGGTCAAGTGGTAGAGTGACCACTTAAATTGTCGGGGAAAGTAGGTGTAGTGACATGGCGGTGGATAAAGTGGCAGATGATGTGGTAAAGTAGTGGTCAAGTCGTGGTCAAATAGTGGTCAAGTGTTCGAGTAACCACTTAAATTGTCGGGGGAAGTGGGTGTAGTGAAATGGTGATGATCAAGAGGCGGTCAACTAGTGGCCAAGTAGTGGTCAAGGTGTCGAGTGACCACTTAAATTGTAGAGGAAAGTACTGTAGTGAAACGATGATGGATAAAGTGATCGCTGACGTGGTCAAGAGGTGGTCAAGTAGTGGTCACGTGATCGAGTGACCACTTACACTGTAGAGGAAAGTACGTGTAGTGAAACCAGGATGGGTAAAGTGAGGAGGAAGCAGTAGTAGTTTTATTAATAGTAGTAATATTAATTGTAGCGACACCAGTAGTAGTAGTAGTAGTAGTAGTAGTAGTAGTAGTAGTAGTAGTAGTAGTAGTAGTAGTAGTAGTAGTAGTAATAGTAGTAGTAGTAGTAGTTGTTGTTGTTGTAGTTGTAGTAGTAGTAGTAGTATTAGCAGTAATAGTAGTAGTATTACCAGTATTGGTAGTTCTGGTATTAGTAGTGGAAAAGGAAGAAAAAGAAGAGGAAGAAGATGTGGAGATAAACTTGTATTAGAGTAGCATTAGTAGTAGCAGCAGTATTAGTAATAGTAACAAAACAGTAGTAGTAATAGTAGTAGTAGTAGTAGTAGTAGTAGTAGTAGTATGGTAGTAGTAGTAGTAGTAGTAGTAGTAGTAGTAGTAGTAGTAGTAGTAGTAGTAGTAGTAGTAGTAGTAGTAGTAGTAGTAGTAGTAGTAGTAGTAGTAGTAGTAGGTGTAGTAGAATAGCGAGGTTGCTTGTTGTTTCCCTAAGTATTTGTATATTTTATTGCTATGTATTATAAAGCTAGTTTGTATTGTATATTGTGTAATTTGTTGCTGAAATATTTGTCTTTTGTAGTTGTAAGAGATTACAGATGGGTAGGAGATCTCAGGGTCGGCCTCTACTACGATACAAAGATGTGTGTAAGCGGGACATGATTGATACAGGCATTGATAATGTACATTGGGAGCATCAGAAATGGAATAAAAACAAAGGAGAAAATTATTGCAGATAAGTCACACACCGAGCGTGTGAGACGTCAGATGGTGCAAGATGGTGGAAATGACCACGTGTTCACATGCACCCACTGTGAACGAACATTTATAGCGCGAATTGGCCTTATCAGTCACATTCGCTACCACCATGGGTAAAACTTATTATGCCTTTTTAAAGCACAAACTATCGTCTGTCAAGACGGCAAGATGCCAATGGATGATGTTCCAGAATATTGCACTAGTGAAACATAACGATGCAATTCCAAAATATTGCACTAGTAAAACATAACGACGCAGTCCCAGAATATTGCACTATTGTAACGTAGCGACGCAGTCCCAAAATATTGCACTAGTGAAATGTAGCGATGCAGTCCAAACATATTGCACTTGTTGCACATAACGATACATTTCGGAAACAAACCAGCGACCTCCACAGCTTTAGGCAGGCGGCATGACCATTTGGCCACCCGTCGTTCAGCAAGAATTATGAAGCTCATACTAAATGTTGCAGGGATGGGTCATCTCTTATGTGGCGCGAATAAGAAATGTTCTGCCGGAAATCATGAGTAAATCAATGGACTTTGATTGAAGACGGTTAGAAGATAAAGCATACATGAGAATGCTGGGAGAGGCATTCTATAATTTTCGCTGGATGCACGGTAGCTGTGTCACACGGGTATATTGTCGCCGGCTGCACGGCAGCTGTAACACAAGGTATATTGTCGCCTCTGCACGGTAGCGGGGTTTGCGGGAGTATTGTTGTACATTTGTGTGTAGTCCGGATGTGTGCACCAGCAGCTTGACATCACGTATTGCACAAGCCAGATACTTTCACATGCACACAATATTGTTTCAGTCATTCGTACAAAACCCATTGTGCTGGCTATACTGGGTGTCAGTAATAAGCTTGACAGTGTTTACATCTTACTACTCATTTGTTGTGATTTGGTTTTCATGATCGCAAATGCTTGAAACAACCGTCGGTGTACCGAGAGAGCTGTAGCTCACGGAATAGTGCACAAATAATTGACAGTTGTTGAGAAAGACCGCTAGAATTTGTTCTATCCTTGTCTGTGTTTAATTTATTCTTCACGCTATTTATTCATCAAATGCACACCATTGTTCTCTTTGTTGTTGTTTGTTCTGTGCAGAGTGGAGCGCGGGCTTCAGCGGTCACTACAGTAGGGGTGGAGACTGGGGAGTCGGTGCATCCGTTAGCTACAGGTGGGGCAGACGTTAGACAACTGACAGACACGCCTTAATCTGGAGCTAGTCCGTTGCATGACAACTGAAGTGGCGCCTCTTGGAGAATAAATGCTTAAAGTCATTTGATTTAAGTGTTATATTTTCTGTGGCTCTTGCTGTGTATATAGACTTATACACACATGCAATTTTCATTTTGCTGGTGTACTTGCTACATACATAAATCTATCCTTGTGACAGTATAGTCGCTGCAAAGATACAATCATACATCTTTCCATGTGAAGGCATAGTCGACACAAACATATACCTGCCGGGGGGGGTCCAAAGCAGGGCGAGGACCATAACATTTAGCAGTTGCCGACATACTTCATGGCATAATTGCGTGGCAGCCCGATATTTATGTTGCACCACCTGGCTGGCTGCCTCCGTCTTCAGTACCTTTCTTTTTCTAGAGCAGACTATGGTCTTACTCGACACACGAACTTCTGAATCTAGATGGAATATAATTTGACTTTGGCTGATCTATTATAAAAGAACGGCGTTGCTTACAATTTATAGTGGTGGTGGTGGTGGTCGGAATCTTTCATTTAAGCATCACCAAATTCCACATAATCTATTGCACTAGTGAAACAGAACGACACAGTTCCAAAATATTGCACTAGTAAAACAGAACGACACAGTTCCAAAATATTGCACTAATAAAACAGAACGACGCAGTTCCAAAATATTGCACTAGTAAAACAGAACGACACAGTTCCAAAATATTGCACTAATAAAACAGAACGACACAGTCCTATTTTATTGCACAAGTGATACATCACGACGCAGTCCCAAAATATTGCACTAGTGTAACATAGCGAGGCAGACCAAAAATATTGCACTAGTGATACATAACGACGCAGTCCCAAAATATTGCACTAGTGAAACGTAGCGGCGCAGTCCCAAAATATTGCACTAGTGAAACGTAGCGAGGCTGTCCAAAAATATTGAACTTGTTTCACATAACCATACAGTTCGGAAACAAACCAGCGACCTCCACAGCTTTAGGCAGGCGGCATGCCCATTTGGCTACTCGTCGTTCAGCAAGAGTTGTGAAGCTCATACTAGATGTTGCAGGGATGGGTCAGTAGTGTAGTAAATCAGAAAGCCCCCCCCCCCCCCATTTTGTGGAGGTGGAGGTGGAGGACTATATAAATCAACCATTTATCAATTTCCCACCACAATCTGCAATCTATCTTTAGTTCTGATCGATTTTCCTCCACAAAAAGCGATAATTTTTTTAAGTAGGCGTGACCTCCTCTAATTATAGGTACATCTAGTATACATCATGAAACAACAATAAAGAAAACAAACGATCAAAAGAAGGTATAAAATAATGTTAATAAAACATATATAGAAACAAGAAGAAAAAAAAAAGAAAGATAAACAAAACATACTCAAGTGGCTTCTTAAATTATATGTGAGGGTGTGTAATGACGTGGTCAAGAATTGGTCAAGTGATGGTCAAGTAGTGGTTAAGTGGTCGAGTGGTGGATAAAGCGGTCAAGAGGTCGTCAAGCAGTGGTCTCGTAGTGGTCAAGTAGTGGTCAAGTGGTGGAGTGACCACTTAAATTGTACAGGAGAGTACGTGTAGTGAGATGGTGGTAGATAAAGTGATCGACGAGGTGGTCAAGTAGTGGTCAAGGACTGGTCAAGTGGTAGAGTGACCACTTAAATTGTCGGGGAAAGTAGGTGCAGTGACATGGCGGTGGATAAAGTGGCAGATGACGTGGTAAAGTAGTGGTCAAGTAGTGGTCACATAGTGGTCAAGTGTTCGAGTAACCAGTTAAATTGTCGGGGGAAGTGGGTGTAGTGAGTTGGTGATGATCAAGAGGCGGTCAACTAGTGGCCAAGTAGTGGTCAAGGTGTCGAGTGACCACTTAAATTGTAGAGGAAAGTACTGTAGTGAAACGTTGATGGTTAAAGTGATCGCTGACGTGGTCAAGAGGTGGTCAAGTAGTGGTCACGTGATCGAGTGACCACTTACACTGTAGAGGAAAGTACGTGTAGTGAAACCAGGATGGGTAAAGTGAGGAGTAAGCAGTAGTAGTTTTATTAATAGTAGTAATATTAGGTGTAGCGACACCAGTAGAAGTAGTAGTAGTTGTAGTAGTAGTAGTAGTAGTAGTAGTAGTAGTAGTAGTAGTAGTAGTAGTAGTAGTAGTAGTAGTAGTAGTAGTAGTAGTAGTAGTAGCAGCAGCAGTAGTAGTAGTAGTAGTAGTAGTAGTAGTAGTAGTAGTAGTAGTAGTAGTAGTAGTAGTAGTAGTAGTAGTAGTAGTAGTAATTGTTGTTGTTGTTGTTGTTGTTGTATTAGCAGAAATAGTAGTAGTATTACCAGTATTGGTAGTTTTGGTATTAGTAGTGGAAAAGGAAGAAAAAGAAGAGGAAGAAGATGTGGAGATGAACTTGTATTAGAGTAGCATTAGTAGTAGCAGCAGTATTAGTAATAGTAACAAAACAGTAGTAGTAGTAGTAGTAGTAGTAGTAGTAGTAGTAGTAGTAGCAGCAGCAGCAGCAGCAGCAGCAGCAGTAGTAGTAGTAGTAGTAGTAGTAGTAGTAGTAGTAGTAGTAGTAGTAGTAGTAGTAGTAGTAGTAGTAGTAGTAGTAGTAGTAGAATAGCGAGGGTGCTTGTTGTTTCCCTGTGTATTTGTATATCTTATTGCTATGTATTATAAAGCTAGTTTGTATTGTATATTGTGTAATGTGTTGCTGAAATATTTGTCTTTTGTAGTTGTAAAAGGTAATGACGTCTTAATCCCCCGCTCTATCATTGTCGTCAGCTTACTGATAGTGTCTTCAGTACCGCGAAAAAGGCTCATTGTGAGATATCGATAACTCCTTTCTCCACACTGAGGGCATCAGGGATGCATGACCAATAGGAGCAAACAACGATACGACAATTGAAAAGCAGCGACAAGGCAAAAGGAAGTCGGATATAGCGTAACATACAACACTTATGAGATCATCGGTTGTCCGTTCCATCACGGTCGACAAATAGGTGGTCACTAAGTCCTCAAATTAATCACTCAAATACACGTATACGATAATAATTTGCCAACACAAACAATGAAAACTGACAAAAACAATGAAAACTGACAAAAACAATGAAAAATGACATAAACACTGAACAATCCACAAATGTAAACGTCAAAATATAAGACATACACAGAAATCGACAACTACTCAAAAACTAAAATGTCACGACAAAATGACACAACAACACACTGACGCAAACAAAATAAAACATCCAAAATGTAACAAACACGTACACAAAAATAAATCGACAAAACACCGACACAAAGACAAACTGACACCCAAAAAAATTGAACACTTAAACAACCAATGAAAATTGCCGACATAAACACTGTCACAAAACTGACACAAACACTGAACAAGGCACCTAAATAAAAGCATGATAGCCAAAATGTAACACAGACATACACACACAAAAAGAGATCGACAACAAATGAAAAATGACACAGCCACTGAAAAATGACACAACGACAAACTGACAAAAACAAGGAAAATAACACAGCCACTGAAAAATGACACAACGACAGTTGACACACAGACAACTGACACAACAAAAGAAACCAAACGAGACAAATATAAACCTCAAAATTGTAACAGACAACAACTGAAAATGACACAAACAAGAAATGAAAATGACACGAAAAAATGACACAAACAATTAAAACTGACATAACAATACACTGACGCAAACAAAAGAAAAGCAAAACATCCAAAACGTAACAAACATGGACACAATAAGAATTCGACAACAAACTGACACAAAGAGAAACTAGCAAAAAAAAATGAAAACCGAAACAACAAATGAAAATTGCTGACATAAACACTGAAAACTGACACAAACACCGAACAAGGCACCTGAAGAAAAGAAAAACATCCAAAATGTAACACATGCAAAGATATCGGCAACTTCTAAACAATAAAATGGCAGGCTAAAATGATACAAGCAACGGAAAAAAAATGATTCAGCCACTGAAAAATGACACAACGACAAACTGACACAATGACAAACTGACACAAGCAAAGAAACCAAAAGATACAAATATTAACATCAAAATGTAACAGACAACAACTGAAAATGAAACGAACAAGAAAAAATATGACACAACAGCAAAATGACATAAACAAGGAAAACTAAAACAACCAATGAAAATGGGCAACATAAACAATGAAAACCTGACACAACGACAAACCGATACAACCAATGAAAACAAGACTACCAAACGTAAAAGTCAAAATGTAACACACAAAACGTAACAAATAACAACCAAAAAAGACACAACAACTAAAAATGACGAACGTTAAGACTATCAAAGAAGCGACATAACCAACCAAACTGAAAACTGAAAAACACTGAAAACTGGCACGATCAGTGACAACATCTGACAAACCAAAGAAAAATTTAAAAAAAATTCAAATGTAAACGTGAAAGTAAAAATGTAACACAAAAAGAAATTGACAACAACTGAAAATGATGCACTCTCTATATGAATGACACAATGACAAAATGAAACAACCAATGAAAACTGACACAATACACTGACACAAACAAAGAAACCAACACATCTCAACTTCCCCTGTCAACTTACCCACTGACACGTATAATTTGACCACTTTCCCTAACAACGGTCCCACTTACTATAACAACTAGCCCAATGGCGCTCATACCATGTCGACTTACCCTATTAATACCCACTTGCCCTAACAACTGCCCACTTGCTCAAATAACTTACCCACTCGCAATGTCAACTTGTCAACTACCTCTTACAAACTTGTCCACTGGCTCGCACAACTTGTCGAATTTCCCTGACAACTTCCCCACTTGCTCTCGCAACTTGCCGAATTTACCTAGCAACTTGCCTACTGGACCTAACAACGCTCCATTTACCCTAACAACTTGGCCACTAGATGTCGCATCTTTTCGACTTGTCCTACCAACTTGAACAGTTACCATAAGAACATCCCATTAACTCTCACAGCTTGTCGACTTGCCCTTCCAACTTGCGCACTGGACCAAACAACTTCTCCACATCCTCTCACAACTTGTCGAATTGACCTATCAAATCCCCCACTTGCCTTACCAACTCCCCCATTTGCCTCAACAACTTTCCCACTACCTCCCGTATCTTGTCGTCTTGCCCTATCAATTGACACACTTACCATAACAACTTTCCCACTTGCAATGTCAACTTGTGACCTACCGCTTACAAACTAGTCCACTGGCTCGCACAACTAGTCGAATTTCCCTGACAACTTACCCACTTACGCTCACAACTTGACCACTTACCCTAACAACTCCCCAATTTGCCCTAACAACTTGTCCACTAGCTTCTCGCATCTTGTCGACTTACGCTATCAACTTGCACGCTTAACATAACAACTTCCCCACTAATTCTTACAACTTGTCGACTTGCCCTAGCAACTTGCCCACTGGACCTAACAACTCTCCCACATCCTCCCACAGCTTGTCGAATTGACCGATCAATTCCTCCACTTGCCCTAACAACCTTCCCCGTTTGCCCTAACAACTTGGCCACTAGTTCTCACAGCTTGTCGACTTGCCCTACCAATTTGCATGCTTACCATAACAACTTCTCCACTCGCTCTCATAAATCGCCGAATTGACCTAGCTCCTGGCCTACTGGACCTAACAACTCCCCCATTTGCCATAACGACTTGACCACTAGATGTCGCATATTGTCGACTTGTTCTACCAACTTGTACACTTATCATAACAACTTCCCCACTAACTCCCACATCTTGTCGACTTGCCCTACCAACTTGCCCACTGGACAAAACAGCTTCCCCAATCCTCTCACAACTTGTCGAATTGACCTATATACTTCACCACTTGCCTTAACAACCCCCCCCCCCCCCCGTATTTGCCGCAACAACTTGTCCACTGAAACTCGTATCTTGTCAACTTGCTCTATCAACTGACACACTTACCATGACAACTTCTCCACTTGCATTGTCAACTTGTCAGCTACCTCTTACACACTTGTCCACTGGCTCTCAGAACTTGTCGAATTGCCCTAACAACTTATCCATATACGTTCACAACTTGGCCACTTGCTCTTAAAAACTTGCCGGCTGGTTCTCACAATTTGTCCACTTGCTCTGACAACTTGTCGAATTGCCCTAAAAATTTTCCCACTCGACTTCAATCTTCCCCTCTTGTTCTTACAAACTTCCACGCTGGCTCTAATAATTTGTCCACTTGCTATTACAATTTTTCGACCTGCCCCATCAACTCACGCACTTACCGTAACAATTGTCCCTTTTCCCCAACAACTTGTCCACTGACTCTCTCATATTGTCGACTTGCCCTATCAACTTACCCACTGGTTCTAACAACTTCCCCACTTGCGCTCACAAAATGTCCACTCGCTATTACAACTTGTCGACAGTCTCGCCCAAATTACCACTTACTCTTACAAACTGTCCAAATTGCGCGCACAAAGGTGTCCACTTGTGATTTCATGTCTTCCTCACCACGTAGAGAAGTAGCCATCATAAAATACAAATGTATCCCTCAAGTCATACAGAGGTGCCCTCATATTGTCATCAGCAATATTTGTGTGTGTAGCTAAGTTCATGTCTTTCGCAGTTCATATTTTGTAAATTCATTTCTTCACCATAAGATTTTTGTAACTTCATGTCGTCATCATAAATTTTGTTGTGTGTAAGTTCATGTCTTCGACAGTTCATGTTTTGCTAAGGCCTACTATTCGTGAAAATGCAGAAGTCTATTAGCTAGAATTTCAACCTGAGTGGTCTATTACTAACACTGCCTGTGGACACCTATTCTTCTGCATGCGCTAAAGTTGAGAAAATTAACTTCCGTTGAATCAAAGCTACCGCAGACTTGAATTATTAAACCTTTCTGGAAGTAGTAGCGGCAGCTTAACTAGGAAAAGGACCGAATTAGTTATCCCCCTTAGTCTGGGAATTATGAAAATATATCCCCACACAAGCGATATTACTCGTGACGGTATATAAACAAAAAATTACAGAATAACAAATGAGGCGGAGCCACAATTGTTATCCTTTAATGTTTTGTTTATATTACGTCGTTATTTGTCGACCGTGATGGAACGGACAACCAATGATTTCATAAGTGTTGTATGTTACGCTATATCCGACTTCCTTTTGCCTTGTCGTTGCCTTTCAATTGTCGTATCGTTGTTTGCTCCTATTGGTCATGCATCCCTGATGCCCTCAGTGTGGAGAAAGGAGTTATCGATATCTCACAATGAGCTTTTTCGCGGTACTAAAGACGCTATCAGTAAGCTGGCGACAATGATAGAGCGGGGGATTAAGACGTCATCATCTCTTACAACTACAAAAAACAAATATTTCAGCAACACATTACACAATATACAATACAAACTAGCTTTATAATACATAGCAATAAGATATACAAATACTTAGGGAAACAACAAGCACCCTCGCTATTCTACTACTACTACTACTACTACTACTACTACTACTACTACTACTACTACTACTACTACTACTACTACTACTACTACTACTACTACTACTACTACTACTACTACTACTACTACTACTACTACTACTACTACTACTACAGTTTTGTTACTATTACTAATACTGCTGCTACTACTAATGCTACTCTAATACAAGTTCATCTCCACAGCTTCTTCCTCTTCTTTTTCTCCCTTTTCCACTACTAATATCAGAACTATCAATACTGGTAGTACTACTAATACTACTACTACTACTACTACTACTACTACTACTACTACTACTACTACTACTACTACTACTACTACTACTACTACTACTACTACTACTACTACTACTACTACTACTACTACTACTACTACTAATACTACTACTACTGCTACTATTACTACTATTACTACTACAACTACTACTACTACTACTACTACTACTACTACTACTACTACTACTACTACTACTACTACTACTACTACTACTACTACTACTACTACTACTACTTTTACTACTACTACTACTACTACAACTACTACTACAACAACAACAACTACTACTACTACTACTACTACTACTACTACTACTACTACTACTACTACTACCACTACATCTACTACTACTACTACTACTACTACTACTACTACTACTACTACTACTACTACTAAAGGTGTCGCTACAACTAATATTACTACTATTAATAAACCTACTACTGCTTCTTCCTCACTTTACCCATCCTGGTTTCGCTACAGTACTTTCCTCTACAAGTAAGTGGTCTCTTGATCATGTGACCACTACTTGACCACCTCTTGACCACGTCAGCGATCACTTTAACCATCATCGTTTCACTACACGTACTTTCCTCTAAAATTTAAGTGGTCACTCGACACCTTGACCACATCTTGGCCACTGCTTGACAACTACTTGACCGCCTCTTGATCATCACCAACTCACTACACCCACTTCCCTCGACAATTTAAGTGGTCAATTGACCACTATTTGACCACTACTTGACCACTACTTGACCACGTCATCTGCCACTTTAACCACCGCCATGTCACTACACCTACTTTCCCCGACAATTTAAGTAGTTACCCTACCACTTAACCAGTATTTGATCACTACTTGACCACCTCGTCGATCACTTTATCTACCACCATGTCACTACAAGTACTCTCCTGTACAATTTAAGTGTTCACTCGACCACTTGCCCACTACTTGACCACCTCGTACCTCGCTTTATCCATTATCATGTCACTACACGTACTCTCCTATATAATTTAAATGGTCACTCTACCATCTGACCACTACTTGACCACTACTTGACCACTACTTGACCACTACTAGAACACCTAATCCCTCTCTTTATCCACCACCATTTCACTACACGTACTCTCATATATAATTTAAGTGTTCACTCGACCACTTGACCACTACTTGACCACTACTTGACCACTGCATGACCACCTCTTGACCGCTTTATCCACATCCGTGTCACTACACTTACTCTCCTATACAATTGAAGTGGTCACTCGACCACTTAACCACTACTTGACCACTACTTGACCATCTCTTGACCACCTCTTGACCACGTCATTGCACGCCCTCACATATAATTTAAGAAGTCACTTGAGTATGTTTGTTTTTCTTTCTTTTTTTTTCCTTCCTTTTTCTATATATGTTTTATTTACATTATTATATACCTTCTTTTGATCGTTTGTATTCTTTATTGTTGTTTCCTGATGTATACTAGATGTACCTATAATTAGAGGAGGTCACTTGACTACCACGCCTACTTAAAAAGGTTATCGCCCTTTGTGGAGGAAAATCGATCAGAGCTAAAAGTAGATTGCAGATTGTGGTGGGAAATCGATAAATGGTTGATTTATATAATCCTCCACCTCCACCTCCACCTCCACAAAACGGGGGGATTTCTGATTTACTACACTACTTGGATCTTTTAAACATAAATATGTAAGTATCAAATTTAGAAATTTTAAAGCATTCAACCAAGATTTATTTTTGCATGACTTAAGAAAAGCAGCCCTTGATCACGTTTACCAATTTCCTGACCGGGACGATGCATTAGCTTTCTGGACGAAGACAGTCTACAATGTGTTCGATAAACACGTACCAATTAAAGAAGTTCAAGTCAAAAATCAACATAAATCCCCATGGGTCACTAATGAAGTTCTGGAAATCATGAGAGAGCGAGATACAGCACACAAAAATTAAAGACTTAATCAATTACCGTAGACTGAGGAATAAAGTTAAATATGAAATTCGTAGGATAAAAAAAAAAGATCATTTTAAAAATTTGATTGTAGATAATTCAAACAGTACAAATATATGGAAGGCTATTAACTTGCTAACCAATAAGAAACGCCCTAAAGAATCAGCAACACCAAATTCTATAACATGCGATGAATTCAGTTGGTTCTTTCAATCAGAAATAGAGAATCTAAAGTCTTCAATACCAGACTCATCGTGTAATTTAAGTTCACTGGCATCATTCTGTGACGAGAAGTGCACCAGAAATATTCCCTCTGAGATTCCCTTAATGTCTGTTGCAGACGTTTATAAATATCTCTTAAGCCTCCGCTAGCCTACGGGACACCCTTGGGCAAGGTGGAGTACCCGTTTAGCCCCCCGATCAGGGTTACGCTCCCGAGTAGGTGGAACCCGTTAGCTTTGGACAGCAATCCATCTAGGAGACGGAAAACTCCAAATATAAACCCCCAAGTTCAAGGTGGACCAGCGTTCTGAGGAACTGGATGGCCATGGGTTAACTGGTCGTGAACGTTTGACGTCTGACAGGCGTGCGGGGCGGCATCAGGCGTATGGACTCCTGCGGGACATCCCCTGCCTCTCCCCTAGCAAGCAGGCAATGTTAGGGTGACCGTTTATTTCCTGCAATATCCAAACTTTGCCTATGGATTTATTTAAACATGGGAATCGTCGCCGGAGCTACGGAGCACGTGCTCTGCGCTTGACACATCCCTCTGAGGCTAGCGAAGAGAGAGTGAGGAGGAGAAGACGAGGAAATGGTGTGAGACGACGGCATAGAAATAGGAGGGTTTCAACTATGTAAGAGTTGGATACTGGAATTGTCGCAGTGCCAGACAGAGAGGTCCTGTATTGGAGAGACTAATATATGATTTTGACGTCCTCATGCTCCAGGAGCTAAATACAGACAAATACCTTTGCCCTGGGTACGCCAGTTATATAAACCCTACTGGAACTGGACAGAAGAGACATGGACAAGGTCTGCTGGTGAAGGAAGGAGTGAAGCATGTCGTACTCGACTTGAGCCAGTGGAATCACAGTGCAAGAGAGGTCCAGGGTATACAAATGGAGATTGGTGGCTTAAGTTGGAACATCATAAGTGTATATGCCACAGTGGACTGTTTTGTCAGAAAGGAACATTGGGACTAGCTTAAGGAACTGGAGGAATTACCAGGTGATAGGCTACTCATATGTGGAGACTTCAATGCAAGGAACAGAGATTGGGACAGTAGTGGAGAAAACCGACAGGGAAGTGCCCTTGCAGATGCCATGGTGGATTCCGATGTGGTCTGCATAAATGATGGTAGGCCGACAAGAATGGCAATGAGGCCTGGCGATGCAGACACAGCTATTGACTTGGCACTTGTCTCCCAGTCATCAGTCCTTGATGTAAAGTGGAATGTTTTGAATGACCATGGGAATGATCACATGCCATGCTCAGTCCTGATCTCTAAACCCAGGAAAGTTAAAGCTGGGAGAGCGCGCAAGACCTTCCGGTATGAGTGGACCGATTGCCTTCTTGGACGCCTCAGACAAGGGGCATGCAATAGGACTGTTAAAACTCCCTTTTTGCAGCCCCCATGGTGGACCCCAGAAGTAGACAATGCGTGGAAAGCAAAGAGAGCTGCAGTGAAGCAGCTAAGGAAAGTGTGACAGACACTTCGAAGCTCACGAAAGGAAGTGGACACAGCGGGAAATGTCAAGAAAGACAAGGTGGAGGTTTTCAAGCGCTGTGCTGCAGAGGCCAAAAAGGCAAAATGGGAATGTTTCATGAAAGAGATTGGAGGTGATAAAACACTGCAAAACTTCTGGAAACTGCACAGGCATATGCAGAGAAAAGATCGGCCGATGACAGTGGGAACAATCTATAGAGTATGATGGTGTGCGCGTGACAACAGACAAAGAGAAAGGGGAGGCGTTTCTCCAGAGATTTTTAGAGCAGACCAATAATAATGATGCGGACACCAGGGATGTAGTTAGAGAGGAGCTATATGGCACCACGAAGAATATGCAGTATGAAGACATCATACTGGTGGAAGATGTTAAACACATTTTGAAAAAGGCAAAAGACACGGCACCAGGGCCCGATGGGGTCAGGTATGGCCACATGAAGAGTTTGAGCGAAGCAGACCTGGAGGAGATGACCGACTGCTTTAACCAGAGCATTAGGACAGCATCAGTACCGCAGGATTGGGTGCACAGCTATCTCTTCCCTCTCCCAAAACCATTCAAGGATCAATCAAAGCTTAGCGGCTTTAGGATCATCACCCTTCAAAATACATTTGGGAAGGTTTTAGAGAAGATAGTCGCTGTTAAGCTGCAGGATTTTTTGGAAAGTGGGAAGCTTCTTCCAAGAGGCCTGGGGAGCTACAGACCAAGAAAAGAAACCTGGTCTAATGCAGCCATTTTTGCTTTTGATGTTTATGAGGGTTCCAGAGTAGACAGGAAACGATGGCGGTAGCGATCTCGAGGATGCGTACAATAGATTATGATATTTTGATGACCGCACTGATGGAGAAGGGGGTCAATCCCTAGTTGGTGAACTGGATAGCAGCCGTCCTGCACTCTCGTCGGGTTGCTCTCCGTCTGGGCGCATGTACCTCAGAGCCACACATGTTAACCCCGGGACTGCCACAGGGATCTGCAGTCTCACCGGTGCTCTTTAATGTGTATACGAGCAAGATTGCAAACCTAGAAGCACCAGGGGTTGGAAGAATACTAACATTTGCAGATGATATTCTTGCATATAGGCAGGGGAGAGATAGGGAGCAAACAGCTCAGGAGTTACAGGCGACAGTAGATGAAGTGATTGTCTGGTGCACAGAAATGAGTGCTGTCATCCACCCGGAAAAGGTGGCTGTTTTGTGGTGCTCTCTGGACAACAGGATTGTGAGAGCTGATGTCCCAAGCCTCGCGATAGATGGTAGAAATGTCAGCAGAGAGAACAAACTGAAGTATCTGGGGATCACATTTGACAGGAGCCTATCCTTCAAGGACCATGTGGAGACGGTCGTGACAAGAACTCAAAAGGGACTCAATGCACTTAAAACTATGGCTGCAGTATACATAGAGCAGAGAATGCTTTTCACATTATACCAGCACTTGATCCTCTCAGTAATTAATTATGGATTAGGTCTGCTCACTGTCTCAGAGAGTCAGCTGATGAAGTTGGAGCGGATACAGAACGAAGCTATGCGGGTCATTCTGGGATGCACTAGAGACACCCCAGTAGTGTGTATGCGTTACATCCTTGGTCTGCCGACTGTTGCTGGTAGGCTCAAGGTGATGCAGGCGAAGGCATACCTCAGAGTAGCTGCAGACACAGACCACCCACTGCATGAGGCGCTGGACGCAGTTAAGGGTCAGCGACTGATAAGAGGGAAATCATGGATGGCTCAGGCGGAGGATACGATCAGACAGGTGTGCCCCTGGAGAACATTAGGCGTGGAGAGGAGTGGGTCAGAGTGCCAGCGGAGCAGTCAGACTTGTGCAGAGTTATAATCACATTAAGCCGGGAGTGCAGGGAGTGGCCAGCAGGGGCCACGGAAGTGGAAATCCAGCAACTAATTCAGGACAATGCTCACTCGAGTGATGTGATTATCTACACAGATGGTTCGGTGTCAAGAGGTGAGAGAAGTGGCTGGGGTTCATAGCCAAAGCTAATGGTCGATGTTTGGGGCAGGAGAGCCTGGCACATGATACCACAACATCCAGCTTAAGAATGGAAGTGGAAGCAGTCACTGCGGCTCTCCGCTGGATGGAGAATACGACACACACACACATCGTGATTGTAACTGACTCAGAAAGCATGCTGACGAGGGTGAGGACGGGCAGACTTCGTGCGGAGTGGCTTGCTTCGCTTCGGAGGTCACGGGTGACAAGAATCGCATGGATCTTTTCTCCGGGGCATGCCGGTGTGCTGGGAAATGAAAAGGCGGACAGATTGGCTGGCTCTGCAGAACTTGGTGGAGTATTGATGCATGACAAGGCAGACGTGGTTGCGGCCTTGTGGGAGCACGTGCACACCTCGGAGGAGCAAATGGATTACCATGGTCTGGCAAGAATGAGACAACGAGGAGTGACGAAGGGATCTGGCCGACGCTCAACGCTCAAAGGAAAGGCGAGACGGACTTATAATCAGATTGCTACTGGTACTATTAGTGTTGGAACTCTTCGCTGGCTGCTGAGGATGGGAACGGAGCACTTATGGGAATGCCCCGAATGCTGTGATGTTGATTCCTAAATCAATCAATCAATCAATCAATCAATCAATCAATCTTAAACCTCAAATCAACAAATTCACACGGCCTAGATGGTATCAGCAATAGAATTATTCGTTGTGCAGCACCAGTCATTAGTGAATCCTTAATGTTCATATATAACCAGTGCCTGGCCAAAAACTACTTTCCATCTGCATTTAAAATTGCTACAGTGTTTCCGCTACTTAAAAATGGCTTAGTCGATAATAGCGTTTTGGGTAATTATAGACCTATTTCCTTACTATCGTCGCTATCAAAACCACTAGAAAAACACATTCATAAAATAACGTTACACCATTTCATTAACAACTATCTAATAATTAACAGTCAATGTGGGTTTCGACCTAAATATTCTTGCCATAGTACTCTAACAAAAATGACCGACAACTGGCACTTAAACATCAACAGCGGTAGAATTTGTGGAGCGGTGTTTGTAGACTTTAAAAAAGCTTTTGATATGGTAGATCACGATATTTTAATTAGAAAACTAAAACAAATGAAGACAAGCACCAACATGGTGAACATAATCACGTCATTTCTATCCGACAGACAACAAGTCGTGTCCTTCAGCAACTGTCTATCAAGACCCACACAGCTTAATATTGGTGTGCCTCAAGGCTCAATACTAGGTCCGCTGCTTTTTGCAGTTTATATTAATGATCTTCCTTTATATATCAATACAACTTGTGATCTATTTGCAGACGACTGTACTATATATACTAGTCAAGAAAACCGTAGTGAATTAGAGAATTCTTTACAAAAGGAACTTGATAATCTTGCTAGATGGAGCAATGAAAACCGCATGCAAATTAACATCGACAAAACCAAATCCATGTTAATAACGACCAGACAAAAACTACAGACACTAGCCATAACTGGAGCACCGCTCGAACTCCGCTTGGGCTCGTTACCTATAGTTAATGTGAACGAACATAAAACACTAGGTCTTTTAATTGACAGCCATTTGAGCTGGAGCTCTCATGTTCACGTTCTTACCAAGAAAATAGCACAAAAAGTTTACCAACTTGCTAAAATTCAGCACTTCCTGGACGAAAGCACACGAAAAATATTCTATACATGCTATATCCAATCACATCTCGACTACTGTTCCACAGTTTGGGATGGTTGCCCTAAATCTAATTTAAAACGACTATGTTCTCTACAAAACCGCGCTATTCGTCTGGTTTCTGGCAGAAAGCACGTTGAAAGTAATAATTTATACAGGCATCTAAGACTTCTACCACTTGGAAAGCGCTTCCTTTTTAACAAAGCCAAATTAGTGAATAAAATTATATCTCAAAATACCCCAGAGTATCTTCTGCCTCTGATTCAATCTAATGCAATGAACAGCAAGCGCCTAGATTTGTTACATGTCTCAAAGCCTAGATTGGACCTATACAAAAACATGTTTTGCCTATTCTGGTGCTCACTTATGGAATGATCTTCCTCCAGATCTGAAAACTCCAATGAGTCCCTACACATTTAACCGAAAACTCCTTTCAATATATAATCCATACTGACTATATGCCACCATAATTCATTTACTGAGATAATTGTTCATTATAATTGTTTAACTATAATTGTTCACTATATATGTATGTGCGTGTGTGTGTGTGTGTGTGAGAGAGAGAGAGAGAGTGAATGTGTGTGTGGGCACGTGCATGCGTGTGTGTGGAGAGAGTGATTGAGCGAGAAATGGTGAGGGAGTGTGTCAGTGCATGCATTCGTACGTGTATGTGTGAGAGTGAGTGAGGGAGTGTGTGCGTGCGTGCATTAATGCGTATGTGTATGTGTGAGAGAGTGTGATTGAGAGAGTGAGTGTGTGTGTGAAGGATTGTGTTTGAGAGAGTGAGAGAGTAAGTGAATGAATGAGTGAGGAATGAATGAGTGAGAGAGTGAGTGTGTGTGAGTGAGTAATGAGTGTTAGAGTATGTGTGTGTGTGAGTGAGAGAGAGAAAGAGAGTGAGAGAGAGAGTAAAAAGAGTGAGTGAGTGCGCTAGGGTAAGTGAAACATTGAGTGATAGCGTGAGGGTGTGTGGTTGTCTGTGTATGAGTGTGAGAGAGAGAGAGTAAGAGAGTTAGAGATAAAGTGAATGAAGATGGACAGAGTGAATGAATGGGGGAAATAGTGAGTGTGAGAGAGCCAGAGAGAGAGAGAGAGAGAGAGCGAACGAGAGAGAGAGAGTGAGACAGTGGGAGAGTTGATGTGTTAGTGTGTGTGTGTGAGCGCGCGCATGTGTGTGAGTGTGTGTATATGAAAGAATACAGAGAGAGAGAGAGAGAGAGAGAGAGAGAGAGAGAGAGAGAGAGAGAGAGAGAGAGAGAGAGAGAGAGAGAGAGCTGAGCAGATGCATGTCATGTAATACGCATGTTATGTAACACGCGAATCCATATGTTTGTGTATTCTCATCTGTCATGTTATCAGTTAAATACCATTTGATTTTATCATGTATAATGTAAACTCATGTACATTATTGTAGTTTGAGTGAGAGACAGAACGAGTGAGCGTGAGAGCGGTTGTGTGTGTGTGTGTGTGTGTGTGTGTGTGTGTGTGTGTGTGTGTGTGTGTGTGTGTGTGGGAGCATCACTATTTTTACTTCACACACTGTTTATGTACACATTTTTCTCCATGTTTAACATTTTTATGAGACTGCTCACGACAATTGTCAGTGTATATGTGTGAGTAAAGTGTGGGAGTTTGTTCATACTAGTTTCAATGCTCATGTGAGGCATTTTGTATGTGTCTAGATGTGAGGATGTGTGAGTGTGTGTGGAGGATGTGTGTGAGTGTGGGGATATGTGTGGGTGGGGATGTGTGGGTGGGGGAATGTGGGTGGGGGTATTCGTTTGGATGGGTTGAGGTGTGTGGGTGTTGGTGGGTAGTGATATTTGTGGGTGTTGGTGGGATGTGTGGATGGATGTGTGGGGGTGAAAGTAGGGGTGTGGGAATGGGTGTGGGGGATGTGTGTATGGGTGGAGGATATGTGTATGGGACGGGTGCGGGGGATGTGTGTTTGGGTGGGGGATATGTGTGGGTGGGTGGAGATGTGTGGATGGTTTGGGGAAGTATGTGTGGGTGGCGGGGTTGTGTGGGTAGGGGATTGTGTGGGTGGATTGGGGATGTAAGGGCGGGTGGGGAGAAGTGTATGGTGTGTGGGTTTGGGATATGTGTGCGGTGTGTTGGTGGGGGATGTGCGGATGGGAGGTATGTTTGTGGTGGTATGGGTGAGGATATGTGTGTGGGTGGGGGATAGTTTGTGGTGTGAGGGATGTGTGTGGTGGGTGCGGGGATATGTGTGGGTGAGTAGGGGGTGTGTGGTGGTTGGGAGAAGTATGTGTGGGTGATGGGGGTGTGTGGGTGGGAGATGTGTGCGTGGATGGAGAATGTGTGCGTGGGGGTGTATGAGTGGCTTAGGGATGTGTAGGTGGGTGAGGGATGTGTATGTGTCGGGGTGGGATGCGTGAGTGGGTGGAGGATGTGTGTGGGTAGGGGTATTGTGATCGAGAGATGTTTGGTTGGGGTGGGTGGGGGTGTGTGGGTGCGTAGTGGAGGATGTGTGCGTGAGTGAGTGAGTGTTGGTGGATGGGTGGGAAATGCATGTGTGGGTGAGGAGAGGTGCGTGGTGTGTTGGTTGGGGATATTGTGTGGGTGGGGTATATGTGTGTGTTGGTGGGGGTATGTGGGGTGGATGGGTAAGGGTATCTGTGTGGGTGTGGGTGGGAATATTGTGTGGTATGTGGGTGGGGGATATGTGTGTGGTGTGTAGGTGGGGATGCATGGTGGTATGTGGGTGTGGGATGTGTTGGTGAGGGATATGTGTGCGGTGTGTGGGTTGGGAATATTGCGTGGTAGAGGATGTATGTGATGTGCGGGTGGGGGTGTGTGTGATGGGGGATTGGGTTAGGGCATGTGTGGGTGGGTGGAGGATGTATGTGAGTATGGTGGGGTGTGTGTGAGTGGATTGGGGATGTATAGGTGGTTAGGGAGATGTGTGTGTGTCGGGGTAGGGAGATGTCAGTTGGTGGGAATGTGTGTGTATGGTTTGGGGATGTGTGAGTGGATTTGCGATGTGTGGGTTGGTGTGGGATGTGTGTGCGTGGGTGGGGAATATGTGGTCGATGGAGATGTGGCTGGGGGATGGGTGGTTGGAGGTGTGGGTGGGGGAGAGGATGTGTGGGTTAGGATGTGTATGTGGGTGGACGTGGGATGTGTGGGTTGGTGGGGGATGTTTGTGGGTGGCGAATGTGTTTTGGTTGGGGGAACAGGTGAGGGCAGTGTGTGTGGGTGGGGGATGTGTAGGAGGGGGATGGGTTGGTTGGTGGGGTATGTATGTGTCCCTGGATGTGTGTGTGTGTGGGTTGGTGGGGTTGTGTGTATAGTGGGTTGATGTATGGGTAGGTGGGAGATGGGCCTCATATTATGGTAATTTGTCTTGATTATGTTTCCAACATTCATTTCACAATGTTTATCTTTCTTCCTATGTAAATGTTTAATGCTCTTGATGAACGAAAGACGAGTGATTGGAAGAGCCGAATGGAAGACGGCCCTGCTTGCCCAATTTGTTACCCTTTTAAAATAAAGTTGATTTGATTTGATTTGATCTCTTATGTGGCGCGAATAAGAAATGTTCTGCCGGAAATCATGAGTAAATCAATGGGCATTGATTGAAGGCGGTTAGAAGATAAAGCATACATGAGAATGCTGGGAGAGGTATTCTATTATTTTGGCTGGAAGCACGGTAGCATTGTCACACGGGTATATTGTTGCCGGCTGCACGGTAGCTGTAACACAGGAGTTTAACATCACGTATTGCACAAGCCAGACACTTTCACATGCACACAATATTTTTTCAGTCATTCGTCCAAATCTCTTGTGCTGGCTACACTGGGTGGCAGTCTTTAGCTAGACATTGTTTATATCTTACTACTCATTTGTTGTGATTTGGTTTTCATGATTGCAAATGCTTGAAACAACCGTCGGTGCACCGAGACAGCTGTAGCTCATTGCATAGTGCACCAATAGTTGACAGTTGTTGAGAAAGACCGCTAGAATTTGTTCTATCCTTGTCTGTGTTTAATTTATTCTTCACGCCACGTCTGCATCTTTCGTTGAATCAAATGCACACTATTGTTCTCTTTGTTGTTGTTTGTTCTGTGCAGAGTGGAGCCTGGGTGTCAATGGTCACTACGGTGGGGGTTGGAACTGGGGAGTCGATGCATCACTTAGCTACAGGTGGGGCAGACGTTAGACAACTGACAGACATGCTTTAATCTGGAACTAGTCCGTTGCACGACAACTGAAGTGGCGCCTCTTGGAGTATAAATGCTTAAAGTCGTCTGATTTACGCGTTATATTTTCTGTGACACTTGCTGTGTATATAGACTTATACACACATGCAGTTTTCTTTTTGCTGGTATACTTGCTGCATACATAAATCTATCCTTGTGACAGTATAGTCGATGCAAACATACAATCATACATCTTTCCATGAGAAGGCATAGTTGCTTCATACATACATCTTTCCATGTAACGTTATAGACCCTACACACATTCATCTTTGCTTGAAAAGATATAAACACATGCATCTTAATTTCCCTAAAAGTTTCGCATTCATACATACAATCATATTTCCCTGTAAGGTATTCGGTCATACATACAGTCATATTTCCTTTTAAAGTATTGAGTCACACACATTATTATCATATTTTTCTGTAAAGTATTGAGTCTCACACACTATCATATTTCCCCGTAAGTTATTGAGTCACACGCATTATCATCTTTCCCCTTAAGTTATTGAGTCACAAACATTATCATATTTCCTTGTATCGTATTGAATCAAATACACAATAATATTTCCCCGTAAGATATTGAGTCATACACACAGTCATATTTTCCTGTAAGGTACTGCATCATTCATACAATCAAATGTCCCTGTACAGTATTGATTCATACAGATAATCATATTTTCCTGTAAATTATTGAGTCATACATACAATCATATTTCCATGTAAAGTATTGAGTCATACATACAATCATATTTCACAAGACGGGGTCAGTATTATATGAAGAATCGGTTACTGTATTGGAGAGCCGGAGTGGAGGAACGCCAGCATGGACAGCTGGTAGTTCCTAAGGCCTATCGGGAACAGCTTCTTCATATGAGACACACCATTTCTTTCAGTGGACATATGGGTGTCGGGGCAACACTCCAGCGCATTTCCTGCCATTACTACTGGCCAGGGATGACTGGAGACGTGCGTCGGTACGTCAAGTCGTGCCCAGAGTGCCAGCGTGTGGCACCAAAACACTGGACGGCTCCGGTAATCTTGGGCGACATGCCCATTATGAACTCTCCTTTCGAGAGAGTTGTTATCGATCTTGTTGGTCCTCTTCCTCGGACTAGGAAGAGGAATATGTACATTCTTACGATGGTGGATTGCTGTTCCATGTGGGGTGAGGCGATACCGTTGGCCACAATCGACTCTAAGTGAGTGGCTGATGCACTGATGGAGACCTTTACTCGTTTGGGATTTCCAAATCAGATCCTAACGGACAATGGGTCTCAGTTCTGTGGTAAGCTGATGGAGGAAGTCTTTCGTATCTTCCAAACCAACCACATTCACACAAGCCCATACCACCCCCAGTCGAATGGGCAAGTAGAGAGGTTTAATGGTACCTTGATGACTATGCTTCGGAAGCTGGCTCAAGAGAAACCAGACATGGGATGAGTATATCCCAGCCACCTTGTTCGCCTATCGGGAGGTTCCCCATGGGTCGACCGGGCTGCCACCAGCCACTCTACTATTCGGGAGACCAATCAAGGGTCCCTTAGAAGCCCTATTGAGGTGTTGGACAGAGGAGGAAACTTCCGAAGAAGTTGTATCCTCATATAAATAGTCGAAGAGTTAAAGAAGAAACTCCAGACGGGTTGGGCTTTGGCAGCTCAGAATCTGAGGGCGGCCTGAAAGAGACACGCGGCCTACTACAATAGAAGGACGAAAGATAGGTCTCTTAAAGTGGGGGATCGGGTTCTGTTGTTACTTCCAGTAGGTTCCAATAAACTCGAGATTGGTTGGCAGGGGCCTTTCCCGGTGGAAAGGGTTGTGTCCCGCACCAACTATGCCATCCGGATCAGGGGGAAATCCAAAATCTTCCACATTAACCTCCTCAAAAAGTATGAAGAACGATCT
This sequence comes from Cepaea nemoralis, assembly GCA_014155875.1. NCBI lineage: Eukaryota > Metazoa > Mollusca > Gastropoda > Stylommatophora > Helicidae > Cepaea > Cepaea nemoralis. Next base: position 336,449 of record JACEFZ010020476.1, read on the forward strand.
GATGGTACTTCTCTCCCACTCATGACTATGGCGGTCGCGATGGAAACTGAATCGGGAGAATACGCGGATAGGGAGTATCCTTTACACCCTGGGGAAACCTATAGGGATGTACATATAAATCCTGATCTGTCGACTGAAGAAACAGACCTGGTCATCCGTTTGTTGGAGTCCCATCAGCAGAATCTTACCGATCGGCCAGGGCGGACAGGGTTGGTTGAGTTTGATATGACTCTGACTACCCAAGACCCCGTCCGCCAAAAAAATATATCCAGTGCCCTTTTCGAAAGAGAAGGCCCTGGAAGCCGAAATCCAGAAGCTTCTGGACGATGACATCATCACTCCTTCGACTTCTCCTTATAATGCCGGGGTTGTCTTGTTGAGGAAGCCCAGTGAGGAGCACCGCCTATGTATTGATTACAGGCATTTAAACAGTTGTACGACATTCCAAGTTGAACCGTTACCGAACACAAATCAACTGTTTGCCAGACTAAATAAGGCAAAGTACTTTTCGAAAATTGATCTAAGCCGGGGATATTATCAAATCCCTGTGAAGCCCGAGGTTCGCCCATTGCTCGCCTTCAGTACTCCGAGCGGGCATTACGAATTCAAGGTGATGCCATTTGGGCTGAGCAATGCGCCCAGTGTGTTCACCCGCATGATGAGAATATTATTAGTACCTTTAAAGAATCCCTCTGTGGTCTCGTTTATGGATGATATTCTCATTGCGTCTGACAATCTGAGGGATCACCTGAAGTCCTTGGGACAGATCTTCACAAGGTTAAAAGAGGAAGGGTTAACCGCCCGTCCAGCCAAATGCATGATTGGATACCAATCCTTGGAATTTCTGGGACATACTATTACCCAGGGGGGACTGGTACCGGAAGAAAAGAATGTTGAGAAGGTCAGACTCGCACCCCGTCCTAAATCCAAAAAGGATGTTAGGTCTTTCTTGTCTCTGTGTGGGTTTTACCAGAAATTTATTCCGAAGTTCAACGAAATTGGGGCACCGTTAACCGAGGTCCTGAAGAAGGGTTCGCCAGATCCTATAGTCTGGACCCCGAGCTGTGAAGAAGCTTATGGGAAGCTGAAACAGGCTTTGGTGGATAGGCCAGTCCTGCAACTCCCAAATTTGGAGAAAACGTTTGTTCTAAGAACCGACGCGAGTAACATAGGGATTGGGGCAACTCTGTTGCAGGAAGGGCGAGATGATCCTACGGTGCTCTGTCCGGTGGCATATGCAAGTAGAAAACTGTTACCCGCGGAACGAAATTACTCCACCGTCGAACGGGAATGTCTGGCTCTCGTGTGGGCAGTACAGAAATTTCAACCTTATCTGTATGGAGTACCGTTCAAAGTGCAATCCGACCATCAACCTCTGATGTTTTTGGCAACTTCTAAGAAACTGAAAGCGAGGTTAATGAGATTGTCATTGCTCCTACAACCGTATCAGTTCACGGTCGAATACATCCCCGGAAGGGAGAATGTGGGAGCGGATTTTCTGTCACGGCATCCGATGGTCGAATCTGAAGGTGGGGCCATTCTGACAGAACCTCTGGCAGTAGAAAGTTCGTAGGGTTCGACTTTCTTAAGAGGGGGCCTATGTGGCGAAACGCCAGTGGCCCATGTCCTCATGCCTTCTTTGGGTTTGGGTAAACAGTGGGAAACAGCTTTCGGGAACCCTCAGTTCTCTTATTCGCTCAATCCCCATGGAAGATAGTTCTCTTGGTTACTTTAACAACACGTTCTTCTTAATAGAACGATTAGAAATATGTCTTTTCTTCGGGAAAACCCGATAGGGCACCTTGCACCAAATACGCACTAATGTAACTTCTTAGGCCATCCATGTCCGTTTAAACAACTACCATTTGTAGACTGCCTCATGTCAATTGGACACTTCAAAGAGTGAGACAAATGAAGTGCAGATTCCTACTGGTGGATTTGGAAAGGTAATAAATGGGTTTTAAGTATTCCTGCCAGACCTTGGCTTGTGAATCTCTGTTGTCTCGACTGGTGAGACGAATTGGCGAAAAGGCGGTCATGCCCATATTGTGAGTGGGTTGACCGTTGGCCAATCTAGCTAAACGTTCTGTTCTTGACATCGTCTGGGAACGAATCTGAGCAATATATCTCCCTGGATGATTTCGCTTGTTCTTGGCGGCAAATGGGCGGGTGTTATCTTTCTTCCTACGGCCTGAACGCTGCCTAGTGTTGTCTTTAGTTTAAATATAAACACAACATATATACAGTATGACGATGGAGGTGATGGCAGTTACACAGGCTTTCATATGGCTGGAGTCACAGCATTATACCAACGTGTGTGTACTAAGTGATTCAATGAGCATGATTCAGAAGGTCGAAGCTGGATCTGTACGTAGACAGTGAACTGAATCGCTGCGGAAGTCTGTTGTCCGTAAAGTCACCGTCATCTTCGTCCCGGGACATGCGGGAGTCGAGGGAAATGAACGAGCTGACAAACTGGCTGGCTCTGCACCCCCTGTAGATGGCCAGCCCATGGATCGTGCCGATGTTATTAACGTCCTTAAAGATATGGCGAGAACAGAGGACTTTGACGTCAATGATTCCACATCGCTGTCCAGGATGAAAGACCTGTGAGTAAGAATCGGCACAGCCAGACGCGAGAGGTACATCGGGAAAACAAAGCGCCTCGTCAACCAACACAGAACTGGCACTATTAGCCACCGGACGCTGATGCATATGCTGGGGGGGGGGGGAGGATCTGAGCACCTATGGACATGTCCGGAGTGCAACGAAGATACCCCAACTGATAACTGATAACAGTATGCCGGAAAGGGGGAGGGCTCCGTGGGGACGGATTCCACCCATCTATCTTCTTGAGCCGGAAGAGGGTATCCACTGTGCTATCTCTTTCGTCTTTTAGCCTATGGGGTGGCCAGGTGGACTGAATGGTTACTGGTCGATAGGATGATGTCGGGGATATAAATAGACTTCTCTAACTCACTGAGAGAACCTGAACTCATCTGAATCTACGTGGTATGTGAGGCACTGTCGGTACATTGCGGCGACAGCTCAGACGAGAGCAGCGGCCGGAAGGGGTAGTATCTTCTTTCCTATTCTTGCTGGGAATGGGGAACGACACTTCTTTCCATACAGACCAAATACTATAATATTAGTTAAGAGGGGAAACACACATAATTACTCACACAACACAACAAGAGCTTGGTCGTGAGAAAGAGAGGGTTTGCCAGTGAAAGGGAAGCCGGGAAACGAATGTGCCCAATAATAATAAAGGCATGGTATGAGAGGGGAGAGTGAATCTTGTATGCAAAGAGTTCCTAAGGTAGCCATCATGACGTATACAAGCTGGAGGTCTAGTCAACCATGACGTAGCCAATCTAGGGGCTACCTGATATGTCACGCCCATTCACTCGGGCCTCTTATCTAATTGAGTAGGTAAGGGAAGTATATGACCAATGTATTAACTGAGGCCCTATTGGACCTCAGGATTGTGGTACTTGAGTCAGCCCGTCGCTCACTAATCTCTGTCATCTCCAGGGTCCTTCGTTTGGAAGTGAATAGAGCTGAAAGTCTCGACAGGGCTTCTACACGGAAAGTTATGTTTTAGACGAGTCCTTGTCAAGTTTTGGGCCGTGCCTGGCCAAGGGTATGATCTCTACGAGATAGAGCCACTACTGGCCTGAAAGAATGACCATCAGCTTTTCTAACACCTAGCCAGTCATCTCGATACGCAAGGATCGAGTCATTTTGTATTCTGGACTGGACCCCGCCTAAATATCAGACCCACCCATCCTTGTCTGAGACAGTGAAGAATACCTACCCAATTCCCGTTCATGAACTATTCCCATTGTATGAACTTCTACTCAGCATCGTGACCAGGAATCACAGGACGTTTTCCCACGAACATTATATTGGTTCCACAGAGGCCTGTTGTTAGCACAACGTACCGGGAAGGAAAGAACTGAAGACTTATTCGGTGAGCTGTATGTGGACGGAACGGACATTGACTACAGCTTGGTCTATGATGGAAAGCCATAAGGCTCTGTGCCTTAACTGAATTTTATCCTTGTTTGTTTTTGTAGAAAACTATCTGTTTTAACTGCCTTGATGTTTTCCTGTGCTGTTCTTTATTAACTTATTAAAATTAAGTTATAGTTATTCTGACGTTCGCCATGTTGTCTATGCGTCAGCCAGAAAGACACCACAGGGAATAGGCCCCGAGGTCGAAAGAGAGAGTAACAGTGAGTCCAGGGAACGGAGGAGGATTGGCAAGCAAAGACCTATCCCAGCCAGAGCGATAGAATATTATTGAAGCATTGTGACAGGTGTTTTTGGGACCCTCCACGTAGCTTGTTACAGTTATTGATTCATACATACAATCATATTTATCTGTAAAGTATTGAGTCATACACACAATCATGTTTCCATGTTAGGTATTGAGTCATATATACAATCATATGTCCCTGTGAATTTTTGAGTCATGCATAGAATCATATTTCACGTAAGATATTGAGTCATACACACAATCATATTTCTATGTAAGGTATTGAGTCATATATACAATTGTCACAAAGGTAGAATATCAGGGATAGGATGATATAATTTCCTATACTCATGTGCTCAAATGTGAAGAAGCGCAACACTGACTTCTAGTGGGTCAGAGAAGAAAAGGATAATAAGAAAAAAGAGAAAAAGAGCACTTTATGCATTCTCCTCAGTTAACAAGAACAGGGATAGAGCGTTAGACAGAAGATTCCAGGCGGTCTTTGGGTGGTGGATGTACTGTTGTATACCCCAGCCAAAAGATTACACCATTGGACTGTAACAGGATCACTGAGTTTGCACAACAAACTGTAAACTAAACAAAACAAGTTAAGAACAACAAAATTAGACTTTTATTGACAGAACTGCAAGATTCAGGGACAAACAGACATCCTGACTTGTCACACAACTGACATATACAGAAATGGGAACCTACGTTTCCACAGTGAATATCACTGCTGCCTAACATCGCTATGAACACGACCTGGTACCCATCTCCACAAACCAGCAAGAACATAGCAACAAAGAAGCCTCGGTAAGGTGTGGGATTTTTTTTTTTTGTCGGGGGCAAAAAGAAATTCCTAACTTGCACAGTTCGCGGCGACTGCGCTAGCCAGTTTAATTCCTCAGGCTCAAAGACAACCTCTGCCATACACCTCAAGGTACTATATTGGCAGTAAATGACAGTTTGACAATGACATACAATCATATTTCCACTTAAGGTATTGAGTCGTACATACAATCATATTTCCCTTAAGGTATTGAGTCATACATACAATCATATTTCCCTTAACCGTCACTGTCACTGTAGATTGAGATCCGCCAATACACCCAGCCGACACTCTGATGTAAGCGTAGAAACGTAAATTACCAGTTCCTCAGATGTTGGCAAGGGAACGTAAATTACAAGTTCCTCAGATGTTTGCATGGAGTAATAGATTTCAAGTTTCTCGGATGTTGTCGTGGGGAAGTAAATTACAAGTTCCTCAGATGTTGACGTAGGGACGTAAATTACCAGTTTTCAGATGTTGGCGTGGAGACGTAGATTACAAGTTCCTCAGATGTTGACAAAGGGACGCAAATTGCAAGTTCTGAGATACTCTTTGTGACCTATGCGATCAACCCCATGGCTACCTGGTCGGCATATAGAGCGTCTGGCCACTAGGCCATAGTGGCTCCCAGAAAGCTGGATAGACAGAATTCCCTAGAATAATCGGTCATCAACTTACTCCAGACAAAGGCGTTTCTACACACACACACACACACACACACACACAAACACACACACACACACACACACACATATATAATATATATATATATATATATATATATATATATATATATATATATATATATATATATATATATATATATATATATGTTGTGTTGTTGTTGTTTGTCCATCAAGAATGATGATGACCATTCATTTCATCCAGTGGGGTTGAAGGTGTGGAGCCGTGGGTTCTAAGATGGCTGATTAGGCCTATTTTGGTTCGAAATGTTCTTTGACAATGTGGGCAAAGAATGCTTGACAGTCTCTGGAGGAGGATTTCCTGCAGTGGTTTTTCTGTCCTGCCTTTTCTTCACAGCTCTTGCAGTCCTGTTTGCCTCACATATGACTGCACCTTTGCGCAATGATGCACGCCACGAATTTCGGTCTCTGGCTGCAGCCTCCCAGGTGTCATGATGAATTCCAAAAGCATTCAGTGAAATTTTCAGAGTGTCTTTAAAACGTTTCCTCTGGCCACCTTGGGAGCGTTTACCACAACGCAGTTCGCTGTAAAAAATTCGTTTAGGGAGCCTGTGATCTGGCATGCGAGTCAAGTGACCAGCCCAGCAAATCTGATTCTTCATCAGTATAGTGTGGATACTGGGCATGGATGCTCTTTCTAGGACTTCAGTGTCTGGAATCTCGTCTTGCCATTTAATCTTCAGTAGCTTCCTTAGGCAGACTGTGTGGAAGTGGTTTAATTTCCTAGCGTGTCGCTGATAAACAGTCCAGGTTTCACAAGCATATAGGAGTGTTGATAATACGACTGCTTTGTAGACTTTTAGCTTTGTTTGCAGGCTTATTCCAGTTCTGTCCCATACATTCTTGTACAGTCTGCCAAAGGCTGCACTGGCCTTGGAGATTCTTGCATTCACTTAGTCATCGATTGTGGCAGCTTGTGACACGGTGCTGCCAAGATAGGTGAATTTGTCCACAACACTTAGTCTATGATCATTCACTTTGATATTCGGCACAGTGTGATTATTCCCTGGAGCTGGCTGGTACATAACTACAGTCTTCTCCAAGTTGATATTGAGCCCAAAGTTGGCACAGGCATGTGAGAAAGCTGAAACATTATGTTGCATGTCCGTCTCTGAGTTGGCGTATAGAGCGCAATCATCAGCAAACAGGAGCTCTCTGACGGTGCCACTGTTAATTTTGGTTTTAGCTTTCAGCCTTCTGAGATTGAATAACTTCCCATCCATACGGTAGTTGATGTCTATTCCAATGGCGTCGTTCTCGAAGGCATTCATCAACATGGCTGAAAACATGAGGCTGAACAGTGTTGGTGCCAGGACACATCCTTGCTTCACTCCATTGGTGACAGGAAAGGGTTCAGACATTTCACCATTTTCCTGTACTCTTGCCTGCATGCCGTCATGAAATAGCCGCACTATTTGGACAAACTTTCGTAGACAGCCATATTTTGCCATAAACTTCCACAGTCCTTCTCTGCTGACTGTATCAAAAGCCTTGGTAAAGTCAATGAAAGTGGAGAACATTTCGCAGTTCTGTTCCTGACATTTCTCTTGCAGCTGCCTTGCAGCGAAAATCATGTCAACAGTTCCACGTTCTTTTCTGAAGCCACATTGACTCTCAGGAATAAGACCTTGATCGAGATGGGCTGTGAGGCGATTGAGAAGAATTCTGGCGAGTATCTTCCCTGCAATTGAACGCAAGGAGATGCCTCGGTGGTTGTCACAGGATTGGCGGTTTCCTTTACGTTTGTAAAGGTGGACTATTGACGCGTCCTTAAAATCTTGTGGCATGGTCTCGTTCATCCATATGTTTGTGAAAACTTGGTGAAGCTGCTCTGTTAGGACCGGCCCACCTGCCTTGTATATCTCTGCTGGGATGGAGTCAGGACCAGGTGCCTTGCTGCTGGAGAGTTGCTGGATGGCTTTGTTTATTTCCACTATGGTTGGCAGGTCATCAAGAGTCTCATTGGTGGGAACTTGAGGAAGGCAGTTGATGGTTTCATCATCGAAGAAGGAAGTTGCATTTAAGATTTTGCTGAAATGCTCTGCCCAGCGTTGGAGGATTTCTTTCTTATCGGTGACCAATGTTCCCACATCTGCACTGAGGAGGGGAACTATGCCTGGTGATGAAGGACCATAGACCGCTTTCAGTGAGTCGTAGAAGTTTTTCATATCATGTCTGTCAGCAAAGCCCTGAATTTCATCAGCTTTGCTGCTCAGCCAGGAGTCCCGCATGTGCCGAAGTTTCTGCTGCACTACTCTCTGAATGTTCTTGAAAGCATCTTTTTTTTATGTTGACTTTGGGTCATTCAAATGTGCCTTGAGGAGAAGATGTTTCTCGGCCAGCAATTGGTTGATGTCTTCGGAATTTTCATCAAACCAGTCTTTATGCTTTCGGGGGGCTGGACCCAGGATTTCCATAGCATTGTTGTAAATTGTGTCCTTTAGGGCTCTCCATTCTGTTTCTGTATCCTGTTTAGCTTCAGTATTGGGCTTGAGGCGGTCTTCCAGCATATTTTCAAACGACTGCTGCATTTTCTTGCTGTTTAGTCGGGTGACATTTAGCTTTGTTTGCATTTTCGCCCCTTGAGGACGCCGTGGTGGCCTGATGTGGATGTTCATTTTCGAGACAATAAGACGATGGTCTGTCCAACATTCGGCACCACACATGGATTTTGTCACTCGAACGTCTTGTCTGTCACTCCTCCTGACGATGACATAGTCAATGAGGTGCCAGTGTTTCGAGCGAGGGTGCATCCACGATGTCCTATTTCTCATGGGGAGACGGAAAATTGTGTTCGTAATCAGGAGATCATGTTCGGCACATGTCTGAAGGAGGCGGAGTCCATTGCTTATACAATTTCCGACTCCATGCTTTCCAATAATGCCACTCCAAGAGGTGGTGTCCATGCCTACTCTGGCATTGAAATCCCCAAGGAGCATAAGTTTGTCTCCTTTGGGAACAGATGTTAATACATTGTGCAGGTCCTCATAGAACTTGTTCTTGACATCATCTTCGTTGGTCATAGTTGGTGCGTAGACACTCACAATGGTTGCGTGCTTCCTTCCATTCAGCAGAGGCAACTTCATGGTCATGAGCCTGTCGTTTATAGCCTTTGGAAATCCAGCTAATTTGCCGACCAGGGCCGACTTAATGGCAAATCCCACACCGGATTGGCGTCTTTCCTCGCTTTTCCTTCCACTCCAGAAAAATGTGTAGCCGGCACCAATTTCACAGATTTGGCCTTCTTCTGCAAGTCGTGTCTCGCTCAAGGCTGCAATGTCGATGTTGTACCTGCCCAGCTCTCTCCCAATCAGTGCTGTTCGTCTCTCTGGACCCGACGCGCCGTCTCTGTCAAGTAGGGTGCGTACATTCCAAGTTCCAATTGTTAAGGGAATATGGTTTACTCTTTTAGCTTTGCTTGTTTTATCTTTCTTTGTATGTCGACCGCAGTTAGGGTACCCACCAACCGCGGCTAGCTGGTTAGGTAGTGATGAAGCAGACAATGTTTAGGGCACCTTTTCTAGCCCCTTCCTCATGCTATGGAGGTGAGCAGTGTGTTCCTATAGAGGGCTGCTCAGTCGCTCAGGGGGCTGCCGAATCCCACTGCTGCTCCGGTCAGTAGAAGACGACCATATGGCCTGAGCCGCCTGTGTGCAGGTCTGCGACTACGGCTGCCAGCGTACCCACGCCTGCCGCTTTGCCGCTCGCCCATCGCCACAGGGCTTGAAGGTGATATGTGACGTTGGATGAAGAATGACTTGCGCGATGACTTGGATTAAAGTGAGGAAGAGTTGCGCAATTCATCGACCTCACTCTCTCGCCTGAATCCATCTGAGTCCAGTGGACAAGACAAGTCGAGACGATTGGAGACGAATACAGGTGCAGTGGATGACCAGGGCGCTCTACGTGCCTTGCCGTGCTCATTACGTTCCACAACGCTTTGCAGGTAAACGCCGTCTTGCCCGTTGAATCAGGAATGATTTATTCCGCGCAGTCTGCCGAATCCTGTCTTCACATGCTGGGTAGGCATACCCTAGTTTACCTCTTGGTTTGACACCAAATCGGATACCCATGCCTGGTTTAGCCAGCCTCTCACAGCTGTTGCCCGGGGGGTGGCCGCTGTCGCATGCTGACAGCTACTAGGAGCCACAGGCACGAGCTGGGTGTCAGACTTGGACCAGTGGGGGATGGGTCCTGAAAGGACATGAGAGCCATCCTTACCAAAGGTGCTACCAATGCCTGACACCCCGTACCCCCTATATATATATATATATATATATATATATATATATATATATATATATATATATATATATATATATATACACACACACACACACACACACACACACACACACACACACACACACACACACACAAATTTCCCATGATTAAATTTGTGTGGGATAAATTAACATTAATATTATTGCTACACTGCATAGATGTTGTGTATGTTACAATTAATGACTAATACTTAAAATCAAAATGGATCATCATCATCATCATCATCATCATCATCATCATCATCATCATCATCTTCCCCTTCTGCCGTCAAGCGTCGTGGGGAGGAATAATATGCGTTCCAGTTCCCGGTGGGCGGCACTGGATAGTGTCATTCCGTGTGGTTGTACAATGTCTCTGATGTCGTCAATCCATTTTCTTCTTGGACGTCCTCGTGGTCTCGTCGCAGATGAACTTTGATGTAAGGCCAGTGATGGTAGTTGCTGGTATTGCATTCTAACGACATGGCCAAACCACTTGATCTTCTGTCTTTCAATAAATGTGGCACAAGGTGTTGATCCCACAGTCTGTCTGATAACAGCATTTCTTACCCGGTCTCGGATTGTTAAGTTGGCAGCTCTCCTCAGGCATCTCATGTCGCAGGTGTTGATTTTGCGAAGGTGTAATTTGAATAAAGTCCAGGTCTAAGATTGGTAGCAAAGGGTTGGTGTGAATATGCTGTTTATTATCTGTCGTTTTGCGGACATGGGTATATTTGGATGTTTCAATAAGGGTGATAGTTGATATGTAAGTGCACTAGCTTTTTGACATCTGATTTCGATTTCTCTGTCTAATCTGCCATCTTCTGTGATCATACTTCCAAGATATTTGAATTCTTTAACTTGTTTCAGAGTTGTGCTATTTAACTGTATACTTAGTGGCCCGGCGATCTGCTAACTCACATTACTTCGGTTTTGGCTGTATTTATACTCATATTGTATCTCCTGCATGTTGAACTCAGATTATTAATATGATTTTGCAGTCTGCCCTCGTCGCTATAAAACAGGCACTGATCGTCTGCAAATAGAAGTTCATTTATTTTCTGTGGATCAGTTGTTTCATCTGGAGTAAAGAGTTCAAAATTTTCTGAACCTGTTGTGTCGAAACTTGCTTCTTTGGAAATTCTGTCCATGTGGATATTAACTAGCAGGAAAGAGAGCACACATCCCTGTCTCACTCCTGTATTGACTGTAAACATATCTGATATACCTTCTTGTGTTCTTACCTCACTTCGGCCCGAGTTGTACATGGCTATGATGTTTTCTAGCAGTAGCCCTTGTATCCCATAGTCTTCAAGAATGGTCCATAATTTGTATCTGTCTACTCTGTCGAAATCCTTTTCCTGATCTACAAACACACTATTCTTTGTTTTGTTTTTTTTTCGCGTTTCCATCCTGTTTTCAGGATATTGCGGTCAACACCAGCATCTTTCAGCTGTATGTTGATTCCTAGACTAGATTACGCTCATCAGCACGCCTTTCTGAGCGACCGGCTCCATACTTTCATAAGTCACTTTTGCAATTCGAACCACTGCTAATTCTCGTCGCGTCACGTGATGAGAGTATTCAGGGTTAGCGGAGAAAGCTGCTAACGCCTCGGCCATGGAGCCGGCAAACACACTATTCTGCTGGTCACTATATTCGATAGTTTTTTCCACATATTTGCCTAAGTGTAAATAGTGCATCAGTGCAACGTTTACCTTTCCGAAAACCGAATTGTACTTTGCTTAACTGTTGTTCAACTATGGGTCTAGCTCTTTCTTCCAATAGTTTTGCATACATTTTCCCTATATGGCTCAGTAGTGATATACTTCTGAATGTTTCGCACTCTCTCATATTGCCTTTCTTTTTCCATATTGGTACTATTATTGTCTGTTGCCAATCATCTGGGACTTTTCTTTCTTCCATGCTATATTAAAAAGTCTTGATAGCCATTTAACTCCTGTTTCCCCACAGGCCTGAATAGCTTCTGTGGTTATTCCATCTGGACCTTGTGATTTGTTTTTAGGACTTTTCTGTATAACTGCTTTGACTTCTGCAGGTATGAAATTTGGTTCTGGCTGTCCCTGACTTTTAGGCACAAAAGTTAGGTTTTCTATGTTATGTGTGGGGTTAAGTAGTTCTTGAAAGTATTCTGCCCACCTTGCTAGTCTTTGTTGTGGATTAAATATCGGTATACCTCTTTTGCTGTTTATGATGGTGGTTGGGTTGTAGCATGCATCTCTTTTTCTCATTGTGTTGACACGTTTATAAAATTCTCTTGGCAGTCTTTGCTAAGTGTCGCCATCTGTTCACCATATATTCTCCAGGATTCATCTTCAGATGCTCTAATTGTTCGTTTGGCATTACGTCGTGCTAATCTATAAGCAACATAGTCTTGTTCAGATTTAGTTGTGATCCACTTTTTGAACGCTACCTTCTTTTTGAATATGCTATCTTTAACTTCGTTGTTCCACCAGGCTGTTCTTAATCTTTTGTCCTGCCCTACTTTCATTGTTCCACATTTATTTTCCAGTGTGTCGAGCATGACAGCCTTGAAAATTGTCCATTCCTTATCTACGCATCAGGGATGCTCTTATGAAGGTTTTGGATTTCTTGATTGAATTCGCATTTAACCGTATTTTCCTGAAGCCTCCTATAATTGATGACATATGTTGTTACCTTTTTGTTTCTTATTTTCCTGTATGTTGAAATCTTTTTTATTATGACTGGTTTGTGATAAGTATCAACATCTGTAATCAAAATGGATAATTTACTTAATTAGGCTAATATATGCATAACTTAAAGTCATTCAATCATACATATTTCCTTGCGACGACAGAGAGTTATACCCTCATACATATGTGCAGTACAGAACAAGGGAGGTGGTCGCTTCCGTGGCCCCCAAGAACACTCCATTTTATATTTTATGCCGCCTTTTGGGATACAAGTACCAGGTCAATGGCCGTGTCTGGGTCCCCCGGTCTCATTGCTAGCCTAGCTGATGTTCCGTCATTTATACAGACCATGTCTCAAGCAAGGCTTCAGTGCCAGGACAGTACCCTCTCTGTTCTTGCCAGACCTGTCCCACTCTTTGATTCTTGCACTGAAGTCACCATATATGAGGTCCCTGGCACCAGGTGTACCCTCAGAACACTTCAATTAGTTCGAACTCTCTACCCTGTTCTGTACTGGTACCTAGGTTGGACGGTAATCTACACTCCTATCAGTGGAACCGTCAACTTCAACGGCTAATGCAATAAATCTTGCAGCCCTGCACCAAGCTTTCATGATGTCACTCCACCACAGACATTTTCCTACCCCATCTAATAACATTAACAACTACTAAATAAAGTTTCCAAAACTCTGATATGTTTCTACCACAAACGACATCATCCTTTCATTGTGTAATGTTCGCAAATCACGATCAGTGGCTCAACAAAGATGGTTACATATAGGCCATCTCAACATCTATCATTTGTTCAATAAATTACCTGAGCTTTCAGTAATACTGTGCAAACAGTTCCATGTGTTTGGAATCACAGTAAGTTGTCTCAACGACAAAATAGCCGACTCAGAAAACTCTCTTAAGGGGTTTAAACTAATTCGAAGAGAAGCAAATCAAAAATTAGAGACAGGTATTGCTGTATACATTTCCAATTCTCTCAACTGTTCCCGTAGAAGTGATCTCGAGACAGAAGAGATAGAATATATTTGGTTAGAGGTAAAGCCAGTCAGCCAGCAACCGTTTCTCATTGGATACCTATATCGGAATCCTTGTGCTGGGTACAGTTGGTATGACTGTTTCTCTCCAATGGTGGATAGAGTGTTTACAGCAGGCAGAGAAGTCATGATATTAGGTGACTTTAACATGGATATTACTAAATCCAACCAGATTGGGACGATATCATTCTATCTTACAATTTCAAACAACTAATAAATCGTCCCACAAAGGTTACAGACACCTCCTCAACTATAATTGATCATATATATGTTACTTGTCCAGTTAATATTATCGAATGTTCTGTTCCTGTTAGTGCAGTTAGAGACCATTACCCAATGTGTTGTACATAGTCGAAAATTGGGTTCAAAACTCCTAAAAATAAACATTTCAGCATGACATTTAGAAATTTTAAAGCTCTCAACCAATATTTATTTCTAGACGACTTACAAAATGCAGCCCTTGAACATGTTTATCACCTTCCTGATCCGGATCATGCACTAGCTTACTGGACAAAGACAGTCTACAGTGTGTTTGATAAACATGTGACAGTCAAAGAAGTTCGAGCCAAGAATCAACATAAATCCCCAAGGGTCACTATCGAAGTTCTCGAAATCATGAGAGATCAAGAGACAGCACACAAAAATAAGATTTTGTCGATTACCGCAGACTAAGAAATAAAGTTAAATATGAAATTCGTAGGATACAGAAATATCATTTCAAAAATTTGATTGTAGATAAATCAAATAACACAAATATGTGGAAGGCTATTAACTCGCTAACCAACAAGAAACACACTTCAGAGTCAGCAATACTAACACTATAACATGCGAGGATTTCAGTTGCTTCTTTCAATCAGAACTTGAGAATCTAAAGTCCTCAATACCAGACTCGTTATGTAATTTAAATTAACTGTCATCATTCTGTGAAAGGAACTTCACTAGAAATATTTCCCCTGCGATTCCCTTGATGTCTGTTGCAGAAGTATATAAATATCTCTCAAATCTCAAAGCAACAAATTCAGAAGGCGGCCTTGACGGTATCAGTAATAGAATTATTCGGTGTGCTGCACCAATTATTAGTGAGTCCTTAACGTTCGCATATAACCAGTGCCTGTCCAAAAATTACTTTCCTTCTGTATTTAAATTTGCTTCTACTTAAAAATGGCTCAATTGATAATAGAGTCTTGGGTAATTATAGACCTTTTTCCTTACCATCGTCGCTATCAAAGTCATTAGAAGAACACATACATAAAATAACATTACACCATTTAATTACCAACGATCTAATAATTGACAGTCAATCTGGGTGTCGACCTAAATATTCTTGCAATAGTGCCCTTACAAAAATTACCGCTAACTGGCATCTTTGTATCAACAATGGCAACATTTGTGGAGCAGTATTTGTAGACTTTAAAAAAGCTTTTGATATGGTAGATCATGATATTTTAATTATAAAATTAAAACAAATGAAGACCAGCACTAATATGGTGAACCTAATTACGTCATTTTTATCCGACCGACAACAAGTAGTGTCCTTCAATAACTGTCTATCAAGACCCACACAACTTAATATTGGTGTGCCTCAGAGCTCAATACTAGGTCCGCTGCTTTTTGCAGTTTATATTAACGATCTTCCTTTATATCTCAATACTTCGTGTGACCTATTTGCGGACGACTGCACTATATAAACTAGTCAAGAGAACCGTAGTGACTTAGAGAGCTCTTTACAAAATGAAATTGATAACCTTAGTAGATGGAGCAATGACAACCGGATGTTAATTTACATCGACAAAACCAAATCCATGCTAATAACGACCAGACAAAAACTACAGACCCTAACCATAACTGGGGCACCGCTCGAGCTCTACGTGGACACGTTACCTATAGTTAATGTAAATGAACACAAAACATTACGTCTTTTAATTGACAGACATTTAAACAGAAGATTTCATGTTCACGTAATTACCAAGAGAATAGCACGACAAGTTTACCAACTTGCTAAAATTCAGCACTTCTTGGATGAAAGCACACGAGAAATATTCTATGCATCCTATATCCAATCAACTATCGATTATTGTTCCACAGTCTGGGATGGTTGCCGTAAATCTAATATGAAACGACAACAGCAAACTGCGTTGTTGTAAACGCTCCCAAGGTGGCCAGAGGAAACGCTTTACAGACACTGAAAATCTCACTGAATGCTTCTGGAATTCATCATGACACCTGGGAGACTGCAGCCAGAGACCGAAATTCGTGGCGTGCATCATTACGCAAGGGTGCTGTCATATGTGAGGCAACCAGGACTGCAAGAGCTGTGAAGAAAAGGCAGGACAGAAAAACCACTGCAGGAAATCCTTCTCTAGAAACGTCAAGCATTCTTTGCCCACATTGTCAAAGAACATTTCGAGCCAAAATAGGCCTTATCAGCCATCTTAGAACCCACGGCTCCATACATTCAACCCCACTGGATGAAATGAATGGTCATCATCATTCTTGATGGACAAACAACATGAAACGACAGTGTTTGATTCAAAACCGCGCTATACGTCTAGTTTGTGGTATAAAGCACGCTGAAAGTAATAACTTATACAACCATCTAAGACTTCTACCACTTCGAATGCGCTTATTTTTTAACAAAGCCAAATTAGTGAATAAAATTATAACTGAAAATACCCCAGAGTATCTTCTACCTTTAATTCAATCTAATGCAATGAACAGTAAGCGCTTAAATTTATTACAGGTTCGAAGCCTAGATTGGACTTATACAAACCATGTTTCGCGTATTCTTGTGCTCACTTGTGGAATAGCCTTCCACCAGATCTGAAAACGCCAATGAGTCCCCACACATTCAACCGAAAACTCTTTCAATACTTACCTCAAACCGACTATATGCCTCCATAAGTCACCTACTGGTATCATTTTTTCACTATCATTCTTCACTGTGTGTGCGTGTGTGTGTGAGAGTGGATGAGAGAGTGAGTGAGAAAGAGTGTGAGTGAGAGAGTGAGTATGAGACAGAGAGAGTGAGAGAGTATGCATGCGACTGTGCCTGAGTGAGTGAAAATGTGAGTGAGCGTATGTGTGTGCACATATGTGTGAGAGATTGAGTGAGAGAATGAGTGAATGTGAGAGAGAGGTTGTGTGTCTGCCTGTCTCCGTGATAGAGTGAGTGAGGTAGTGTGAGTTAGAGTGTTAGCGAGTGAGTGAGTAAGGAAGCGTGAGTGATTGAGTGAGTGAGAGAGAGAATTTGTGGGTATGTGTGTATGTGCGTGTGTGAGTGAATGTGAAAGTGAGTGAGTGTGTAAATGAGAGAGAGAGAGAGAGAGAGAGAGAGAGAGAGAGAGAGAGAGAGAGAGAGAGAGAGAGAGAGAGAGAGAGAGTTCATGAGAAAGTGAATGAGTGAGAGAGAGTGAGTGAGTTTGTGAGTTTGAGTTTATTCATATTTTTTTAAGTGATTATGTGAGGCAGCGTGTATGTGTGTGGATGGATGGGTGTTTGTGTGTCTATGTGTATGTGTATTTGATGTGTGTATGTTGATGTATGTGTATGTGCATGTCTGTATGTGTGTATGGGTGTATATGTGTGTGAACATGTGTATATGTGTGTGTGCTTGTGTGTGTGTGCATGTCTGTACGTGTATTTATGTTTGCGTACATGCGTATTTATATGTATGTGCGTGTGTATATATGTGTGTGTGTGTGTGTGTGAGTGTGTATGTTCGTGTATGTATGTGTATATGTTTGTGTGTGTATGTGTACATGTATGCCGTGTATGCGAGGGAGTGTGCATTCGTGTGTTAGGTGTGTTATATGATTGATTGATTTAGGAACTGACATCACAGCATTCGGGGCATTCGCATAAGCGCTCCGTCCCCATCCTCAGCAGCCAGCGAAGAGTTCCAACACCAATAGTACCAGTAGCAATCTGATTATATGTACGTCTCGCCTTTCCTCTGAGCGTCGGCCAGATCCCCTCGTCACTCCTCGCTGTCTAATTCTTGCCAGACCATGGTGATCCATTTGCTCCTCCGAGGTGTACACGTGCTCCCACAAGGCCGCAACCACGTCTGCCTTGTCATGCATCAATACTCTATCAAGTTTTGCAGAGCCAGCCAATCTATCCGCCCGTTCATTCCCCAGCACACCAGCATGCTCCGGAGAAAAGTTCCAGGTGATGCTTGCCACCCGTGACCTCCGAAGCGGAGCAAGCCACTCTTCTCGAAGCTTGCCTGCACTCACCTTCCTCAGCATGCTTTCTGAGTCAGTTACAATCACGATGTGTGTATGTATCGTATTCTCCATCCAGCGGAAAGCTGCACTGACCGCCTCCACCTCCATTCTTAAACTAGATGTTGTGGTATCATATACCAGGCTCTCCTGCACCAAATGTCGACAATTAGCTTTTGCTAAGAACCCCTAGGCAATTCTCCTACCTCTCAACAACGACCCATCTGTATAGATAATCACATCACACGGGCGAGCATTATCTTGAATTAGTTGCTGAATTTCCACTTCTGTGGCCCCTGCTGGCCATTCCCTGCACTCCCGGCTCAATGTGATTATAACTCTGAACAAGTCTGACTTCTCAGCTGGCACTCTGACCCACTCCTCTCCTCGTCTAATGTTCTCCAAGGGGCACACCTGTCTGATCGTATCCTCCGCCTGAGCCATCCATGATTTCCCTCTTATAAGTCGCTGACCCTTAACATCATTCTGCGTCTCATGCAACGGGTGATCTGTGACTGCAGCTACTGTGAGGTATGCCTTCGCCTGCATCACCTAGAGCCTACCAGCAACAGTCGGCAGACCAAGGATAACGCATACACACTACTGGGGTGTCTTTGGTTGCATCCCAGATTGACTCGCATAGCTTCGTTCTGTATGCGCTAGCCAAGCCTCGCGATATATGGTAGAAGCGTCAACAAAGAGAACAAACTGAAGTATCTGGGAATCACATTTGACAGGAGCCTATCCTTCAAGGACCATGTGGAGACGGTCGTGACAAGATCTCACAAAGGACTCAATGCACTGAAATCTATGGCTGCAATGGACACAGAGCAGAGAATGCTTTTCACACTATACCAGCACTTGATCCGCTCAATGATTGATTATGGACTAGGACTGCTCACTGTCGCAAAGTGTCAGCTGGTGTTATGTGTGTATATGTGTGTAAGTATATGTGTATGGGTGTGGATGCGTGTATGTGAGTGGGTATATGTGTGTATTTGCGTGTGTATGTTGTGTGCGTATGCTCGTGTGTGTATGTGTATATGCTTGGGTGTGTATGAGAGCATGCATGCCGTGTTTGCGAGGGAGTGTATTTTATAGCGTGAGGGTGTCTATCTGTGTGTGAATGATAGTGAAAGAGAATGATATATAGAGTGAATGAAAGATGGAGAGAGTGAATTAATGAGGGAAAAAGTAGTGCGAGTGATGGAGAGAGAGTGAGCGAACGAGAGAGAGAGAGAGAGAGAGAGAGAGAGAGAGAGAGAGAGAGAGAGAGAGGGAGAGAGAGAGAGTGGGAGAATGGATGTGTTAGTGTGTGTGTGCGTGCATGTTTGTGTGTGTGTGTGTGTGTGTGTGTGTCTGTCTGTGTGCGTGTGCATGTGTGTGTGTGTGTGTTTGTGAGAAAAGAGAGAGAGAGAGAGTTGCGCGTACGCATGTCATGTTACATGGCATTCCATGTTTAGTGTGTATTCTCATCGTCATATTATCATGTTGAATGCCACTTGATGTTATCATGTATAATATGAACCCTCGTACATTACTGTAGAGTGAGTGAGAGAGTTAGTAAGTGTGAGTGAGAGAGAAAGAGTGAATGAGTGTGAGAGTATGTGTGTGTGTCTGTGTAAGAAAAAGAGAGAGAGCGAGGTAAAGAGAGAGCGAGCGAGAGAGAGAGGAAAGAGAGAGAGAGAGAGAGAGAGAGAGAGAGAGAGAGAGAGAGAGAGAGAGAGAGATCTGAGCGCATGCATGTCATGCAACATGCTATTAGATATTGTTTATGTATTCTCATCTTTCATATTATCATTTTGTATGCCACTTGATGTTATCATATATAATATGAACACACGTACATTACTGTAGAGTGAGTGAGGGTTAGTGGGTGTGAGCGATAGAGAGTGTGAGTGTGAGAGAGAAAAAATATGTGTGTGTGTGAGAGAGAGAGAGAGAAAATAGAGAGGGAGAGAGAGAGAGAGAGAGAGAGAGAGAGAGAGAGAGAGAGAGAGAGAGAGAGAGAGAGAGAGAGAGAGAGAGAGTTTAATTTGCATTACTAATTTTTATGTTACATATGTACAATTGTTTCTCCATTTATTACAATTTTTGCGAGAATTCTCACGACAATCGTCAGTGTATGTGGGTGTAAAGGTTGGGAGTTTGTTCATACTTGTTTAAGTGATTATGTGAGGCATCATGTATGTGTCTAGATGTAAGGTTGTGTGTGTGGGTGTGTATGAGGCATGTGTGTGTGTTTGTCTGGGAGGATGTTTGTGGGGGGATGTATGTGTGGAGGGGTTGTGTGTGGGTGGGTGGGTGATATGTGGGTTTGTGAAGGGATGTGTGGTGGGTGGGGGATGTTTGGGTGATGGATGGAAGTGTGTGGATGTTGGTGGGTGTTCCGTTGTGTGGGTGGGGAATGTGTAAGTGGGTGGGTGGGTGAGGAATATGTGGGTGAATGAGTGTGTGGGAGATGTGTGTGAGTTGGGGACGGATGTGTTATAGATTTGGGGGATGGTGTAGTTGTGGGAATATGTGTGTGGGTGGGGGATATGTCTGTGTGGGTAGGGATGCGTGTGGGTGAGGTAATTGTGGGTGGTGAGGGTGTTTGTAGGTGGGGAATGTGTGGGTGAATGAGTGTGTGGGAGATGTGTGTTAGTTGGGGACGGATGTGTGATAGGTTTGGGGGATGGTGTGGTTGTGGGAATGTGTGTGTGGGTGGGGGATATGTCTGTGTGGGTAGGGATGCGTGTGGGTGAGGTAATTGTGGGTGGTGAGGGTGTTTGTAGGTGGGGAATGTGTGGGTGGGTGGGGAGATGTGTGTGTGTGTGTGTTTGTGAGTGTGGGTGGGGATGTGTATGGGGATGCGTGTGGGGGTGTTTGTGTGAGGATGGGGGATTTGTATATAGGTGGGGGTGTTGTGTGGTACGGGAGATGTGTGTGGATGAGGGATGTGTATGTGGGTAGGTGTATAGGTGGGATTGGGTGTGGGATGTGCGGGTTGGTAAAGGATGTATGTGAGGGATGGAGATATGTGTTTGGCTGGGTGGATGGGGTGTGTGAGTGTGGGTGACTACATGGGAGAGGTATGTGTTGATGGGTGGGTGGTGGATGTGTTTGATTGATTGATTTAGGAACTGACATCACTGCATTCGGGGGATTCCCATAAGCGCTCTATTCCCCATCCTCAGAAGCCAGCGAAGAGCTCCAATCCCAATAGTACCAGTAGCAATCTGATTATATGTGCGTCTCGCCTTTCCTCTAAGCGTCGAGCATAGGCCACATCCCCTCGTCACTCCTCGCTGTCGCATTCTTGCCAGACCATGGTGATCCATTTGCTCCTCCGAGGTGTACACGTGCTCCCACAAGGCCGCAACCACGTCTGCCTTATCATGCATCAAAACTCCACCAAGTTTTGCAGAGCCAGCCAATCTGTGTGCCTGTTCATTCCCCAGCACACCAGCATGCTGGTGGATGTGTGGGTGTGAGTGGTTGAGGGATGAGTACGTGAGTGGTTGGATGTGTGTATGAGATGAGTGTATGGGTGGGGGATGTATGTGTGGGTGGAAAGATGTGTGTGGGTGGGGATGTGTGTGGTTGGTGGGGTGTGGGTGGGAGGTGTGTGTTTGTGGATGGAGGATGTGTTGGTGGGTGGGGATGTGAGTATGGGTGGGGAGATGTGTGTGTTTGAGTGTATGAGTGTGGTGTGTGTAGGGGATGTGTGGTTAAGGGATGTGTGATTAAGGGATGTGTGGTTAAGTGATGTGTGACTTGTGGTGGGTGGGTGGAAGATGTGTGGGTGGGTGAGTGTGTGTAGGTGGGGGGTGAGGGATGTGTATGTGTGTATGGGCGCGGGATGTATGGGTGGGGGAGATTGTGTAGGTGGGGGATGTGTGAAAGTGGTGGAAGTGTGGGTGGGTGCAAGTTTTGTGTGTGGGTAGGTGCGTGATGTGTGGGTTGGCGGGGATATGTGTGTTTGTGGGTGGGGGATGTGTGATTGGGGATGTGTGTTTGACTGGGTGGTTGGGGGTCTGTGCGTGTGTGGTGGAGGACATGTGGGTGGCTGAGCGTTGATAGGTTATGGGATGGGTTGAGGATGTGTGTGTGGGTGGGGAGATGTGTGTAGGTGGGGGATGTGTGGTTGGGTGATGGTTGGGCATATGCATGTATGTGTGCCTGGGGGTGTGTGTGAGTGGGTGGGTGGGGGATGTGTGTGTGTGTGTGTAGAAATGTGTGGTGGGTGGGAGATGTCTGTGTGTGTTTGGAGATGTGTGCAAGCGGGGGGAGGGGTGGGTGTGGGATGTGTGGGTGGGGTATTGTATGTGTGCCTGATGGTGTGTGCGTGGTTGGGTGGGGGATGTGTGGGGGGATGGGGATGGGTAGGGGGTTGTGGTATGTGTCTCATATCATGGTAATATGCATTGTTTATGTTTACAACATTCATTTGACAATGTTTTTTCATATGTGAATATATTATGCATTATTGATGAACGAAAGATGAGTGATTGGAAGGGCCGAATGTAAGGCGGGCCTGCATGGCAAATTTGTTACCCTTTGAAAATAAAGTCTGTTCGTTCGTTCAAAATCAAAGCTATAAGATCCCGCAAAGCATTCAAGTGTCATTGCGAACACATTGGGACGTCTTAGATCGCCGGGACCTTCTAAAGCAACAAGAAGGGTCTTAACATAACCACCATGGTGGACACAAGTAGTGACAGCAACATTTATCTTGTCAGACAATCGGCCAGGAGAAACAGTCACATTAGACATATATGGACCTGGAGAAACAATCATATATTAGACAGACATGGACCATGAGAAACAGTTACATATTCTCAAATATGGACCAGGAGAAAGTCACATATTAGACATATATGGACCAGGAAAAACAGTCATATATTAGACAGACAAGGACCAGGAGAAACAGCCTCATATTAGACAGGTATGGAAAGGGAGAAACAGCCGCATGTTAGACAGATATGGACCAGGAGAAATAGTTACATATTAGACAGATATGGACCAGGAAAAACAGTTACATATTAGACAAATATGGACGAGGAGAAAAAGGTACATATTAGACAGACAATCGAGGAGGAGAAATCAGTCACATATCAGACAGTCATGGACCAGGCGAAACAGTCAATTATTAGACAGACAATGGACGAGGAGAAACAGTCACATATTAGACAGACATTGACCAGGAGAGCTGTGTATGGTAAAGAGAGAGGGATAGTACCTCACGGTGAGTGGCAGCCATATCTCAATGGATAGACCAGGATCCTATTTGGTTCCCATCTCTTTACCTAGCTCATGTATGGCTCCACGAATACCGCTTGTGTACGGTGGTGGCCACACCACGGGCAACAGTCTTGGCTGACTGGCTAAACTACATGAGTGAAGTAGGGGTAATATCCTACTAAGGAAATGTCCATCCCTAGTACACAAAGACTGGGACGGTGGAGAAGGCGGATGAATCTAAATAGATCAACGGCTTCGAAAACGAAACAGCAGAGTGTGTGGCACACATGAGGCGTGTTCAGGACACGATAGTGAACATAGCTGGCCATCGTGGAAGAGATTGGGACCTCACCATGTAATATCCCAAAGACAGCAATGGTAATTCAACAACAAGAAAACAGCGATACGGGTAATTCTTGGCCCCCTGGAGATGAGCCTGTTGTAAATATTCACAGGGAAGAGACAACTCCTATAGTGAATAAGGAAGTGCATAATGACGAATGCATCCCAAATTCTTTTGAAAGGGTGCATTCTGACAATACCTACCTGAAAAGTAGAAGGAGAAGTCTGAGAATTGGTACGTGGAACGTACGCACCTTATATCAAGCAGGGAAGTTTGATAACCTTATTGCAGAAGCAAAAAACATGAATTTAGATATTTTAGGCGTATCTGAAACAAGATGGACAGATACAAGTTATATAAGGAGAGAAGATTACGTATTCATTAATTCAGGAGGAGATCATCACGAGAGAGGAGTAGGAATTTTAGTAAAACGAGATTTAGAGAAAAATATTAGTGGATTCTGGACTCATAAAGATAGGATGATACTTCTCAAAATTAAGGCAAGACCGTTCAACATAGTAATTCTTCAGACATATGCTCCAACAACTGATTATAGTGATGAACAGCTAGAAGAATATTATGAAGACCTACAACAAACACTGAAAGTTGTAAAATCATCAGAGGTCCTAATTGTCATGGGAGACATGAACGCAAAAGTTGGAAAAAATAAATATAAGCAGATAGTAGGGCAATATGGTATGGGAAACAGAAACGACAGAGGAGACCGGCTGATACAGTTCTGTGAAGAAAACAATCTTATTGTTTGCAACACATTTTTCCAACATAACCCTAGGAAACTGTATACATGGAAAAGCCCTGGAGATAGAACAAGAAACCAAATTGACTACATTATGATTAGAAATAGATTTAAAAACAATGTTTAAAATGCCAAAACATACCCAGGTACTGGTATCAACTCTGACCATAATCCTAAAGTCTTAAAATTACAAATAAAACTTTAAAACCCAGGAATAAGGAAATCGAAGACACCACACGTAGATATATCGGCATTGAAACAACCAAAAATAAGTCAACAATACCTAGTTGAAGTCAAAAATTGAAATGATGGGCTAATCATTGAAAGTATGGAACAATATCGACGTGAAAATCCCGAGGAGAAAATACAAAATAGGAAAGTGTAAAACTCAGTATTCAGATTTCAAATACTACCTTGCCAGTGAAGATTAATAAGGAAAACCAATTATGGATAACCGATGAAATCTTGAGTAAAATGTCTCAAAGAAAGAAAGCAAAGAACACTCCAGAGTATATAGTAATAGATAGAGAAATACGTCACATGTGCAGAGTTGCAAAGAAATAGAGGATCTGGAAATAAAACACAACTCGAAAGAATTACATGAACTTATAAAAATATTTACAAAGAAGAAAAATAATATAACAGAAACCGGTTGTATCTGAGGAACAAAATGGAGACATTATAATTAATAACACTGACATAATAAAAATGTGGACAGAGTACACAGAAGATTTATTCAGGGACAACAGGGTCAATAGACCAACATTGTATAAAACACAAGATGGGCCAAAAATATTAACGGCTGAAGCAGAAAAGGCTATTCAAAAGATGAAAGAAGGAAAGGCTGCAGGTCCTGACAAGATAGCAACAGAGATGGTAAAATCCTTATCCAGCTTTGGCATTGAAACCTAGTGGAAGAAGTAAACAGGCACAGTGCAGAATGTGGCTTAGATATTAACATCCCGAAACCAAAAACTATGATAATTATCGATGAAAAGGAAAGGACATCAATGAACATCTCAGTAAACGGGCAGATGCTAGAACAAGTAACAAGTTTCTCTTATCTTGGACATATAATAACAGATGATGGCAGAAGTGAAATGGAAATCAAAAAGAGAATAGGAATGGCCAAAAATGCTTTCAACGGCATGAAATCAGTATTGACATCTAGAGAGATTAATAACGCATTAAAAATGAGAATTGTCAAATGCTACGTATATTCAACGCTACTATATGGCGCGGAAACCTGGACATTGAACAAGCAACTAGAAAGTCGCATAGAAGCCCTGGAGATGTGGATATACAGACGAATAGGTCATATTTCATGGAAACAATAACAATCAAATGCAGAGGTCCTAGAAAAACTGGGAATAAAGAGAGAGTTGATGAAAGAAATAAAGAGAGGACAAGTGAAATATTTTGGCCACTTTAAAAGACATGATACTCTTATAAAAACCATAATGGAAGGCAAGGTTGAGGGCAAGCGAGAAAGAGGTAGACAACGATACAAGTGGGAGGATAACATCAAAAATGGACGAGCATCAGCCTGACAGAATTTACAGTCAGGGCGAGAGACAGACAGTGTTGGAGATCCATTGCAGCCAACCTTCATTGCGGAGATGGTACCTGATTGATTGATTGACCAGGAGAAACAGTCATATGTTTGACATACATGGAACGATAGAAACAGTCACATATACGACAGACAGTAGACCAGGAAAAACAGTCACATAATGAAGGGACATGTACCAATAGAAACAGCCACATATTAGACAGACATATACCAGGAGAAACAGTCACATAGTAGACAGACAATCGACGAGAAGCAACCTCCACATATTAGACTGGCATGGTCCAAGTGAAACAGTAACATATTAGACATACATGGACAAGCAGAAACGGTCAAATATTAGACATACATGGACCAGAAGAAACAGCTTCATATTAGACATACATGGACCAGAAGAAACAGCCACATATTAGACAGACATGGACCAGAAGAAACAACCACATATTAGACAGACATGGACCAGAAGAAACAACCACATATTAGACAGACATGGACCAGAAGAAACAGTCACATGTTAGACAGACATGGACCAGAAGAAACAACCACATATTAGACAGACATGGACCAGAAGAAACAACCACATATTAGACAGACATGGACCAGAAGAAACAGCCACATGTTAGACAGACATGGACCAGAAGAAACAACCACATATTAGACAGACATGGACCAGAAGAAACAGTCACATGTTAGACAGACATGGACCAGAAGAAACAGTCACATGTTAGACAGACATGGACCAGAAGAAATAACCACATATTAGACAGACATGGACCAGAAGAAACAGTCACATGTTAGACAGACATGGACCAGAAGAAACAACCACATATTAGACAGACATGGACCAGAAGAAACAGTCACATGTTAGACAGACATGGACCAGAAGAAACAACCACATATTAGACAGACATGGACTAGAAGAAACAGTCACATGTTAGACAGACATGGACCAGAAGAAACAACCACATATTAGACAGACATGGACCAGAAGAAACAGTCACATGTTAGACAGACATGGACCAGAAGAAACAACCACATATTAGACAGACATGGACCAGAAGAAACAACCACATATTAGACAGACATGGAACAGAAGAAACAGTCACGTGTTAGACATACATGGACCAGAAGAAACAGCCACATATTCGACAGACATGGACCAGGAGAAACGGTCACATATTAACGGAAATGGACCGGGAGAATCAGCCTCATATTAGACAGACATGGACCAGTAAATACAGCCTCATATTAGACGGACATGGACCGTGAAAAACAGCCTCATATTAGACGGACATGGATTAGGAGAAAAAGCTTCATATTAGACGCGCATGGACCAGGTGAAACAGCCTCATAATTGACGGGCATGGACCAGTAGAAACAGCCTCATATTACACGAACATAGATTAAGAGAAACAGCCTCATATTAGACTGACATGGACATTTACAATAACAGTCGTATTACCACAGTTGAGTTGAGTTGAGTTGAGTTAATAACCGACATACTGCACTCGTTCCCACCACTATCTGATTAAAAGTACTCCTGGTCTTTCCTCTCTAGATGCTTTCCTCTCTCATGCTAGACACAGTAAACGTTTAAATATACTACACATTCCGAAGCCTAGGATTGACTTATACAAAACAAGCTTAACGTACTCTGCATCTCAGCTGTGGAACAATCTTCCACAAGAAATCAAAGACATCACCAATCCCTATTCATATAATCGCAAAATATTCGAACACTATCTCAATACGGATTACCTTCCCCCTTAATAATTGAGATAATGATAATAATAACAAAACCCTAGTATAACAGCCAATCACCTTTTTGTAGGCCAGTATATTCCACATGGCTAATAACAAGTGTCAGACCCATTATCTAATATTACTGTGTCGTGTAGTTTTGATGTTTGCATTTTGCCCATGCCTTTATAATGCATATCTTTTATATTGTTACTGTTCTTTGTTAGCCTTGAATGATGTGTGAATGAAATAATGTATGAAAGAGAGTGATAGAAGGGCAGAATGTTAGACGGGCCTGCGTGCCCAATTCTTAACCCTTTGAAAATAAAGTTTGTTCGTTCGTTCGTTCGTTCGTTCGTTCTCTTGAGATTCTTCCAGAACCCCTGCCGAGCCCCCTTAATCTCATTCTTTACACATATGGGTTCCCAGTCTGTTCCCCCGCCTTCTCTACCTGGTCCCACAAGCGCAAGACCACCTCCCCCTTGTCCATAGGCAGTCTACCACAAGAGGTGCATTTACTGCTAGCCTATCAGCCTGTTCATTCCCCAGTACCCCTGCATGGCCAAGGCAAAATATTCATACAATTCTCACATTCTGTGACCTCTGAAGGGACGATAGCCATTCCACACGAAACATTCCTTTCTACTCCTTACTAAGCATACTCTTTGAATCCGTAATGACTACAGTGTGTGATGCAGTACTCTCCTCTAGCCAACGGAATGCCGCTGCTAGTGCTTCCACTCCATTCTCATGCCGGAAGTCGTAGTCTCATACGCCAGACTCTCCTTTTTCAAGACTCGTCCATTAGCCTTTGAAATAAAGCCCCAGCCACTACGTCTGTTTCTCATAACTGACCCATCGGTGTAGATGACCATGTCACCTTCATTTGTGTCTCTGGATCAGTTGTTGCACTTCGAACTCAGTTAGTTAGTTAGTTAGTCGACAGATCATCCTCGTTGCACATCGGACCATTCAGTCCATAAGTGCTCGGATCCCCTCCTCAGCAAATCCCGCAGTGTGTAGCGGCTAACGACGCCAGTTCTGTGTTGGTTTATCAATCTTCTTTGGCTTCCTGCGTAGTGTTCTTGTTTGGCCACCCCTCTTTTAATTTGCTGCTCTCGCAGTCTGGCCATTGTTGTAGATTCACAGTCATCACTTGGTTCTTGCAAAAGTCTCACTTCTCGTAGAGCATTCAGAATGTCAGCCTGGTCCATGGCGCGTCCGCCCTCCACAGTAGCCTCACCTGCGAGCTTATCAGCCCGCTCATTTCCTTGTACTCCCGCATGACCTGGCACGAAGATGAAACTAATCTTTGCCAGCCGAGACCGCTCCAGAGGCAGCAACCATTCTCTTCGGATCGACCCCTCCTCTATCCTCTTGATCATGTTCATTGAGTCGCTAAGGAAACAAGCCCTAGTGAATGTCTGTGTCTCGAGCCATGTTATTGCTTTACTTACTGCCATGACTTCCATGGTCAGGCTACTTGTGGTTTCAGTGAAAGCACCAGAGTCCTCCTTCACAATTCTCCCTCCGGCCCGAGCTGTAAAGGCCCATGAGCTTCTCACATGTCGGACGACCGACCCATCTGTGTAGATGACCGCGTCACTGTCTAGCGAATTCTCGAAAATCAACGCTTGTACTTCAGCCTCCACAGCAGCCGGATTTTCTTGTCTGCATTTTCTATCTAGTTGGATGCAAACTGAAAAGGATGTGCAGAAGTCTGTTGGCACTTGCACCCACTCCTCGCCAGGTTCTAAGTCCTCAAGTGAACACACCTGTTGAAGAATGTCTTCGGCTTGACCCATCCACGACCGTCCTCTTTTTAACCTGCTGCCCTTCACCTTCCTAATTTCACTATGCAGTGGATGCTGTGTGTTTGCGTTAATTCTGAGGTAGGCGCGTGCCCTGCAAACTTGCATTCTCTCTTCAATGGTTGGAAAATCAAGAAGGTAGCGCATCGCCCTGCATGCTGTATCTCTTGTACATCCAAGAATAATGCGCATAGCTTCATTCTGTATCCTTTCCATCCTTTCTATCTGCTTATGGCTGAGAGTCAGGATTGCCATTGCATACTCCAAAACAGACATGACCAGCCCCTCGTACAGAAGACATAGATGGCGCTGCTCACAGTTTGCTGCCGCCATCACCCGCATCGCTGCCAAGCCCCGCTTGGCCTTTGTTATCACCTGGTCTATGTGCACATTATAAGCAAGGCTTCGATCAAACCGTATCCCCAGGTAATTCATTGCCTGCGTTCTTTCCATCGTCTCTGAACACAGCATTACAGTTGGTGTTGGATTGTTGACAATATGATTATTCAACGAGAACCAAGTCACTGTTGCCTTTGTTGGGTTGACCATTGCCCCAGCTTCATCACACCAAGTACTTATGCGATTGAGTTCGGTTTGTAGTTCCACAGCAACCTCCTCTCTATCCTTACCCTGACGATACACTAAAACATCATCGGCATATGACAATGTCCTGCCAGGTCCAGTGATCTGCTCACTGGTGATTCTCACTGTGTAGGCGTTGAACAGTACCGGAGATAATGGTGATCCCTGTGGTAGGCCAGGATATATTGTTGTTGGTTCCGAAGTCCAACTGCCACATCTAAAAACTACTTTCCGTTGGAAGAGGGCTGCAGCGATCCAACTAAGGAGGAATGGACTTACGTTTAGTTCAAGAAGCTGAAACATTAAAAAATCCAGTGGTACTCTGTTGTATGCGTCCTCAAGATCAATCGCTGCAGCAACAGTTTCAGTGCCTGAGTGGAAACCTTCATAGACATCATGGGCAAAGACTGCTGCATTGGTCCAGGTTTCTCTTTTTGGACGGTACCCACCCAGGGTAGGTGGGAAAACACCTTGCCTCTCTAGTTGGCTTGATATTTTCCTGGCAATTACCTTCTCCAGCAGCTTGCCTACTGTATTCTGCATGGTTATAATTCGATATCCCTGAATTTTTTTGTGGTCTTTGTCAGGCTTCGGCAAGGGAATCAGATAGCTATGTAACCATTCCTCCTTGATGCTAGCACTCCCTATACTGTTGTTGTACATGTCTGCTAGTTTCTCTAGCTCATTGTCGGTACACCTATTTATGTCGTCGTATCTTATGCCATCAGGACCTGGAGCACTGTTTTTTGATCGTCGAAGCACAGCCTTGATTTCTTTCACTGTCACTGTGTCTTCATCCGAAGTGTTCTGGGCCTTGCATCTGTCTGAGGTGACCTCCTTGGCCAGATTCCGGCCTCCCATGTCTGTCTGGTTGCTCTGCTCAAGGTAGCGTTCAAAGAGGGCTTTGCCCTTGTCCTCATCAGTCCTCTGCCAGATGAGGTCAGCACCTTGGAAGTCAGAAATGCTCTTATTCTTGACTACCCCACTCATGCTTTTATGTAGTCGCCAGAACAATTTCAGTGACTTGTCTGTGCTTACTCTTTGACACACCTCTGCCCATTTTTCGCTTTTAACCACCTTGACCAGTTTTTTGAAATAGCTTACTTTTGTGTGCATCTCTCTTTCTAAGTGCAAGCAGGGACTAGGATGACCAGCTCTGTTCTTCTTGGCATTTTGCCATCTCCTTACAGCACTACGCTTATCCACCCAAGCCTTCTCCACCTCGAAACTCCACCACGGTGGCTGCTCCCAGCTTTTTCTCCTGCCCTGAAACGTTCTGCGCTTGTCACGTCTTATTTTGCTCACCACATCTTGCCCTGTACTGTCATACTGGAACGTCTTTACCTTTAGCTTGTGCTGCCTGGTTCTGCCTTTCTCCACCAATATGCTGCAAGGGTGGTGGTCGCTGCCATGGTGTCCTAGGACACCCCATCTACACACTGTAGTGAGTGAAGGTGAAACTAGCGCCAGATCAATAGCACTGTCCTCATCGCCTGGACGGCTTGCTGTCCTGGTGACACAGCCACTGTTGATACAAACCAGGTCGATGGTTTCCAGTGCAGTCTCGAGCTCCTCCCCTTGTGTATTGGAGGAAGTGTTTCCCCATGATCTGCCTTTAGCGTTGAAGTCACCACAGAAAATAACATTTCTCTCGTGGCCTAATATGCCACTTAAGCACTGCCACTTCTGGGCGTCCACACTCGCATTGCGGGCATAAACATTAACCAACACGAATGGTATACTGGAATGAACTCTCAACGCCTGTATTTGTATATCGTCACTGTCCCAACTGGACATGTCTAGCTCTGACGCCACCATGCTGTCGCGAACGAGAATCGCCGTTCCCAGATGTCGTCTGTTGTAGAAACATTTGAAGCCGGCAATTCGGAGTAGCTGATCGCCCAGTCTCGTCTCCTGGAGTGCTACAATGTCGTTCCTGTAAACTAGGGTTTCTAAAATAGAGCCCCGTTGTTTTACACTGGCACAGTTCCAATATAGAATACGGATGTTCCTGAGTCCTAGACGGTGACACTTGAGTCTAAAACGTCTCAAACCCCCGCGCTTACCTTGCTTCTTTGTCCCTGCGCGGCTACCACGCCGCTTCGTTATGTTGACTGCTGATCGCTCGGAAAGAAGACGTTCTTCCGCCATGTTGAAAAAACGTAAACACAGACTGCTGATAACCACACACGCTGCTGTAAATTCACTCAAGGATGGCTTCGCTCGATGCACGAACTCCGTAGCACCCGCGCAGATCTTGAGTAGAAACTCCTGGTTTTACATCCTGGCACACCAATTACACGCAAGAGATGAATAAATCCATCCCTTACGCGAAAAAGTTAACGAACACAAAACAACACGACCGTCCGTCGCCATCTTGAAACCGGAATCTCTCTTTTTTCTCTCGAACTCAGTGTGACCAGCTGCCCATTCTCTGCACTCACGACCCACTCCATATTATCATAGCCAAGGACAAATGTTCATTAAGCTACCCAACACAAAGGGAGTCTATATTTCATAGATCAAAGGTGTTTGTCAGCCGGGAAGTAACCTTGTTGTTCAGTTGTTCCTTTAACCTCCATCCCACCCACGCGCGCCCCAAATGCATCCATTGTGCTTGCGAGGAAATTACTACGCAATGCAACTAAATTTACAATCCTTCTTTGTTTTGGGGTTTGTTATCTCCCTCCCCCCTCACTCTCTCTCTCTCTCTCTCTCTCTCTCTCTCTCTCTCTCTCTCTCTCTCTCTCTCTCTCTCTCTCTCTCTCTCTCTCTCTCTCTCTCTCTCTCATTCTCACTCATGAGCTATACATACCTGTTTTTAATTTGCTTTTGTCAAGGTCCTTGAGATAGCATAACTGAGGACAGAGGACGGACATGGGAAGAGTACGGCGGTAGTAGAACGGTCCAGACGCCTAGGACAGTAGGTTAGAGACAGGACTGTGCCCGTGAGTGACGGGACAGGTTCACGGAATGACGCAGAACGCCTGCCTCAACAGGCGAGTGCAAGACAGACGTGACAGCACGACCTCCCACGGGGGTCAAGTGCCTTGTGACCACCGGATTGAGTAGGAAACGACAGGCGAGACTCTGACACGGATGAGAGAAGATGTGTGACTGTGTGGAGAGACATAACGGACTAATGCTTAGACTTCAGTGCGAGTGAATGTGACAGCTACTTAACGTGTGTTGGTGTGCTTGGCGAAAACGCCAGCGCGCATTTTCTTGATAGTTGCGCAAGAGTATATTCTGAAAGCTGTGCGAGAGCGTATTTGGAATTGTGCAAATAATCCTGTGATATTTATGATGGTGTTTATGATGTATAACAATTAAATATTATTATATATCACATTCATGTTTTCACGCTTCATCTGTCTCACACAATCTGCCTGTCTGAACCCACTATGTAAACCCCTAGGGACGTTGACAACTTTGTAAATTATGATGTTTGTTGCGATGTTTCATGTATGATCCACTCAGTGATACGTTTAAACTTGTTTAAATAAAACTAAGTGTGCATGAGAATACTTGGAGAATGAAAGGATTTCTATTGATAGATTTTAGTAGGCATGAGAGCAGGATGTTACTAAATCATCATAATCATCAAATAATGTGTAAGTACTTGCACCAAGCCATAAATGTAGTATTGTCATATGTGTATATGAATGCATTTGTTGTATTCGCAATGCAAAGAAAAAAGCACAGTGTACATTGCCTTGTAAATAAATACGCACTGTTTTATACGAAATAAAAGCTTATAATTACACTCCTCCTCTCCCCCCCCCACCCCACCCCACCCCCGCAAAAAAACAAAAACATACACATACAGTTTCACACGCATTCACAAATGTTTGCTCTCAAATAAGTGCAATATGTTTGAAAAGTATCCGTTGCATTTTAACACAGTACCGTCAGTTCTTTTTTGGCAACTGTATGCACCCTTGTTTGCGGTGATGACACTTCGTTGTAAAATGTTTGCTCATAACAGAGTAATGATGACAAAGGGATTTCAACAAAGACGAACAATAAAGTCTGGTTTTCACAAAAAACCCTTGTTTTGTGCATTCACAATGAGTCATCTTGACCACAATAGGCCGTGGAAATTTCCTCAGTAACTGCTTACTGTTAACAACCTTGCCTCCCAAGGTCAACCTAATTTCTCTTTATCACTTTCAGTGGAAAAATCCTTAGTAAACAATTTCCACCCAACCTTCTCAGCCCCAGCACCTGGTCGCTGGTGTCCCTCCCGTTATATTAACGGCGTCGAAAAATCTTGATCACACAGTGCGATTGCCTCGCCACACACACCTGTCAATATATTTGATTTTCAATCCTGTCTTTATCACCGACAGCGATAATGTCCAACTGTGATTCTCCGCTCTTGTCGCAAACACCGTTTTGTTCACGCGACTTTTACCTGTGCTCGGTGTTTGTGACCAACCCCGTCACCCCACACTCTTCGCTGATCTGTGCCGTGTCTTCTCCTGGCTCCCCGCCTCGTCTGTTTACGTGTGCTGACTGTCCGGTAATTTACCTGTAGTGTGACCTTCACGTAAACCGTCTGCTAGCTTGAGTCTTGACTCTCGTCTGTTTTTTGTGGACAAACTTGGTCCCGTAATCACCTGTTTTGCTTGTGATTTCTGCCGCGTATTATTTTTCCGCGCGCTGACTAGTTTGATGGAACGAAGTCACAGATAATAACTCCTCTCTCAGCGAAGAGCCCACAGATATCTCAATATTGCACGGTGTTTCTTGACCGAATGTAGCTGTCAGAAAATCTTTTCTAAGCGACGAGCTCCCAGATAATACACTGGGTTTCTTGAAAGGACGAGCCATCCAAATATCCCAATATTACACCGTTTTGCTTGGCCGGACGCGCCATCCAGATATCACACGACGTTCTTGATGATAAGTGCGTGCGATGGTAACGATGCTCCTGGTGTGTCAATTGAGCTATCTAACTGTCTCACAATGCAACTCACCCCAATAATACACATCCATCAGTCAGTAAACAAGATTGAGTTGGCGCACATAATCCTTTAATACAGAAAGAACACGGACAAACGGAACATCCTTATATATCTAGACTCAAGATCATCCATAGAATATAAATATCCTCCTCACAATTTTAACACGTACACATCACTGTCTTCTCACGGCCTTCTTCATCTCAAATCCATAAGACAGGTAATCCAGCTCCTATCCACAGCTGGACCTCACACAATACACCCGCATACATGGGTCTAGTCTCCACTAACTATAAACCCACTCTGGGTTCAGGCCTCCATTACTATCCAACCCCCACTGGGTTTCAAGCCTGTCTTCACAACTGGGAGCACAACACAACACAAGAACTGACCCACAGTCAGTCTAAACTCCCACGTCCTCGACAACCGATCCGTTCGGCCGCCAAAACATCAACTGTCTTCAAGTCCCTTGACTTCACACAAAACTAAACTGTCCTTCACCCCATCCACTCTGGGGGTCTCCACTCACACCCGCCCCATTATTTCTCAGGGTTGATTGTTTTTCTCGTAGTCTCCCTACTGGGGTCACTCACCTTACTGTCTCTAACTTTCATCTATTATTTCTCATGCCCGGTCACTTGTTTATGTACTAGCACGGTCATTCGCCTTAATGTCAATGACCCAGGCATGTGTCACTTATGAAAATTTGCCTGTCCCACCCAAGGAATGTCTCTTTTATAGGTCACAAGCAATCTAAATCGTGGAACACGGCGAAATTTCTTAGGTGTTTTGATGAAAATGGATTGAATTCACGCTAACAAACTTGTTTTACAGTAATCTCTGAGCACTTCCGTTCCACAACGTGACGTGCTTCTCTTAAGGAAATTCCCATGCACCACAAGGACTATTAATGATTGAACACTGATGTTTCTCTGTGAAGATGTAATTATCATCATCATCATCGTCATCATCATTATCATCATCATCACCCAGTGCCTTGTCGCCTGGCTTTGGCAATCATAGTTATTCACATGGAAACTCATGAGACTCATGTCAGAATGTTTCGGCCGTTTCACTCCTTGGCATTCTCTAGGGTCAGGCCAGTCCGTGTCATTATTCCTGGCGTTTTTTCCCTACCGTGCGAGACATTCGGTCGTTTGCGTTGTCCTTGTGTTCCGTGCTTGTCCCATATCTGCGAAACTGTCTGCTCTCAAGCAACCCCTCCCTCAGGGAGGGGAGCCCTGCACACACGGTGCTTGGTGCCCTCACATCACACTATCCCCCGTGGTCGTGGGGAGCCAGGTTCTTCCCCAGCTACTGCTTCTGCCGCCTCCGTTCGTCTTCGTTGTCATGTTCCTTCTTCGTGCCCCATTCACGGCGCCGCACCCTGGGAAGTTGGCTTCTTCCTCTGGGTTCCTCGACCCATCTCTTGGTCTCTGCTGCGGAGTGCGGCTTTCGTAAGATGACTACCACCCCGGTTTGGAGGTTGTACTTCGGGCGAAATTTGCATAATTTGCTAATTGCTACCGTACGGTGATTTGCCCCACCAATCAGTCCCGTACTCAGATGCATTACCCTCGCTCGGAGGGAAAGTTACAGAGTCGACACCAGCCAGTGTAAGTTCTAGCTCTTATTGAGAGATTGGTTCCGATGTTAGTTGCCCTGCAGTTACAGATAGAAACTGTAACCATATTACTGTCGAGACTCGTCCCATTCTACGTTTCGGCAGTTCCACAACCAGCACGAGGTCTTTGCTGCTGTATCACCAAGTTATTTTTGTGCCCGAGTTCTCGCTTGTCCTTTGATGCCTCGCTGTTTTAGCGCGTCATACACGGAGTGGGACACTAGACCACCTGCGCCACATGTACGACGAATAGTCTGACAATGTACCCTTCCTGTCGCAGACTAGCGACCATATTATTGTACTTCTCCATCTGGCACGCATGCTGCTCCTCGATATTCGACTCATATAGAACTATCAGCTCAATCAGCATTGGCTGTTTGGCTGACGAGGACTGAAGTACAATGTCAGGTCGCAAGCAAACTGTTGGATTACTTCAGGATACTCACCACGGCCCTTCAGATCCACGGTCACCTCCCAGTCACCGAAAATGGAAGGTAGGTCGACAGCCTTCCTTGTCTCTACGTTGCTGCCCAGTTCTGACGAAGTAAATCCCCAGCGGCCTCGCCCTACTCCTTCTGTTCACCCCCATTTTGGCTTCTATGGCTGCCAACTCACTAAGAACTTTATTGTGGCGCCATGTTAATCGGCCTTGGCAAAGGGTTATTTTGAATGCGGACAGTACGCAGAAATTAGAGAGGAACGGTGTGCATTTGTAGAGAGAAAGAACACAACCAATGCTATATATATTCTCAGGACACTATTTGAAAGAGCTAATTAGTTAGTAGGCAGGGCATCCTCATTGCACATCGAACCATTCAGTCCACAAGTGCTCAGATCCCCTCTTTGGTAAATCCCGCAGCGTGTAGCAGTTAACGACACCAGTTCTGTGTTGATTTATTAATCTTCTCTGGCTTCCTGTACAGTGTTCTTGTTTGGCCACACCTCTTGTAACTTGCTGTTATCGCAGTTTGACCATGGATGTAGATTCACAGTCATCACTTGGTTCTCCTAAACGACGTACTTATCGTAGAGCATTCAGTATATCAGCCCGGTCCATTACTCGTCCGCCCTCTACAGTAGCCTTACCTGAAAGCCTGTTCATTTCTTTGGATACCGGCATGCCCTGGTACGAAAATGAAACTCCAGAGATAACAAACACTGTCTTCGGAACCACCCCATTGCTATCTTTCTGAGCATAAACATTGATTCACTAAGGAAACATGCCGAGAGAAGGTCTGTGTCTCGAGCCATGTAATTGATTTACTTACTGCCATGACTTCCATAGTAAGACTACTTGTGGTCAAAGCAAATGCACCAGGATCTTCCTTCACAATTCTCCCTCTGGCTTGAATAGTAAAGGACCATGAACATGCCACGCGTCGAACGACAAACCCATCTGTGTAAATGACAGAATCACCCTCTAAAGAATTCTCGAAGATCAAAGCCTGTACTTCCGCCTCCACAGCAGCCGGATTTTCTTTTCTGCATTTTCTGTCTAGTTGGATGCAAACTGAAAAGGACGTACAGAACTCTGCTGACACTTGTCCCACACCTCCCCGGGTTCTGAGTCTTCAAGTGAAGACACCTGTTGAAGAATGTCTTCGGCTTGACCCATCCACGACTTTCCTCTTTTTAACCTGCTGCTGTTGTATGTTTCCGTTGACTCAGAGGTAGGCCTGTGCTCGGCAGATTTGTATCCTGTCCCCTATTGTTGGAAAACCAAGAAAGTAGCGCATCGCCCTGCATGCTGTATCTCTTGTACACCCAATTATAATACACATAGCTTTGCTTTGTCTCTATCCTCTCCGTCCTTTCTACCGTCTTATGGCTGAGATTCAGGATCGCCATCACATACTCAAAAACAGAAAGGACAAGACCGTCGTATTGAATACATAGATGGCGCTGCTCACAGTTTGCCGCCGTCATCACCCGCATCGCACCAACCCGCTTGGCCTTTATTATCACCTGGTCTATGTGCTCAGTATAATCAAGGCTTCGATCAAATCGTTTCCCAGGTAATTCATTGTCCGCGTTCTTTCCACAGTCTCTGAGCTAAGATGTATAATTGGTGTTGGAGTGTTGACAATATTGTTGTTCAGAGAGAACCATGCCACTGCTGCCTTAGTTGGGTTGACCAGCTTCACCACACCATGTCCTTACGCGATTGAGTTCTGTTTGTAGTTCCACAGCAACCTGATACATATCCTTACCCTGACGATAGACTAACACATCGTCGGCATACGACAATGTTCTCCTCGGTCCTGTGATCTACTCACAGAAAGAGCTATGGGCGTGAAAACAGATCTGTACTTATGCTTCATAACAAGATAGTTAAATATCCTTCACAGGACGTTGTAGTCAACCCCAGCATTTTAGGTTGTCTGTAATTTCTTGGCAAATTTACGTTCAGTAGTTTACCATTACTTTATGAACGACCGGCACTCATACCTGTATGAAACCAGCACAAGACGGCCTGCTGCTAAATCGCTTGCAGCTGTGTTTCGAACGCGTTATGCGGAATTACGTATTGCGCCAGTAACAACTTCGCCACAGCGCCGGCTTTATGCTTCATAGATAACACATCAGCATTTGATAATGTGAAACATGAGGACATGATGACACGCTAACACATTGACGGCTTTATGCTTCATAGATAACACATCAGCATTTGATAATGTGAAACATGAGGACATGATGACACGCTAACACATTGACGGCAGTATGCTTCATAGATAACACATCAACATTTGACAATGTGAAACATGAGTACGTGATAAAACGCTAAATATTGACGGCAAAGATTTGCCAATAATAAAGAGTATATATTGGCAGCAAAAAGCAGCCATAAGAATCAACAACCTGGTATGAACATTTCAGTAGTTAAAGAAGGGCGTCAGACAAGGTTGTGTAATGTCCCGTAATTTGTTCTCATTGTACAGTGAATATATAATGAAATCCACAGACAATATGTCA
This sequence comes from Cepaea nemoralis, assembly GCA_014155875.1. NCBI lineage: Eukaryota > Metazoa > Mollusca > Gastropoda > Stylommatophora > Helicidae > Cepaea > Cepaea nemoralis. The sequence goes on from JACEFZ010020476.1 coordinate 376,044, forward strand.
GGGATCCTGGTTGATGAACATAATTTAAATAACTTACGTCATGCTGATGTTGCCGTCTTGATAGCAACAAGTCAAAAGGAACTACCGGAAATAATAAATACAGTAGCTGTAGAAAGTGAAAAATAAATGGGCCTTAGCTTGAATAATAGAAAGACAGAAGTCATGGTGATATCAAGAAAACAGGTTGTGCCTAAATTTGAAATTAACGTCCAGGAAGTTATTTTGGGACACGTGTTGTCTAGGCACGTGGAGAACATCAAATGGGAGATGCATCACTGAGATAAAGAACAGAATATGACAAGCAAAACCCGCAGTCTATCAAATGAAGAACATGTCATGCAATAAGTCCTTGTCAATGGAAGTAAGATAAATAACTCTTGCATGTTATATAGATCAAGTTTATCATACGGGTGCAAATCCCGGACAATTAGTAAACATCCCCCACCCCCTCCCCCCTCGCACACAAAAAATATCAACAGAAGTCTTGAAGATGTGGTTTTGTGGAAGAATGCTAAAAAGTCCTTGGACAGCCAAAGATGGTAATTTGGACATTTTGAGGCAGGCTAAGTCGCAAATACAACTTTTCACAAACATCAGAAGGTGGCAGTCATCATTTTTGGCTACATTATCAGAAGACAGAAACATGTCACATGTCACGACAGGAAAGATTTGTGGAAAGAGAACAACAACAACAACAACAACAACAACAACAACAACAACAACAACAAAACTTTATTTTGAATGGGTGAAGAATTGGGCACGCAGGCCCGTCTAACAGTCTGCCCTTTTATCACTCTCTTTCATACATTATGCCATTCACACATCATTCAAGGCTAACTGAAAACAGCAACAATATAAACGATATGCATTATAAAGGGATGTGGAAAATGAAAAATCAATACTACACCACTCAGTAATAGTAATAACTGGTGTGGCACTTGTTATTAGCTATGTGGAATATACTGGCCTACCAAAAGGGGACTGGCTGTTATACTAGGGTTTTATTATTATTATTACTTCTATTATTATGGGGGAAGGTAATCAGTACTGAGATAGTGTTCAAATAATTTGCGATTATATGTATAGGGATTGGTGATGTCTTTCATTTCATGTGGAAGATTGTTCCACAGCTGAGCTGCAGAGTACGTTAAGCTTGTTTTGTATAAGTCTATCCTAGGCTTCGGAATGTGTAATATATTTAATCGTTTACTGTGTCTAGCATTATATTCAAACAATGGCCAAATGTAATTTGGGGCATTCCGATGTAGGATTTTGTGAATTAGTTTGGCCTTATTGAAAAGCAGACGTTTGCGGAGTGGTAGTAACTGAAGGCGTTTATGTAGGCTAGGATTGTCAGTTAAATGTTTGCTATAAATTAAACTCATGGCCCGTTTCTGGAGTGAGTAAAGTCGCTTGGTGCTTGAATTGGAACAACCGTCCCAGATTGTAGAGCAGTAGTCAAAATGTGTCTGTATGTGAGACGTATAGAATATTTTCCTTGTGTCCTCATCAAGGAAATTTTTAATTTTGGCGAGTTGGTAGACTTTTTTCGCTGTTTGTTTAGTGAGCGCTTGATCGTGAGGATTAAAGGTTAGGTTTCTATCAATGATGAGGCCTAATGTTTTGTGCTCAATTACACTTTCTACATGTTATCGATGTGAAGTTGAAGTGATCTGTGTGAATTTAGAGTCTGAAGTCTTTGTCTGGTTGTTAATAACATAGATTTTGTTATAGTGATGTTAATTTGCATACGGTTCGCATAGCTCCACCTCACTACATTATTTAATTCTTGTTGCAAAGACGACTCCAGCAAATTACTGCTTTCAGCGTTTGTATACACTGTACAGTTGTCTGCAAATAGATCGCAGGACGACGAAAGATGCAATGGTAGATCATTAATATATATATGGCGAATAATAGAGGGCCAAGAATAGAGCCTTGTGGTACTCCAGTATTGAAGGTAGTGGTTTGGGACAGAGATTTATTGTATGATACTACTTGATTTCTGTTTGACAGAAAAGATGTTATTAGCGTCACAACATTAGGGCCAATTTTCATTGTCTCTAGTTTTTTAATTAAAATGGAATGGTCTGTCATATCAAATGCTTTTCTGAAATCGATAAACACAGCTCCACATAGATTGTTGTTATTTATATTCTGGTACCAATTTTCTATCATGTTTGTTAGGGCCGTATGGCAAGAATATTTTGGTCGAAATCCTGATTGACTGTCAACTATAAGCTTGTTGCGATCTAAATACTGTAATGTTACCTTATGGGTGTGTTTTTCTAGTGGTTTAGATAGTGATGATAGTAAAGAAATGGGTCTATAATTGTTCAGGAGACCATTGTCCAATGAACCAGATTTAAGGAGTGGATACACTTTAGCGATTTTGAGAGCTGATGGAAAGTGACCTTTGGTGAGACACTGATTATATACATAGGTTAGTGATACACAGATCACTGGCGCAGCACAAGGGGAATCCGACTGCTGATTCCATCTAACCCAGATAAGTTTGTGTTTTTTTTAGGTTACTGAGGTAAGTGAATACTTCAGTGACTGTCATTAGCGGTATGTCAGAAAGGATATCTCGGGGGCATCTAGTCTCGCAAAACGATGATAGTAAAGATAAGTTGCAAGGAAAATTTGGTATTGTAGCCTTCAACTGATCTATGTCATTTTGAAAAAAAGTTACTGAGTTGGTCGCATGAAATAGGATTTGATGGTAATGAATTTGAGAAGTTATACTTGTTTGTCAAGGTGTTAATTGCCTTCCATATATCCTTACTATTTGTTTTATCCATTACTAAGTTCTTATTGTAATTTTTCTTTTCTTTTCGTATGGTATATTGAACTTTGTTTCTAAGAGTACGGTATGTGCTGAGATCCCGCTTTTTATGTGCCTTATCTCTGTCTCTCATAATTTCAAGAATTTCCTGGGTGATCCAAGGTGGTTTGACGTGATGTTTTACTCGAACTTCCTTGATTGGTACATGTCTATCAAACACATAAATAAAGATCTTCATCCAGGATTCCAGAGCATCATCCCGGTCTGGAAGTTGATAAACATTGTTTAGAGGTGAACTGAGCAAGTCCTGTAAAAATGCGTTCTGGTTGAAATTTTTGTAGCTTCTATATTTTACAGTTATGTGTTTATGTTTAGGAGTTTTAATTCCTTTTTTAGACCATGTGCAGCATATTGGGTAGTGATCGCTCACTGCACAATTGGGCATGGTGCATTCTATGATGTTGTCCGAGCAAGTTACATACATGTGATCTATAAGTGTTGAAGATGAGTTTGGTACTCTAGTAAGACAGTGAAAATGAGGACTGTCTTGTGCCATGGTACGTGAACTGATCCATTCCGTTGGAAATCGCAATTTGTGGCGAAGCACTCAGTAAGGCATTTGATGGTGGTCTGTTCGACTAATTTAGCTTTCCATACTGAAAGCAGGACAATCATGTTTGTTTCAGAAGCTGTACAGTTTTCTGCATCATCTGGCGTGAACCCTGACACCTCGTGCCGCCCAAAATATATACATTGATATCCCAGCGGTGTTGTTCAGTTTGGCAATGACTATTTGAGAAGCGTGTCTGCGGCACATTGCCATGTTTACACTTCTGAAGTCAGGTTCCACCTGATTGCCTGAGCTGTTTGCGGTTAACTATCTATCACAATACACCACTTATTTGTCGCTTCGTCTAAAAACTAATTTGGTACAGTAAACAAACAACGAAATTGAGATAACACCTTGTTTGATATAAATGTTTCCAGGAATCCACGAGTGTCCAATCACAAGTGCTGCTCTATAATCATGAAGCTGCTCGCTATCTTCTCTTGTCTGATGGCCGTGTCTCCTGGGGTAAGTTTGTGACTCGTTATGTCCCCTTCATTTTAAATTAATTAATTTTAAAATTTTAACTCGCCTCTCTACGTCATCGTCATTGTGTCCTCCTGTTTGCTGGGGTAAGTTTTATCCCCATCATTGTATCCTCCTGTCTGCTGGGGTAAGTTGTGTCCCCATCATTGTATCCTCCTGTCTGCTGGGGTAAGTTGTGTCCTCATAATTGTATCCTCCTGTCTGCTGGGGTAAGTTGCGACCCCCATCATTGTATCCTCCTGTCTGCTGGGGTAAGTTGTGTCCCCATCATTGTAACCTCCTGTCTGCTGGGGTAAGTTGAGTCCCCATCATTGTACCCTCCTGTCTGCTGTGGTAAGTTGTGACCCCCATCATTGTGTCCTCCTGTCTGCTGGGGTAAGTTGTGTCCCCATCATTGTAACCTCCTGTCTGCTGGGGTAAGTTGTGTCTCCATCATTGTTTCCTCCTGACTGCTGGGGTAAATTGTGTCCCCATCATTGTGTCACCAGTCTGCTGGGGTAAATTGTGTCCCCATCATTGTATCCACCTGTCTGCTGGGGTAAGCTGTGTCCCGATCATTGTGTCCACCTATCTGCTGGGGTAAGCTGTGTCCCGATCATTGTGTCCACCTATCTGCTGGGGTAAGTTGTGTCCCGATTATTGTGTCCACCTGTCTGCTGGGGTAAGTTGTATCCCCATCATTGTGCCCTCCTGTCTGCTTTGGTAAGTTATGTCCCCATCATTGTGTCCTCCTGTCTCCTGGGGTAAGTTGTGTCCCCATCATTGTATCCTCCTGTCTGCTGGAGTAAGTTCATCATTGTGTCCACCTGTCTGCTGGGGTAAGTTGTGTCCCCATAATTTTGCCCTCCTGTCTGCTGGGGTATGTTGTGACCCCATCATTGTGCCCTCCTGTCTGCTGGGGTAAGTTGTGTCCCCATCATTGTGTCCACCTGTCTGCTGGCGTAAGTTGTGTCCCCATTCATTGTGTCCACCTTTTTCTGGGGTAAGTTGTGACCCCATCATTGTGTCCTCCTGTCTGCTGGGGTAAGTTGTGTCCCCATCATTGTGTCCTCCTGTCTGCTGGGGTAAGTTGTGTCCCCATCATTGTGTCCACCTGTCTGCTGGGGTAAGTTGTGACCCCATCATTGTGTCCTCCTGTCTGCTGGGGTAAGTTGTGTCCCCATCATTGTGTCCACCTGTCTGCTGGGGTAAGTTGTGTCCCGATCATTAGTGTCCACGTTTCTGCTGGGGTAAGTTGTGACCCCATCATTGTGTCCTCCTGTCTGCTGGGGTAAGTTGTGACCCCATCATTGTGTTCTCCTGTCTGCTGGAGTAAGTTGTGTCCCCATCATTGTGTCCTCCTGTCTACTGGGATAAGTTGTGTCTCGTTATTCCCCCATCATTGTGTCCTCCTGTCTGCTGGGGTAAGCTGTGTCTCGTTATGTCCCCATCATTGTGTCCTTCTGTCTGCTGGTGTAAATTTTAACCGACATGTTCGTCATGTCTCCAATTTATTAGAATTATACCTCAGATTATTAATCATTCTCCTAATTTCCATCTGATTTATCGTTCTTGTCTTATTCTTTCGTTGTTTTTTTTCCACACTGATTACAGTCCCCCACGCCGTAAACAGTGTCCTTGTCTGTTTACACTGTTTACATTCTCCGACACTCCATAAACAGTTGTCTTGTCTGTGTCGTAGTAATCCTTTATTACTTTAGTGTCGTCCCTGGAGTGAGGGGAATCAACACCCACAATTTTTTAACCCAATATTATTGTCCTAGAGAAACCACCAGAATCCGTCCACAAAACTCCCTCAGTCTGTAGACACCTCTTTCTTACTCTCACTCACCCCTGGATCATGCCCCCTCTCATTCTTCTCCAACACAACATACTCAACAACTCTAACTTTAACAAATAAATACAACAATTAATTTATTAAAACAAAGAGTATGTGTGTGAGGTGTGTGTGTGTGTGTGTGTGTGTGTGTGTGTGTTGTAATGTGTAGAATGTGTGTCGAATATTCTAATGTGTATGTAGAATCAGACCAGTGAATCAGGAGCAAAGTCTGTTACATCACTGTGCTGAGCACACAACAGCACCATGTATTCCGGACAGTGAACCTCATCCAGAAGATGTTTCTCCGTCCACGTGACGACTTTCTCCGATAACGCTCGAACAAACAGGATGCTGGTCATCAGTTAGACACTGTTCGATCTTGGTCTTCACTCTAACAAACACGGTGAAGTTACTCTGTTTAATAATGTTTGTTGAACAGAGAATCTTTCAATTAACTGAAATGTCACTTGGGAAAATTTACTGTTCACAAGTCTCTGATTATAAGATTTTCCCCCTCTTTAACAAACAACCTATTAATGTTTCCAGATATATATATATATATATATATATATATATATATATATATATATATATATATATATATATATATATATATATATATATATATATATATATATATATATATGTGTCCTTGGTATATGAGTTATGAATCTTCGGTAATGAAGCTTATCACTCAGTAAACACAACACTTATGTTCATCAAGTCCGGCTGTCATCATCTTACTCTGATCTAAATAACGGTTCGGGTTCATACAGGCAACAATACACTGTTTGCTAGGATATAGAACATTTATTGTATAAAGTGTACAGTTGGCGCAGTGGGTAAACAGACCCGCGCTCTCTTATATTACATATCACAGATAGTTAAACATCAAACATATAGTTGTCATACAACAATCTAGCACACTATCTAGCCTAAGTATATCTATGAATATCTATGAGTCCCTCTCAGGCAGGCCTTGTTGTCTCTCTCCAGTCCGTTTGTCCTCTGCCGGTCTCCGCGTGTCCTAACTCGACACGGGCGGTAACTCTGTCCGAGTTCCTCGTGGACCCCGCATTAGGCGGGCCACATCAGTGTCCACGGAATCATGGACTTGGTGACCAGCTCTTTCGAGAAGTTTCTAGATTACTCGGGTCCTGCGCGACTCAATGGTATCCCTTGGGCTGGAGTTGCAGCCCTCTACTATATATGAAAGTGAGGCGGTGACAGGATCCCCCCTCCCCCCTAATATGATTTGTTGTTGGGTAATTAGATCCGTTCTAATTCTGTCACCGAATCACATAAAGTTGGTGTTTGTAGTTTTGGTGGATAGTAACCTGGTAACCTACCTACTAGCACTAAAAACTCATGTATTCTACCATACAACACTTCTCTGATTTGGTGCAGAGATCCCTCTGTCTCTCGTGTGCTTAAATATGCTTATCAGACCGAAGTTACGTGGCGTTTTAGTAGTTGTATTTACAACTCGCCCTTCTCATAGTACCCGAAATGGTACCCAGACAAATAACCCCTATATAAAAGAGGGTTAACAAGACCGAAGTCTTGGCTAAATAAGTACACCTTCAAATCTTGATCTGTGTGTGTATTTCTATACACTTTTACTCCCGTATGTTATATAATGCTAAATATGTAGTTACCTTGTTCTTTTATCCCCCTCAGACTACATGTATACTTGTTGGCTTGTTAGTGTGTTAACTAATAAGTTGATGTTTCTAATAAAGTGACTGTATTTTAAATTGATAGTGTTGAGTTTTGAGGTTTGTGTAACGTGCGTGCTGAATGTGTGGTGTAATTCCAAGCGTCACGAGTTGGGATAACCTCAATCATGTAATACTGCACTGTGTGCAATACCTGACTAGGCATTCCAAGTAGTGATGCTTAGATGTATCCTAACTGCTAAACTAAGTATATTACAATAACTACTAAATTAAACTCACTACTAAAATAAGTTCTACACATGTATAGACAAATTAGACAAGTCATGCACTTTTACATGGAAGACGCAGACAAATTACAATGAATACGTTTTGCGTACAATTTGTCCGCCAAGTGTATCGTTCTCTCATTTAATCCTTTCACGCAGTCATTCACTCATCTGTCATTCAAAATAGTAATTGGCTAAAATATATATTTAAGTTGAGGTAAGCGTTATTTCCCTTAGAAAAAATGGGCTAGGCGATATTTGCCCTTTAAGAAAATACGTACTTTTTGTACGATGAATGAAAAATAGGTTATAATTTAACTAGAGACACTTGTATAGGACGGTTATTTAGCCTATGAATGGTACCGTCTGTAATATTAAAGTAGAATATGTACAAGTTACAGGTAAACACAATTTATATACATTATTAATGGAAATATAATACATATTTAATAGTAAACTAATTAATTACATAACTCCAACGATGATGTGTGCGTTGACGTCCCTTCGTTCGTGTGTTATGCCATGAATGTTAAAGTTAGTATGGCTGTCTCTTGAGTGTTGTCGTCGATGTTGTTCTGTTTCGGCTGTTTGCAAAGTTTTGTAGCAACAGCAAGTATGGATTGCTCTCACTGTCCCGTATGAAATATTACAGTGTTCAGGAATAGTTCACTGGTTGATACTATTGGTTGAAATAAACACAGTTACTGTTTCTTGCTGGAATCGTTCTAGAGCTTAGGTATTTGATGGTATAGTTCTTACAATATAGCTCTTCACGTATGTTTATGGGTGTCGTAATTCACCTAATCACTGAGAGTACTCTAGCAGGTGTAGAGTCACACTGTTATATGTAACGGACTAAAAGTATCACAGTTTATAGTGTGGCTACTGGCCAATGTGATAAGAGTCATTCTACTGGCGCATTTGTCTGCCGTGATAAAAGGTCAGCCACTATGTTATCGGTGCCCTTGATATGGCGAATTTCGAAGTCAAAGTCCTGAAGTAGAAGACACCATCTTTGTAACCTGTTGTTTTTGGGCGACCCATGGTTAAGGACTAATAACGGCGAACTGTCTGTGAGGACCACAAAGTGGCTTCCCAAGAGGAACTTAGATAATCTCAATATACAGAACAATAGGCTCAAACACTCCAATTCAACTGTGGCATAACGAGTCTCAGCCTTCTTTAGTTTGCGGCTCACGTAGAGAATCGGGTGTCGTACGCCATCCACTTCCTGCATTAAACATCCTCCTATTGCGATAGCGCTCGCATCTGTGGTCAAAATAAAGGGTAAATTTATGTTGGGTAATCGTAAGACTGGTGGATTAGAAAAAATATGTTTCAACCTACACATTGCATCATCTAAGCTGGTACTTTTACAAATTTTTGATAGATGATCTTTAGTTAACATATCAGAAAAGACTGAGGTGAGTTCTGCCCAATGTGGAATGAATTTAGAATAATAGTTAATCAGACCTAGTAAACTTCTAACCTGCTTCTTTGTAGTAGGCACTTCTAGATTAAGGATCTTGGAAACAATTTTATCATCAGTCAACAATTTTCCTTCAGAAATTCTATGACCAAGGAAGTCTATTTGTGTATAGCCAATTTCAACCTTGGAAGGTTTGATAGTAAGTCCAAAAAGAGAGATTTGGTTGAAGACTTGTTTTAGGGTGAGTAAGTGAGAAGTCATATCAGAAGAATGGACGCATATATCATCAATATAAGCAACTACATCATTAATTCCGTGTAATAACAATCTTGTTAGTCTCACAAATGTGGCCGGTGCGTTCTTCAGGCCAAAAGGAAGATATAGCCATTCGTATAAACCGAGAGGTGTTGCGAATGCTGTTATATGTCTACAAGAAGGGTGTAGTGGAACTTGCCAATATCCTTTCGCTAAATCTGTCTTAGAAAATAAGGATGATTGAGCCATATCTAAAATAAGATCTTCACAACTGTTCATAGGCTCTGCATCCGTTGTTGTTCTGGTATTTAATATTCTATAGTCGATGCACAAGCGGATTGTCTGGTCTTTCTTTTTCACCAAGACAATCGGTGAAGAATATTGAGACATAGATTTTTGAATAATGCCATTATTCTCTAAATCTAAAATTTCTTTATCTAAATTAGATCTGTAATGGAGAGGAATAGAATATGGTCTACATTTGACCGGTCTCAGATCTGTTAGCACAATTGAATGTGTTATTCTATCAGTGCGTCCAGGTTTGTTGGAAAAGATCGTCTTATAGTCGTCTAGGAGCGTCAAAATGTCCTGTCGCTGTTGTTGTGTCAAAGTGTCAGAGATATGTATGTCCTTTATACTTCCGTCGTCAGTCATAATTGACACAGGGATTTCAGTATTGTCCATGTCTGTCTGATTTATCACAGATGCTACAGTTTGTAAATTGTCTTCAATGTCATTGTCGTCGTCGTCGAGATCGATCGTCAATATGTCGTCAAATTTGTCGTCATTGTCAATATCACAGATTGTCGGTAATGTTCATCTGTCTTCGTCGTTTTCGTTGTCGTAAGCGTGTGTCGTTAACGATGCTTCGTTTGTCGAGGTGTCATTCCGTTGGGAAATTGTCGTTTCGTCTCCGTCATCAGTTCGTTGCGTCTGTCCATTTGTCTCATTGTCCTGTCTAGCATAGTATGGTTTCAACATATTTACATGTAATAATTTCAATTTTCCATTTACAGAGAATGTAGTAGGGTTATTCCCCTTGACCAGTTTATGACATATATCACAAGATGTACAAAATGTTTTAATGTCTTGGTCGAACTTTGGCCAATAAAAATGGGTCAGGACAATTGCCCTGGTCATTTCGTATCCCATATGACCTCCAAAAGGGGAGTCATGGGCTATTTTTAGCACTTTGTTTCGATGTGCTTGTGGTAAAACAATTTGCTGTGTCGTGGCCTGCTTTGTTGTGTAAAATCTAGTTAAGATGTTATTCTGTAGCTTAAATGTCCACGATGCGTTTTTAGTAACTTTTGGTTTAAGTCCAACTAATTTAAAGTATGGTGCAAGTGTTGTATCTGCTTTCTGTTCATTACCAAAAGTGATGTTAGTTGATTTTGGCGCTACTATTTCTAATGATTCCTGCAGTTGGTCGGTGTTGGTTTTGTGGGTTGTCTGTCGTGTTATTGCGTTTGTGTGTTGTGTGTTTTGTTGCACATTTAAAGGTTCGGTACTTGGTAGTTTGGTAGCATCCTCAATTCGAGGTTTTAATTCGGTCGTATCGTTTCTAGATTCGACCGCCCCTGCATTGTACCCCTTCGGTAAATTCTTCCTGAATTACCTCAGTGGTTGTCTCCCTTGGTATTTTGGCAGCTTGAGACAAGCAAGAATGGTGTTTCTCTTTTGCGTCGCTCTTCGTGTGGTGGATACCGTGTTTTTGCTCCCACCTTTTGATTTCTCTTTCAGAGCATGGATGTATGTTGGGTAAATTACCAAGTATAATATCCGCGATTGGATTTTCAAGGACAGCACACAATACTTGTCCAGATATGAACGGTGTTTGAATTTCGACCAAAGCAAGGGGGTATTTCTCTATCGTACCTGAGAATGTGCGACACGTCACATGTTTGTCTGTGTAGTCTTTAGCGTCTATTAATGTTTTCCTAACCCCACAGAGCGTTGCGCCGGAATCACGAATTAATGTGCCCTTTTTGTTGTTAACAAATCCTGTAAAAAACTAGCTTGCCTGTAGATGACAAAGCAGCGTTTGCTGATTCATTTGCAATTGGGACTATGTGACCACAATGTAGTGTTGTGTCAAGTTGGAACTTCGTACAGGTGTTGCACTTACTGTCTGTTATGGTGTTTATGATGTGTACAGCATTCCCAAGCTCGCTTTCATTGTCGTGTTGATTGTCACATTCATTCAGTGACTCAAGCTCTTCGTCAGACGACATTTCTACTAATGCAGCATTGGCCTGTTTCAATAACTTTCGGCCTTCACAATTCTTATTATAGTGACCCCAGCTATTGCAGAAATAACATTTAATTGCTCTGTGGTAAGCCATGCGTTTAGCTGTTTGTTTCTCCACCATCTTCTTGAGGTGTTGAGGGTAGGTGGGTGCTTTGTCGCACATCCCGTAACTGTCGTGATGGTAATTGCAATATTGGCATTTTACTACTTTACCGACATTGGATCGTGGTTTAAATCTACTCTCTGTTTGTTTGGAGTATTTGGTGTTCACTACTGCAGCTGCTGTATCATTTTGACTTATGTTGAGCTGAAAAATATCCCTATTTGCTGTGAAAAATGCATTCCCCTTTGCCTCTATTTCCTGAATACTCTTACAGTCCATTTGTTTTAAGAACTTGGCAAAAGGTGTGGGGATGGTGCTAACTATTTTATCTATAATAATAAGCTCCTTAAGTTTATCATGGCTATTGTTGGTTTTAGCCGAGTTAATCCATTTTGTGCATATGTCTTGGACTGTACTGACATAATCTATAAAGGTTTGGTTTGGTTGTGGAGATAATTTGGCAAATTGTTGTTGGTAACCTGCAGTGTCTAAAGAAAAATGTTGGAGAATGCGTTGTTTTAGGTACTCATAGTCTTTTCGCATTTCCTGTGGTATTGTTTCTATTACTTTTAGTGGTTCAAGAGCTAAGTTTCTCATTAGGATAAATGCCCAATCTGATTTAATGATTTTATGATGAGACATGAGACATTCAAAATTTTCTAAGTAGGCGGAGATGGAATCTCCTGAACAGAAAGCCTTCACGAGACCTTTATATTCATTATATTTTTGTTCTTCTTCTTTGCTTCTTAACTTATTTATTGATATTTCTGTGTTGGACTCCATTTCCATCTGTTTTAGTTTAATCTGTGTCTCGGCATTCAATTGGGCCTGATTGGCGGCGGCCTCAAGTTCCATCTGCAATTTCTTTTCATCGGCCTCCATTTGCAATTTCTTTTCATCTGCTTGCATTTGCAATTTCTTTTCTTCTGCTTGCATTTGCAATTTCTTTTCTTCGGCCTCCATTTGCAATTTCTTTTCATCTGTTTGCATTTGCATTTGCAATTTCTTATCTTCGGCCTCCATTTGCAATTTTTTCTCTTCGGCCTCCATCTGTAGTTTCCTTTCCTCTCGTTCTATCGCTCTTTCTTCACGGGCAATGTTTTCTGCGTGCGTTTTCTGTGCCCATTCTGACAGTTTCTCTTCTTTATAACCAAACTTTATTCCTTGCTCAATGCATTTATCTAAACTAGACATTTTGTATTTTACTTGTTTGTACAATTTATAGAGTTAAATCTCTTAGAAAAAATATGTTGTGTGGTCGAAAATTTGGTTAACTCCCCTAATTATTAATGTGTAAATCAAAATGCAAGGTTATGTTGGTGACAAGGTAATGAATCTGCAAAGAAATCAATATGATACAAAATAATACATTGATGAAACATGAGAAGTACAGCTTAGACGTACAATGAGTATGAGGTGAAACTTAGCTTTTAATTCAAGAACTCCTCGATGTTGTCTTGTACTCTCGTCACTGTTGGAAAGGTTTCATCGGTTGGACGCGGCACTTGTTGCGGAACAATCTGCTCGTGGAGCGAGAAAACATTAGTCACTGTCACCAAAAAAAAATGTCAAAATAGTAACATGTCAAAAAAAATTGTTTACAGAATCAAAATAATGAGGCACTGTGGAGGCAATGGTGAAACATTGCCGAGGGACTCAGATTACTTTTATTTTATCGCTAGATAGCTACTAGTTGTATGTAAACTTGTAACGTTAATAATTTCTTTGATTTAAACAAATCACTGTGTTACCAAAAATCAATGTGATATGATTAAATAATTAATTTTACATGGCATTTAATAGGTTTTTAAGAAAACATTCTATGCCAAAACCGGAAAACTAGCCCCCAAAATCCTGTCATCATCTTACTCTGATCTAAATAACGGTTCGGGTTCATACAGGCAACAATACACTGTTCGCTAGGATATAGAACATTTATTGTATAAAGTGTACAGTTGGCGCAGTGGGTAAACAGACCCGCGCTCTCTTATATTACATATCACAGATAGTTAAACATCAAACATATAGTTGTCATACAACAATCTAGCACACTATCTAGCCTAAGTATATCTATGAATATCTATGAGTCCCTCTCAGGCAGGCCTTGTTGTCTCTCTCCAGTCCGTTTGTCCTCTGCCGGTCTCCGCGTGTCCTAACTCGACACGGGCGGTAACTCTGTCCGAGTTCCTCGTGGACCCCGCATTAGGCGGGCCACATCAGTGTCCACGGAATCATGGACTTGGTGACCAGCTCTTTCGAGAAGGTTCTAGATTACTCGGGTCCTGCGCGACTCAATGGTATCCCTTGGGCTGGAGTTGCAGCCCTCTATTATATATGAAAGTGAGGCGGTGACACCGGCTCAGCAGAAGCCAGGTGTCTGCAGACCAACTAGGTTCTGAGCCCCGTGTAAAAGCCTCTCAGTAACCTCTGTCTTCATTCCGTGAGCCATCATTGTATATAACTTTGAAACTGGGTCTTCGTAATAAATCATTGCACACTCAAGTGGAACCTGTTGAGTAGAGAACATCATGGTGAGAGAAACTCAATCCTGACCGTAATTAGGTGAGTGTAGGCCAATAGCAGCACTCAGATCTATAACAGAGATCCGATCTCTGTCATACGGCCAAACAGCTCATCACATTGGTCTTAGACATGGCAACACCAGGAAAGAATAAAGGAACGGGTAGAAACCCAGCAGATGCCCTACTGGAAGATCCTACCTTTTCACATTCCCCTCCTCCCTCCCAACCATCCTCAATCTCTCTAATTATTATCCTACTACATTGTCCTCAACTCCCTGAGTAAAATGATATATCACACAAGCTAGTTAAAGCAATACAATAGGACACTAGTGCCGACGCTCCTATAATACTTTCTAGCACCGCACTTATAGAACATTCTATCACCGCAACTATAATACATTATATCACCGCACAGTACTGTACTCTGTTCCTAATCATACTCTAAGTTAGATATGATTAATAGACTACCATATGCCTATTCCGGTTAATGATTGAGACTATGCAATCACAGACTGGATCTATGTCCGCCGATAATTATCAACACGTTGACACTATAGCCTCTTTCAATTAACACAACTCGGAAAACTGCGCCGATCTTTAACACTTCAGAATTTTTGGTCGACTCCTCGAACTTTGTTTACCGCAACTGGTTTTATATCGGGGCTTAAGTGACGTCACCAAAAAGTCTAGACGCTGATCAGTCCAGAGTCTGGTTTTCTCCGCCTGTTTGAGACTGACTGGAATCAATCCGCCGTCTAGTTTGCTTTCATCTGGAAATTCTTTGTCTCATACAACAAAGATCCTGTCCTGCCTGTGAACCAGGGAATTCCCCCCCCCCCCCCCCCCACATCACAGAATCCAGCCGACGAGTATTCAGACATTTCGTCTACACTTCGAAGGCTAACAACCGCCTTGGCAGACGTCTGGCGTTATTGTTCGTCTCGAGCAACAACTTGTTAACAAAATGCAGACCGGTGTAGACATTTGACGCGACTTATTTTGTTCCTCAGTCTATACAACATCAAAGGGTTGCCGGTGTCTGTGTAGACGAATGTCTCTTTTTTTCATCGATCGAACTATCAAGTTTATTTTCCGCGACAGTCTGTTTAAACTGTTTACATTATCATACACTCCATAAACAGTTTACTTGTCTATTTTAACTGTTTACATTCTCCGACACGCCATAAACATTTTCCTTGCAGTGTTTCTCAGGAGTCTTGAAATGTGTGTTATCTCCTTCTCCCCATTCACAGATGTTACTGTTATTTTTTGGAATAGTATTCGTTCCTCTACCACATATTGCTATTTCTTTCCACTACCAAGTTGTGTTATTTCCTACCTCTACCAAGTGGTGTTATTTCCTTCCTCTACCATGTGATGTTATTTTATTCCACAACCAAGTGGTGTTATTTCCTTCCTCTACCAAGTGGTGTTATTTCCTTCCACTATCAAGTGGTGTTATTTCCTTTATCTACCACGTGGTGTTATTTCCTTCCACTACCAAGTGGTGTTATTTCCTTCCACTATCAAGTGGTGTTATTTCCTTTATCTACCACGTGGTGTTATTTCCTTTATCTACCAACTGGTGTTATTTCCTTTATCTACCACGTGGTGTTATTTCCTTCCACTACCAAGTGGTGTTATTTCCTTTATATACCACGCGGTGTTATTTCCTTCCACTATCAAGTGGTGTTATTTCCTTTATCTACCACGTGGTGTTATTTCTTTTATCTACCACGTGGTGTTATTTCCTTCTACAACCACGTGGTGTTATTTCCTTTATCTACCACGTGGTGTTATTTCCTTTATCTACCACGTGGTGTTATTTCCTTCCACTACCAAGTGGTGTTATTTCCTTCCACTACCACGTGGTGTTATTTCCTTTATCTACCACGTGGTGTTATTTCCTTCCACTATCAAGTGGTGTTATTTCCTTCCACTACCACGTGGTGTTATTTCCTTTATCTACCACGTGGTGTTATTTCCTTCCACTACCACGTGGTGTTATTTCCTTACTCTATCAAGTGGTGTTATTTTCTTTATCTACCACGTGGTGTTATTTCCTTCTTCTATCAAGTGGTGTTATTTCCTTTCTCTGCCACGTGGTGTTATTTCCTTTATCTACCACGTGGTGTTATTTCCTTTATCTACCACGTGGTGTTATTTCCTTCCACTACCACGTGGTGTTATTTCTTTCCACTACCAAGTGGTGTTATTTCCTTCCACAACCAAGTGGTGTTATTTCCTTTATCTACCACGTGGTGTTATTTCCTTCCACTATCAAGTGGTGTTATTTCCTTTATCTACCACGTGGTGTTATTTCCTTCCACTACCACGTGGTGTTATTTCCTTACTCTATCAAGTGGTGTTATTTTCTTTATCTACCACGTGGTGTTATTTCCTTCCTCTATCAAGTGGTGTTATTTCCTTTCTCTGCCACGTGGTGTTATTTTCTTCCACTACCACGTGGTGTTATTTCCTTCCACTACCAAGTGCTTTTATTTCCTTCCACTACCACGTGGTGTTATTTCCTACCTCTACCAAGTGGTGTTATTTCCTTTATCTAAGAGAAGCCAGGAATACTAATCGGAGGATATAATATAAACAATATACGCTATGCAGATGACACAGTATTGGTAGCGGATAATGCAACAGACCTACAACAATTGTTGGACAGTGTAGTAACAGAGAGTGCACAGAAAGGACTGTCCTTGAATATCAAGAAAACAGTAACAATGGTGATATCAAAGAAAATGGGGACACCAAAATGTGACATAGAAATAGAAGGGGAAATTCTCAACCTAGTGGATAATTTTAAATACCTAGGGGCACTTATAACATCAGATGGAAGATGTAAAAAAGAGATTAAGAGCAGAATAGGGCAGGCAAAGACAGCATTTCAGAAAATGAAGAGTATCTTATGCAATAAGTCGCTATCAATGAATGTAAGAAAGAGAGTACTAAAATGCTATATAGAACCAATTTTGCTGTATGGCAGCGAATCTTGGAATGTAAATGAACAAATTAGGAAGAACTTAAAAGCAACAGAGATGTGGTTTTTAAGACGAATGTTGCGAATTCTTTGGACTGCCAGAGTAACTAACAACGATTGCCTGAAAGAGGCTAATGAAACTAGAACACTATATACAACAATAGGAAAGAGACAAATATCTTTCTTTGGTCATGTGATGAGAAGAGAGGCATTAGAGAACATCGTGACAACTGGAAAGATCGAGGGGAAGAGAGACAGAGGCAGACCAAGAGAAATGATGCTGGACGGACTGAGACGGTGGCATGGAGGAATATCATCAGCAGAGTTGATCCAGAACACCAAAGACCGAGATCTGTGGAGAGCCATGAACGCCTACGCCAGCCGACACGGCACATGATGATGATGATGACCACGTGGTATTATTTCCTTTATCTACCACGTGGTGTTATTTCCTTTATCAACCACGTGGTGTTATTTCCTTCCACTACCAAGTGGTGTTATTTCCTTTATCTACCAAGTGGTGTTATTTCTTTTATCTACCACGTGGTGTTATTTCCTACCTCTACCAAGTGGTTTTATTTCCTTTATCTACCACGTGGTGTTATTTCCTTCCACTACCAAGTGGTGTTATTTCCTTTATCTACCAAGTGGTGTTATTTTCTTTATCTACCACGTGGTGTTATTTCCTTTATCTACCACGTGGTGTTATTTCCTTCCACTACCAAGTGGTGTTATTTCTTTTATCTACCACGTGGTGTTATTTCCTTTCACTATCAAGTGGTGGTATTTCCTTTATCTACCACGTGGTATTATTTCCTTCCACTATCAAGTGGTGTTATTTCCTTTATCTACCAAGTGGTGTTATTTCCTTTATCTAGCACGTGGTGTTATTTCCTACCTCTACCACGTGGTGTTATTTCCTTTATCTACCACGTGGTGTTATTTCCTTCCACTACCAAGTGGTGTTATTTCCTTCCACTATCAAGTGGTGTTATTTCCTACCTTACCAAGTGGTGTTATTTCCTTCCACTACCAAGTGTTGTTATTTCCTTCCACTGTTAAGTGGTGTTATTTCCTTTATCTACCACGTGATGTTATTTCCTTCCTCTACCAAGTGGTGTTATGTCCTACCTCTACCAACTGGTGTTATTTCCTTTCTCTATCACGTGGTGTCATTTCCTACCTCTGACAAGTGGTGTTATTTCCTTTCTCTGCCATGTGGTATTGTTTCCTTCCACTACCAAGTGGTGTTATTTCCTTCCTCAACCAAGTGGTGTTTTTTCCTTCCACTACCAAGTGATATTATTCCCTTTGGATGAATTATGTTCATCCCACTGTGAGTACTGTAGTCACGAGAGCTGTGGCTAGTTTGTTTACCTGCACTTCTCTCTAATTCCACCAACCCCTGGGACTGCTACCCTCCTTGTAGGACTTGGCATCACTACACTCATTGAATTCAGGGTGATCGTTGTTTACTCCCACCGTGTCAAGTTCATCTTGTAAACGTTGTTGTCTCTCAAAATCAGATCTTCCACTTTCAATAGTTATGGTATCTGTTTCTTTTCTTATCACCTTTATTACGTTTTCTCTCTCGCTTGCTCATTTTGTCTTCCTTGCAACCCCGTTGATTGCTCAACGCGTATATCTTTCCTTCTCAGATCCTCAACTAATGACGACAAATGTTTACTAACTTCTTCATCGCTACATTATCTTGACCCAGATCTAACTGGCTCCTGTGAATCATCCTCATATGCATGGCACATTATGCCTCCCTAGGTATTTACAATGCCCATGTTAAACATTGCCTCACTGAGTCATGTATTGTTGATTATTTTTCATGCGTTTCAATGCTTATAGTTATTTTGTTGACTAATATTAGCTTCACATGTGATGTTTAATGAAATAATGTATGAGAGAAAATAGATAAGAAGGGCAGAATGTCAGACCGGCCTGCGTGCCCAATTCTTAACCCTTTGAAAATAAAGTTTGTTCGTTCGTTCGTTCGTTCGATCCTAAATGTCTTGGATACATTTCAAAAAGCTTTTGGTTTCGATTCTTCTTGGTCATTTGTCAGCTTCTGCGGCGCCAACACATGTGGATGTTACCATGTGCCTTGAGTCATCCTTGTAGCGTCACTTGAAGTGCTGTGAACATAGTCATTGTGGTAGCATCACTTCAAGTGGTGTTAACATAGTGTCCATATGGTAGTATAACTTCAAGTGGTGTTAACATAGTGTCCATATGGTAGTATAACTTCAAGCCGTGTGAACATATTATCCACGTGGTAGCATCACTTCAAGTGGTGTGAACTTATTGTCCATGTAGAAGGGTCAGTTTCTGCAACACAATGTATACAATCTATGCAATCATTACAATCTATACAAATATTACAATCACAACAGTCAATACAATCTATACAATCATTACAGTCACAACAGTCAATACAATCTACACAATGAATATAATCAATACAACAAAAATCAATGCAATCAATACAATCTATACAAACTATACAATCTATACAATCAATACAATGTACACAATCTATACAATCAATACAATGTACACAATCTATACAATCTATAATGTCTATGCAATCAACACAGTCTGTACAATCAATACAATCTATACAATCCATACAATCTATACAATCTATACAATGTACACAATCTATACAATCTATAATATCTATGCAATCAACACAGTCTGTACAATCAATACAATCTATACAATCTATACAATCCATACAATCAATACAATCTATATGTCGTAATAATTCCTGGGGTGGGGAAAGCTATTACCACACTGTATGCCGTGGAATCAGTTCTGGGTAAGGGTACAGATGTTTTATGTCTACCCACACCTCCATACTCATAGAATGCACATGGATACACAGAATCCTTTCTGACGACAGATGAAACACGTAGAGAAAATAATCTTCTTTCATAGGACTCCTGTGTCTGGGGTCAAGCCTAGAGGCAATAAAGTTCAGCACTCATTGACAATACTATCAGTGATCCTCAGGCCCAGGTACCTCACGATACGGAGAGTCTGATAACATCTCTGGACCTCCCTAGCTTGAGATACCTGACTGATTGGGATAATGTGAGGCGCTGGCTGTTCGGTAGCTGACTCTGGTCGGTGGGTTGACCGACGAGGACCATAGGCGACAGGACTTCTTTACACTGGTTAATAACAAGCGCTGTCTACATGAGGAGACCGTGCGAAGTGACCTACCACATAAAAGCGTGGAAAGGGTGAAGGACGTTTGGTACATGACAAGACACCTGAAGTCAGTTGGTTTTTGAGCTACTGTCGGATTGCGACGTAGTTCTTAACTTGGTAGCATGGCCAACATCTGTGCTGCTACATCTGTGGTTAGGTTATGTGATCATTATTGTGAAGTCATTGTGGACTCTAGGCATCGTTTGTGGCGTAAATAGTAGTATATGTTATTAAACGCCTAGAGTCAAAAGCAGATGTCAATTTGAACTGTGTTCAGTTGATTCATTGAGTTGCGTTGTGTTGACTTCAGTAAGTAGCTGTCGTCACTTTTACAGTGCTGGCGCCCATAGAACATGCTTAAATACACGCAGAAATATACATGTGTACGAGCGCCGCCATGAGAACTTTCAACCATAAGATTATACATAACCGAGAGCCTGTACTGAGCGTGATTGATTCAACGAGCCGAGAAAACTCATGGCGTAACACGCAAGATGGCGGGCAGCATCAATAGTACAGCTCGCCCCAATTTATGTCATCTGCCCTGGTCGAGATAGAGCATTTATCTTCCTGGCAAATGCATTTATTCTTAAACAAGTGAATCGATACTGTTATCTCGGCACAGTCATCACATCTGACGGGAGATACCTTGAAGAGATTAGAATAAGAATTGCCATTGCGAAGGTAGCCTTTTGCAAGATGAAAAACATACTGACCATTAAAAAGATATCAATTGAAACGAGAAAAAGAGTGTTGAGGTGCTACATAGAGCCTGTGCTTTTGTATGGATGTGAAGCGGGGACAATAAGCAGTCAAGCTGAAAAACAGCTGATGGCTGTGGAAATGTGGTTTCTGAGGAAAATGCAAAGAATACTATGGACGGACAGAAAAACCAATGAGCAAGTCCTTCAAGAGACAAATGAAGATCGTAAACTGATTACAACAATTAGACGTAGACAATCAGAATTGTTTGGGCATGTTATGAGAAGAAGTGACTTGGAGAACTTGGTTACCAGTGTTGCCATTTTGGTACTTTTCGCGCTAAATTTAGTTCTTTTTCAAGTCAATTAGTGCGAAAATTATCCGTTTAGCGCGGCCGCGTAAATTTAGTGCTTCACAGATTTTTTGGGGTCCTTTTTGGTGCTTTTTTGGGGTGGGTAAAACTGACTTTAAAAATCATTTTGGGAACACTAAAAAGCCGAATTTGAACTGAAGCGAGGGAGTAATACAGTCTTAGTACGTTACCGCGCAATATTAAACTAATTTAACTCCCTTTAATACGATTTAGCTGAAAGTGAACGCCATCTTGCAGACAAGTCCAAACGTCAATACATTAGCTTGTAATCGAGTTCACAATTTTGTGGTGTCTACATTATCCTTTCATTTAAGCTTATTTGTGTTTCACCATGAGCAAGAAATATTGTCAACATTTCAGAGAACAGTGGCTCAGTGACACGAGATTTCAAAAATGGTTGTTAAAAGTAGAAGAGGATAATACTAAGTGTTTTTGCAAATATTGCAAATGTTCAATTGCAGCCAGGTTAAATGATATTGAGAGGCACAAGAATACAACGAAACATCAGAAAGCCGAACAACCATTCAGTACACAAAGGCAAACAACAATTGCATTTGACAAACTGAAAGATGATGTCAAAGAAACAGAAGGATGCATGTCTTTGTTCATAGCTGGCCATTGTTCGCTTCGCGTTGTTGACCATTTAAGTGAACTCTGCAAGGTACACTTTGGTGACAGCAAAGGTTGCAAGAACTTTAAGCTTAGGAGAACTAAGTGCAGAGCAGTTATTTCAAATGTACTTGCACCATATTTCACAACAGACTTGACAGCTGATATTGGCAAAAGTAAATACAGCTTATTGATTGATGAGAGCAATGACATTTCTGAAACTAAGCTACTTGGAGTAGCTATTAGGTACTATTCAGAGACAAGAAAGCAGTTTGTGGTTACTTACTTAGATTTAGTTGAACTGAGTGACTGCAACGCACAGGCAATATGCAATGCGTTAAAAGATTGTTTAAACAAGAATGGACTTGAGTTGCAAAGACTAGTTGCACTCGGCACTGACAATGCGTCTGTCATGACAGGTGTAAACAATGGAGTATATACAAAATTAAAATCCGAAGTTCCTCATCTGGTACTAATTAGGTGTGTATGTCATTCCCTTCAGCTGGCAGTGTCACAGGCTGCAGCTGCTTGTCTGCCCAGGAACATAGAGTTCATGATTAGAGAAACATATAACTGGTTTTCTCACTCAAGTCTTCGTCAAGCAAAGTACAGGGAGCTTTTTGCTTCAATAAATGATGGACAACATCCGCTGAAGATTGTTCAATTAAGCCAGACACGATGGATGTCCATTCAATCTGCCATTGTCAGAATATTGCAGCAGTGGGTCGAGCTTAGAAATCATGTTGATAATAGCAAGACTCAACGAGCGCTGTTATACAGCAGAACTTCTACATTCTATGTTTAGCGACATGAAAAACTATGTATTCTCATATTTCTCAAGCATATTACTCGGAGAAGTTCAAAGTGTGAATAAGAAATTCGAAGCAGATATACAGGATCCAACAAAACTACTCAGCGATCTTGTCCAAGCTCACTGATTCTATCAGTTCAAAGATTGCTATTCCTGGGGGGGGGGGAAAAAATAACAGAAAGTGATGCTATTCAAGATTATTTAGATCCTAATCCCAATCTAGGTTATGAGTTTGAGAAAGAAATAGCAGGACTACAAGTTTCCCTATGAGAATGAAATTCGTGGAAGGTGCATCCAGTTTTTAATAGAGCTATTGACACAGCTGTGTTAACGTACAACCGATAACGTTTGAGTGTTGCAGTCCATGTCATGTCTTAGTGGAAGTGAATGTCTACAGCCAATGAAACCCTGTATATTGGATCTTGCTAAAATGTTTGTAGAAGTTGCAGCTACTCTCACCCGTATCGATTTCCAGTGGAGAAAACTTCATCATATGCAGTGGACACAGACCTCTGGCACACTTGGACTGTGGGCAGAAATAGCCTCATACAGGGATGCCACCGGTGAAAATCCTTTCCAAGATCTTACAGATTTAGGTTTAACTGTGCTCATTTTACCTCATTCTAATGCGGACGTGGAGAGTATTTTCAGTCAGATGGGAATTATAAATTCAAAATTGCGGAATAGACTTAGCATAAAGAGTTTGACCGCTGTTTTGACTATTAGATATGGAATGAAAAGATATGGCAAATGCTGTCATGATTATAAACTACCTAAGGATATTATGTGAAAAATTCGATCACAGGAGGCATATACATGTTTATTTCAATCAACCTCCTCATCTTCATCATCGCAGGAGCAAACACAGCAGGAAATAGCTACAGAAACTGAAGAGGAGTTGTTTGACTGGGATTTGGCAGATCTGGAATAAACTTCATTCTAATATTCAGTGATAATAATAAATTATAATGTGTTCCTTTATAACATTTTGAATGAATACCACCAGTGCTTCTTTTAGTGATTTCCAAAAAACTAGTATTGCAATTTGGTGCTTTTTTGGCTCGAAAGTAGTTCTGATTGGGATTTGGCGGATCTGGAATAATCTTCATGGTAATATGAAGTGATAATAATAAATTATACTGTGCTACCTTGTTACATTTGTACTGAAAACAGTTGGTGCTTTTTTTTTTTTTTTTGGTGCTTTCCAAAAAAATTTAGTGTTTTTAGTGCTTTTTGGGGTCGATTTTGGTGCTTTTTCATCAAAGGGAGGTGGCAACATTGTTGGTGACAACTGGCAAGATCGAAGGGAAGAGACCAAGGGGAAGACTGAGATGTAAATACCTGGATGGATTGGCCACATGGCATGGTCGAGACAGGAACACGGAGCTAATCCACGACTCTGGTGATCGAGTGAGATTGCAGAACATGACTGCCCAGGCTTACCGGTGTCGTGTCTTCCTTTAAAGTGTCGTCCCTGGAGTGGGGGGAGTCAACACCCACATTATAATTTTTTTTTTCCCTTATCAATATCCTGGAGAATCCACCAGCTTCCGTCCAACACACTCCATCAGCCCGTGGACACCTTTTCCTATCACTCTCTCACTGTCGTTCTATGCCCCCTCTCATACTTCCCCAACACAACATACTCAACAACTCTTGCTTCTAAAAATTAATAAAGATTAATTTATTAAAAGAAAAGTGTGACGTGTATGAGACGTGTATGCGAAGAAAATGTGTGTCGTGTATTCTAATGTAAATGTATAGGTCAGACCACAGAGTTCATGTTCAGAGTCCACTCATCATGGCAAGGATTACACGACATCACAAGAATCAGTACAATGGACCTCACCGAAGTCGTGTCCTTCTCTCCAGACATGTCCTCCTCCAGGAGCTCTGATGACCATGAGATCTGAATCCCATTCCACTAAATAATCCGTGGAAAAATACTATTATTGTTCCTAACACAACTGTTCCTAATAGTTTATAGAAACTCCGACTTCATAATTCCGGCGCAGTGAAAAAAAACATGGAACACTGTCCTATGGACATGACGTTTTGTCTTCTTGCTAAATGTTCTATAGTTCTCACTATTAAACAGTTATTGTCTATACTCCAATAGAGTCCTTTATTTTTGTTCTAGTCATAAGTGAACTGAATATCCATCACTACTGGTGTGTTAAAACTGGTATGACCTAAAACTCATTCGGTATTTATCCTGTAGGATACATATACCATTCAGCTCCACTGAATAGACTCATTGATAAAGTTGCTGGCCAATCTTCCTGCGCCAAACTTTATCCGGGATCGGATTTTTCCTTGGTTCCGTGTTCTTCATTCCAACCAGAGGGAACCTGTAAAATAAATCATACAACTGGTGATAGCCTCCCCGTCACTGATCTCTATTAGATGATCGTGGCCATCGGCCTCGCTCAGAAAATACAGTGAACCTAACTCTGTCAGGGACAGATGAACTGAACACAGAGGTTTTCATCAGGCCAAGACAAGAAGAAGAAAAAAACAACCAACAGCGTGCGGACCCCCCCCCCCCCTCCCCCCACCAGGGAGCACCCACTGGAAGATCCCAATTATTGCCCATTACTCATTTCTCAACTAGTAGAGCTTATCAACACTACACTAATCTATTTTCAACTAACAGAGCCAAGTATCACTTCCCTACTCTAGCTAGTTTTCCACTAACAGTGCTGATCATCACACTCTAGTTTTAACAAGGCTACAGCCTATATTAATTAGAACTAATATAATAGGTTCTACCTTAGGCAACACCGCAGTTAGATAAAATCACATCTACTCTTGCCATGACAGGCACGTGTAAAATTAAATTAACTCAATTCGCACACGGTAGACATATTTCCAATCAGAACCGCAGTGCCGAAGCACGTTCGCCTCAATCAACGGTTTTAGTTCAACTCCCTTCTCCAATCATGGTTTTTGGCAAACACCTAAAATTGGTCACGTGACGTGGTTGATGTCCTGCAGGTGTTATTTAGGCATATCATCCATTGTCAAGAATCTATCCTCCCTGGCTTAGTCACTGTCAGAGTTGTCATCACTTGTTTTGACATCCCCAACAAGCTAGCGAGTTACTGTATGATCCCAACAACGGTCTTCAATAACAAGCTGCCAATCTTCTTGATGTCTGGAAACTCTAAATGACAGACGGACTGTTTTATTCCGAGCTGAGTACTTCCGCTTTCAATCCAACCTGTTTATGAACTGTCAAAGCGATGTATGGACTCATCTCACTCACTTCCAAATGTTCCCATTTTGTCGACCAGATGTAAACATGTGCAGCTTTTATTTTTGACCGTCCTGGGGATTTTGACATCCAATTTGTTTTTACTGTTAGTTAAAATAGTTGTCGCTTTGCAGATAGTCCGTTTAATCAGAAAGCCTCTGTAGTAATCGACTGGTTAAACGCGGTGTTTTATTTTGTGACAACCGGCATAGCTCATGACGGATGGATTTATATATACAAGAACAAGGGCGATCGGAGTGACTGTAACAACTATAGGGGTATCTTACTTCTGTGTATTGTTGGGAAAGTATTTGCCAGAATTGTCCTGCGCAGACTTCAAGTCCTGGGAGATCAAGTCTACCCCGAATCACAGTGCGGCTTCCGTCAGAACCGATCTACCATTGATATGATATTCTCATTGCGACAGATGCAAGATAAATGCCGGGAACAAAATCAGCCACTGTTTATTGCCTTCATCGACCTCACAAAGGCATTCGATTTGGCCAGTCGTGAGGGTCTGTTCAAAGCACTAAAGAAGATTGGCTGCCCACCAACTCTTCTGTCCATTGTGGAATCGTTCCACACAGGCATGAAGGGTATACTTCAGAAGAGTTTGAAATCAAGAGTGGAGTTAAGCAAGGTTGTGTACTAGCCCCCACCCTCTTTGGGATATACTTTTCACTTCTACTGAAATATGCCTTTCGTGATCAGGATGACGGTATATACATTCACTCACGCTCAGATGGTGGCCTCTATAATGCTCAGAGATTGAAAGCCAAGACCAAAATTAGGAGGGTACTAATCAGAGAGTTGCTTTTTGCGGATGATGCTGCAATTACGACCCAATCTGAGGAAGAATTACAACATCTACTATCTGCATTCTCCAATGCTTGTTCTGAATTTGGTTAAACAATTAGCAAAAAGAAGACACAGATTATGTCACAAGGTGCACATGGTGTACCATCAATCTTTATTGACGACGTCGAACTGGAGATACTAGAATATTTTACATATCTAGGATCAGAGGTAAATAGCAAATTATCCCTCGATCAGGAAATAAACATCAGGATTGGCAAGGCAGCAACAACAATGAATATGTTAGCAAAAAGAGTCTGGGAGAACAGGAAGCTTACTGCCAAAACAAAAGTCCTCATCTACCAAGCCTGTGTCCTTAATAATGCACATTGGGAGCAAGTCGCCGCTGAACGTGTTGCATGGAGGGCAAACATCAGAAATGGAATAAAGACAAAAGAGAAAATGATTGCAGATAAAGCACACACAGAGCGTGAGAGACGTAAGATGGTGCACAATGGTGTAAATGACCATGTTTTCACATGCATCTACTGTGGGCAAACATTTGCAGCAAGAATTGGCCTTACCAGCCACACTCGCCACCGCCATGGTTCATAGTTATTAAGCCTTTTTGAAGCACAATGTACCAAACAAGACGTAAAGGTGCCAATGAACTATATATATATATATATATATATATATATATATATATATATATATATATATATATATATAGTTCATTGGCACCTTTACGTCTTGTTTGGTACATTGTGCTTCAAAAAGGCTTAATAACTATATATATATACGCAGTACGGCTGAACACGGTTAGCGAATCTTGAAGATTCGAGGCAATTCTGCGGGAAACAAGGGAGACAAGTCAATAAGTGGGTCTTTTCAGCGAGAAATCGCGCGATAGTCTCCCTTTGACCACAGGTAGCGAGACTGATCGCCGGCCGTCTTGCTACACTATACAGTCTATACCAGTGGTTCTTAACCTTTTTTGGCCCTGTGCCCCCTTTCACCATATTTACAGATCGTTATTCTCCCCCCCCCCCCCCTTCCTATCAAAAATTTGGCCCGTGCCCCCCTTCACCGTATTTTCAGAACGTCATTACTCCCCTTTCATATTTCCTATCTAAAATCCCCCACCCCTACACAGTATACGTAAACATGGAAGGTAAATTTAATAGCATATACTAAAACAAGTCTAGACATCCACATAAAACATGATTTGGGAGTCTCTGTGGCGAAGTGGTCAAGCCGTTTGACTCGTACTCCGAAGGTTGTGGGTTCGATTCCGGGCCGCACCCTTCGGTTTACGAGTTAAATGTTTCGGAGACTCCTGTGGGTCGTCGCTAAAAGCTACGGAGTTCGTGCTTTCTGTGACGCTTTCCGTGCTGCGGAAAGAGACCGAGCCATATGGGATAAAACCCGGTGCAATGATGTCGACCCTGTAGACTTTTAAGCGACTTTTATAAAACATGATTTGTGGGTCTACTTACTGTATAAAATGAATTTTAGAAGTATGAGACATACATAACTGTAAAGTATGAAGGGAAAAACAATATCAAGTAATCGGTTCTTGTATTAACGCGATGCGCGATCTTAAAATGGTCTTCATCCCCTCCCTACCCCCCCCCTCCCCTTGGAAACCCTAGAATTCCCCCCTGGGGAGGGGGGAACACCCCACCGGCTGAGAACCACTGGTCTATACAATCAATATTATCTATACCAGTGGTTCTCAGCCTTTTTGGCCTGTGTACCCCTTCCCCAAATGTTCAGACTGTCACACCCCCCCCCCTCCCCCACCTTTCCAAAATTGTCAGCCTCAAAAGGTGCATTAAAAATAGCATGCCTATAATACTGAAAATCCTTATTTTCTTCAATAGTTGTACATAACCTGTAGATGCAAAGATAAATTTTATAGTGTAGTTTTATACAGTTAATTACAAATGAATATGCTGATGGATATTAAAACTTAAATAAAAGCATTGTTATATTCACAATATTTTATTAAAACACCACATTAATCATACTACAATAAACAAACAGTTAAAACGTCAAAGAATTGTAACTTAATATACGACACCAGGATGCCAGAAAATTGTGCTTCATCAAACAAAACGCTCATTACAAAACCTGGATATTGTTGATTCGTAATTTAAATGAAAATTGTAATCAATGAGAACACTGTGATTGTTTTTTCCACAGCAATTCTGAAATACGCGGAGGAGTGCTTGAAAGGGCACAACGGAGACCATTTTCAACATCTAATCTTCTTCCGCCTGTCTCTCTGGCCGAGGGGTTACAACACTTTCTCCGTAATCCCGTTTATCACGCAGAGTCTCAGAGCGGGCGAGAGCTGGGAGCGGTTCGACCCCCGCTGGTGACTTGCGGGATAACTGAGCCGGCCGCTCAGAAAGCAATGGCAAACTACTGAGCGTAATCTTGCCAAGAAATCAACATACAGCTGAAAGATGCTGATGTTGACAGCGATGTCCTGTAAAGGATATGCAAAACATTTATTTATAATCTTCTTCCTCTAGTTCTTCTGCGTTCATCCGGAGTTTTTTTTCCCCGGACGTGATTGCGTTGTGCCTGTTTACAGCAGAGCTGCGTTCTTGCGTCGTTAGGCCGACACATCCGACGTTCTGCGGGCATTTGTTGACCGGGTTAACCTTCCCGGGGGTTTCTTAGGACGTTTGACTCACACTGTTGTGGTGTTATCCCCCATCCCAGCTGGCCCATATAGAACAGCCAAAGACATCCTGGTCAGCCCTCAAGGGAAGGCAGGGGCAGACCATGGGCATTCCCCGCCATCCAAGGAGGCTTCCATACTTGCAGAGCCGACACACAGCGCTCTGGTACTGGGCTCACCCAAGGAATCGTTACGTCTTGCACATGGCTGCTTAGCCTCACTTCCGTATATTGTGCCTTCCGTTCACCATACCATCTGGAAACCAGAAGAATGCATTCTGCAGATGACATCCACACAGTGAGCTTTCGATTCGGACTTTCCATGTAATGGATTTGCTATCCAAGCAATATTCCATTTCGTGCCGCAAGGACACTTTTTATACCTTTTATGAAGCCCACACGGTGAGCTTTTGATTCGGACTTTCCACGTAATGGATTTGCTATCCAAGCAATATTCCATTTCATGTCTCTGGGACGCTTTTGTTACCGACATACATGTGGTATGAAGTGCGGCAGTCTAAATACTTCTTCATGCACCTTTACATGTCAACCTGAATGTAGTTAAAGTAAGCTGCAGTCAACTTGGGTTTGTTGATATCTCCATAGAGCTTGTCCTCAAATGAAGCAGGTGTGGGCTAAAATATCTTTCTCTGTTCTGCATATATTGGGCACTCCTGCAGCAAATGTTTAGCTGTCATTTTACCAGTTCCACAAGTACATTCATCGGTATCTTCTATCTTTAGTTTATTGAACAAGTGGTACCGGGAATGTTAACCCGGTCAACAAATGCCCGCAGAAGTCGGATGTGTCGGCTTGACGGTGCAAGAACGCAGCTCTGCTGTAAACAGGCACAACGCAGTCACGTCCGAAATAATAAAAAAATCCGGATGAACGAAGAAGAAGAAGAAGAAGAAGAAGAAGAAGAAGAAGAAGAAGAAGAAGAAGAAGAAGAAGAAGAAGAAGAAGAAGAAGAAGAAGAAGAAGAAGAAGAAGAGGAAGAAGGAGGAGGAGGAGGAGGAGGAGAAGAAGAAGAAGAAGAAGAAGAAGAAGAAGAAGAAGAAGAAGAAGAAGAAGAAGAAGAAGAAGAAGAAGAAGAAGAAGAAGAAGAAGAAGAAGAATGAAGAAGAAGAAGAAGGAGAAGAAGAAGAAGAAGAAGAAGAAGAAGAAGAAGAAGAAGAAGAAGAAGAAGAAGAAGAAGAAGAAGAAGAAGAAGAAGAAGAAGAAGAAGAAGAAGAAGAAGAAGAAGAAGAAGAAGAAGAAGGAGAAGGAGAAGAAGAAGAAGAAGAAGAAGAAGAAGAAGAAGAAGAAGAAGAAGAAGAAGAAGAAGAAGAAGAAGAAGAAGAAGAAGAAGAGAAGGAGAAGGAGAAGAAGAAGAAGAAGAAGAAGAAGAAGAAGAAGAAGAAGAAGAAGAAGAAGAAGAAGAAGAAGAAGAAGAAGTGGTATTTCAGCCTGTTATGTCCTGTGCGGAGTCTGAAGATTTCTACTTGTTCTCTCTGGTCTAGTTTGTAATATGCATTATCTTCTGGTGGCCTGGATGCTCTGATTCCCATTTGGTTCTATAAGTGCTTTTTATAAACCTCTTTGCCTCATTATAGGTTATGTCTATGTCAGGCTGTGGTAGTCGTCCACCCTCCTTTGCTAGTCTGTCAACCTCTTCATTTCCAGTTATACTGCAATGTGATGGGATCCACTATATTACAACTTTTTTTGATTTCAGGCATAGACCATGGAGTGCTGATCTTAGGTCAGCTAGTTCTGTGCCGTTTTTACTCTTCAGTATTGAGACAGCTGACTTTGTATCTGTGAAGATAGCTATTTGCTTCTCTTTATTTTCCTCCATCAAGAGCATTTCTGCTGCAGTTTTCAAAGCCTCTACCTCCACTTTGAAGTTACTTGAAAATTGTCCAGTTGCCACTGACTGTGTTTTTTTTTTCATTCCAGTTTTTAAATTTAGGAGAATTCCTCCTCCTCCATTTCTATTGAATTTTTGGCTGATCCATCTGTATACGCATGGGTCCAATTGCTGCTTGGGTAATGTTCTTGTATGTAGTTTAGGGTTATTTTTCTTCTTTAGGTTTCATTCTGAGTGTTCTTTTTCTCAATACCAGGAATGTTTTCTATCATCTCAGGCAGTTGCTGCTGTCTCCAAGCTGGGAACTTGTGTGTATTGTAAATGGGTTTGACTGTTGATATGTTAAGTAGGGATCTGCCCTAATCTTTCGTTTTGCAGTTTCTACAAAGTTGCCACGTTTCAGTCTTCCCTTTCCAAAACCATTAAACCTGTTATTCATAGGGTGGTCTGTCAATCTTCTGAATTTTCTTGCTTGTTGCTGGGCTCTGGTATCTCTTCTATCCTGCATTGGTTGTAAACAAGTGATCTTTTCTAGTTCATTAATAGGCGTTGTCTTCAGGCTTCCAGTTATGATTCGCATTCCTTGATTTTGGACTCTTCTTATTTTGTTAAATTTTGATTTTGCTGCTGTTGCCCACGCTGCAATGCCATATTCTAGTACTGGTCTCACCCGTCCAGTATATAACTTCTTGAGAACTTTCTCATCTGCTCCACCAGCAAGCTTTTTCATGATTGTCATTCTTTGCATTGCTCTTGTTCGATTTTTCTCAACCTATGTCTTCCATGTCAGGCGACGATCAAAGGTGACTCCTAGATAGTTTGGATTTTCTTCATGGTGCAATATTTTTCCATTCAATACCAGCTTAGGTTGCTGAGTTTTATTTGAGAGGGAGAACACTGTGCATGTTTACTCCTCACTTATCTTCACTAGCCCTGATTTTGACCAGTCCTCTAGCCCTAATAAGGCTTGCTGTATTCTGCTGTTAGCTGTTCTAATATATTCTTCAGATGTCCATATGGCTAGGTCATCTGCAAAGGTGGATGTGTGTACTCTGGCTGGAAAATTTTATGTGATGTCATTTATATATGCTAGGAATAATGTTGGTGAAAGAACTCCTCCTTGGGGGACACCTTGCTCCAACAACATCATTTTGCTGGTTTGTCCTTGTACTTTTGTCCTGGCAGTTCTCAAGGTAGTGGCTGATCCATTTATACATTTTCCCACAAACATGAATGTTTTGCAGTTTTACTTTCAGTCCTTCCTTCCATACTTTATCAAATGCTTTTTCTAAATCTATCCAGACCGCTGGTGTGTGCTTTTTTCTCTTGCAAGGCATCCTCTATTTCCTGAGCTATATAGGTTATTTGATCTTCAGTGGATCTGCACTTTCTGAATCCTGGTTGGTGTGGTGTTAAGAGTTTCTTCCAGATGCCATGTTAGCCTGCCATTGATAATGCGTTCCATTAATTTTCCTACACAGCTAAGTAGACTGATAGGTCGATAGCCATTTGGTTCCTCCAGGTCTTTTCCTTTCTTTGGGACTGGTATTAGTATAGCTTCCTTCCATGCTTGTGGGACTATCCCTCTCTTCCAGTTGTAATTTAGGACTGCTAGTAGTTTCTTTTTTGCCTTAGTGCCTTTTTGCCTTGGTGATTTCTTCTTTTATAGGGTATTCATTGCCTGTTCCATTTCTTCCATTGTTAGATTTGCTATCATATATTCTGCTGCTGTCTCTGTATTACTATGATGTATCTGTTTGTCTTTGATTGCTTTCTTCTGTTCGGTTGTAATATCAATGTGGTTTGCACTTGCATAGTGTTCCATTAGTGCATTTGCAGCTTCCCCCCCCCCCCTTGTAATCAAGGCATTTCCTTGTTTAATTGTTATTTGTTTGTTTCCAGGTCCTTCATTGTTCATGGCTTTCACTAGTTTCCATAGTTTGTTTCCATCCCTGTCAAAATTCAGGTTTTCTGTTTTTTCCCTCCAACAGTCTCTTGTTGTTTGATTTACTGTTCCTTTATATTTTTCTGAGATGGCTTTGAGAAAGATGTTCGCTTCAGTTGTTTGTTCTCTCTCTGCTGTCTTCCTGGCATCTTCAACTTTGTCCTCCAAAATTTGTAGATCTAATCTACTTCGTCGTTTCTTTTTAATTGCCAACAAAACTGAAAAGTTAGTTAGTTAGTTAGTTAGTCTTTCCTCTTGAGCCTAAGGCGGCGCATAGGGCAGAAGTCCTGTCTCTCCATGCTTGGCGGTTCGCTGCTACCTGTTGTAGATCTTGGATATTTACTTGGCCATTGAATGAGCCTTCTCTAATGATGGTTCTACGCAGGGTCTCTCTTGGTCTTCCCCGTTTTCTTTTCCCTACTGGTGACCATATGAGGGCTTGGTAGGGGAGTCTTGACTTGTCCATTCTGAGTACATGGCCGATGTAGTTCCAACGGCGTCTTCTTATGAAATTGGATACTGTATCTTGCTTAGTCTCTTGTCTTATTTGCGAATTGGTTCTGAAGTCTGTCCAGTGGATGTTTAGAAGTCTTCTAAGACATTTGTTCTCAAAATTGTCTAATTTTTTATCTAAAGCTACCGTTGATTTCCAACTTTCACAACCATACGTTAACACTGGAATCACACAAGAGTTGAAGATTTTAAGTTTTGTGTGTTTGCTGAGTGTCTTTGACTTCCAGATGTTTGACAGCTTATTGAAGGCACTAGATGCCAGTGCGATTCTAGATGATATTTCTGGTGTTGAGTCCCCTGTAGATGTCATTTTGCTTCCTAGGTATGTAAAGCTGTTGACTTTTTCAAGAACGTAGCTGTTCAATTTGGTGTCATCTGAACTGGTGGTAAGATCAATAGTCTTTGTTTTTGTGGTGTTAATTTGGAGACCAATTTGTCCTGAAACATTTTGGAGGTGGTTTATTTTCTCTTGGGCATCCGGGTGTGTTGAACTCAAAAGCACTATGTCGTCGGCAAAGTCCAGGTCTTCTAGAATTTTGTCAACCCAATGGATACCCATATTTGTGTTGTTTGTGCATTTGCGCATGACCCAGTCTATAGCTATTCCAAAAAGCATCGGTGATAAGACACAACCCTGTTTCACTCCTGTTTCGACTGAGAACCAGTCAGAGTTGCCTGTTTCTGTTCTTACGCAGCAACGTGTTTCTTTGTAGAAAGATTTTATGACGTTGGTATATTTGGTAGGAAAACCATAGATGTTAAGTAGATTCCAAAGTGAAGGACGGTGGATACTGTCGAAGGCTTTTTGAAAGTCGACAAAGTTGGTGATTAATTTCGACTGGAATTCTACGGAGTCTTCAATGATTATTCTGAGGGTGAAAATGTGGTCTATGCATGACCGTTTTGGTCTGAAGCCTGCTTGTTCTTCTCTGAGTCTTTCATCTATCGCCTTTTTCAATCTCTCAAGTAACATGCTACAAAAAAGTTTTCCTGGTACTGACAATAGAGTGATACCACGCCAATTATTGCAATCAGACATATCGCCCTTTTTAGGCAGTTTGAAAATTACACCATCTTTCCACTGTTGTGGTGGGGATTCGCTTTGCCAGATGTCATTGATCAGCTGTAACAAACGTTGTAAGGTGTTCTCATCTGCTGCTTTGAGCATTTCTCCTGAGATTTCATCTTCACCAACAGCTTTGTTGTTCTTCAATTTTTTGATGGCTGCTTTAATCTCTTCCATGGTGAATAACTCGCAGGAGGCATCTAATGGGGGCATAGTAATTTCTCCATCCAGGTTCGGAACAGTGTCAGGCTGCGGTCTATTTAATATTTCTTTGAAATGTTCTGCCCATCGTTGCTTTTGAAGGTCATCGGATAACAATTGATTGCCTTGTTTGTCTTTGATGGGTATATTTGGTGTAGGTGAGTGATTGCATAGTTGCTTCATGATATGGAATACGGCTCTGTTGTTTCCAGTTCTGGCAGCTGCTTCGGCTTCGGAGGCCAGGCTGTGAATAAAGTTCTGTTTGTCTTTTCGTGCACTTGATTTCACCTCTTTATCCAACATAGAGTATTTTTGCTTATGGGTATCATATGTAGATGTGTCTTTTGCAGAAAGAAGTGTTAGTTTTGCTTGTTTTCTTTCTTGTATCTTCGTCCAGGTGTTATCGCTTAGCCACTTCTTCTTCTGTCTTTGTACGTAGCCGACTGTGTTTGTTGCAGCATTTAGCAAGGTATTTTTTAGGAAATTCCAATTTTCTTCAATGTTGTTTTTAATATTCGCATTGCTCGATACACTTTCTTTGTTAGCATAGCTGCTTCGTACCTCTGAATTGAATGCGAGTTGGTGTTCTTTAGTCAGTAGGGACTGTGAGTTTATTTTCTTAATTCTGGGTGATCTGTGCAGAGTCTTGAGCTTTATTTTTAGTTTGGCAATGCAGAGATTGTGATCACTGCCAGCATCTGCACCTCTGTAGGCTCTGACGTCTTGTACTGATGAACGGAATTTGGCATTAATGCAAAAATGGTCTATCTGATTTTTTGTGATGTTATCAGGCGAGTTCCACGTGACTTTGTGTATATCTTTGTGCGGAAATAAAGAGTTTGCTACTATCAGATTTGTTATTTCACAGAATTCTAGTAGTCTCTCTCCGTTTTGGTTCATATCCCCTAAGCCGTGAATTCCCATATATCTTTCAACACCCTTATTGTCAGACCCTATCTTGGCGTTGAAATCACCCATTACAACAACAATGTCGTGCTTGGGAGATGAGTTGATGGTACCAAGTAGTTGTTCATAGAAATTATCTTTGTTGATGTCTGTATCGTCGTTGGTAGGTGCGTAGCATTGTATGATTGTCAGCTTGAAGTATTTCGTTTGGTTCCCAGCTGATCAGTGATCTTTCTACATTTTTTGACATGATGATAGCGACTCCGTTCGAATGATGGTTGTCGGTTCTTCCTGAATAAATTATGTGTCTTTGTTCACAGTTGAGAAATGTCTTACCTGAGTCAGTCCATCTGCACTCGCTAACCCCAAGAATTTCTAGGTTGTATTCATTCATAACATTACACACCTGGGTCGTTTTCCCTGTCTGGTACATAGTTCTGACATTCCAATAACCAATCTTGAAAGTATCCTTGGTGTTTAACATATTTGAGCGGCACATTATAACATTTACTGATCTTGAAGCAACGGAAAATGATTAGTCGGATCGTCGATAGAAGGAAACACGTCAAGAATGTCCTGGTCCGGTTGTAACCGTTCATAACACAACACACACTTCACTACACACGTGGGTTGGATTTTAACGTTCCAATAGCCAATAATATGAAATATCCTTGGAATTCAACAAGTTTCAGCGAAGTAACATAACATTTAGAGCCAGAAATCTGGTTCTGAAACAGCGGGAAGTTTTACGATGGTGGTTTGTCGGACCGCCGATCAACCGTTTTAAGCCGAGCTAGAAAGAAACACGTCTCGCCATCTTGACCTAGAACCGGAAACTTTCTGAAAAGCCTGACTCACAAATATATGACGCACATGGAACCAATGCATGGAGTGCTTTTTCTGCCACTTTTGGGTAGGAATCGCACACCAAAGGCCAAAATTCCGTGATTGGTTTCTCATCGAAATATCTCTTGCTACCGAATCATTTTTCAGCTCCAGAAATTAATCTTGACAATCATCAGAACATTTTTCAACTGATAATTTGAATGGGTTTCGCACCAAATCCAGCTCATCATCACTAAGTTCGGGAAAATATCGCTCAAATTTATTTTCTAGTTGCAAATTGTGGAAGTACTTGGTCTTTACCATCAACAACGAGACCGGATGTCTGGGTCCAGTACCATAACATTTATAAAATCTGTTTCTGACCGTGTCCAGTATTATTATATTTATTCAAACTGTTTCTGAGTCAACTACCATCAGATTTACACAGACTGTTTCTGACTGTGTTGAGTACAATCACATTTTTACGTTATTTTTATATGTCCAGTACCATTGTGATTATACAATATATTTATGTGTCCAGTACCATCACATTTATACAATCTGTTACTGTGTCCATTACAATTACGCTTATACAGTCTGTTTCTGGTTTCAGTACCATGATATTTTTAACATCTGCTTCTGGGTCCACTACCATCACATTTATACAATCTGTTTCTGGGTCCACTACAATCACATTTATACAATCTGTTTCTGGGTCCACTACCATCACATTTATACAAACTGTTTCTGCGTCCAGTTCCATCACATTTGTGCAATCTTTTCTGACTATGTCCACAACAATCACATTTATACAGTCTGTTTCTGTGTCCACTACAATCACATTTGTACAATATGCTTTTGTGTCCTCTACTATCACATTTATACAATCTGTTTCTGACTGTGTCTACAATCATCACATTTATACAATCTTTTACTGTGTCCAGTACCATCACATTTATACAAACTGTTTCTGTGTCCAACACCATCATACTTATACAATCTTTTCTCTGTCTCCAGTTCCATAACAAGTATACAATATGTTTCTCTGTCATATGCCATCACATTTATACAATCTGTTTATGTGTCCAATAACATAACATTGTCACAATTTGTTTATGTGTCCAGTACCGTTACATGCATACAATATGTTTTTGTATTTGTCCAGTTGCATGGCATTTATAAAATCCATTTCTGACTGTCCAGTACCACCACATTTATAAAGTCTGTTTCTGACTGTGTGCGGTACCATCACATTTATACAATGTGTTTCTGTGTCCAGGACATTTGCATTTATAAAATCCATTTGCGACTGTCCAGTGCCATCACATATTTACAATCTCTTTCTATGTCCACTACCCATATATGTATACACTCTTTGTCTGTGTTCAGTGCCATCACATTTATACAATCATTTTCTATGTCCAGCATCACATTTATACAATCATTTTCTATGTCCAGCATCACATTTATACAATCATTTTCTATGTCCAGCATCACATTTATACAGTCTCTATCTGACTGTGTCTAGTATCATCATATTTATACAATTGTTTTCTGCGTTCAGTACAATAACATTTATACACACTGTTTTTGTGTTCAGTACCATCACATTTGGGGAGCTGAGTGGTCTCAAGGTATGGTATCCACCTCGAGTGCTGGAGGTCTCGGGTTCAGGCCCCGGTGAGGACCGGGATTTATTTTAAAAAATACACCTGAACTTCCAGTAATAAAATTTCCCCTGGTCTCTGGGTAGTGAGATCGGACGCCCGTGTGTATTGTTGCGCACATAAAAAATCCCTTGGCAGTTGGAAATCGAAAAAGAGTAGCCTAACGGCGCTGCCCGGGCAAAATTTCGAGTTAAAAATCTACCCAAAGTATTTCAGGATCCTCGCCGATGCAACGGAGTTCGTGCATTGAGCTGAGTTTCTCCAGACTCAGGTTTGAGTTTGGAGGAAATCGGAGCACTTATGGGTTAAACCGTATGCCGCGATGTTGATCCAACGATTAAAACTTAAAAAAAAAACATTTGGACAATCTTTTCTGACTATGTCCACATCCATCACATTTATACACTCTGTTTCTGACTGCGTCTACAACCATCACATTTATTCAATCTCTTTCTGACTGTGTCCACTGCCATTACATTTGTACAAACTGTTTCTGTGTCCAGTAGCATGACACGAAAAGAATATGTTTTACTGTCAGGTGAAATCACATTTATACAATATGTTTCCATGTCCAGTAACATAACATTTTCACAATCTGTTTATTTGTCCAGTACTGTTACATGTATACCATCTATTACTGTGTTAGGTGCCATCACATGTATACAATCTGTTTTTGTCTGTGCCCATTACCACTGCATTTATAAAATCAATTTCTTACTGTCCAGCACTATCACATTTATGCAATCTGTTTCTGTGTCCAGTGCCATAATACTTATACAATATGTTTCTATGTCAATTGCTATCAAATTTATAAAATGCGTTTATGTGTTCACTACCATCACATTTATACAATGTGTCTCTGACTGGGTCCTACACCATCACATTCATATAATCTGTTTCTGACTGTGTTGCAGTATCATCATATTTATTCAAACTGTTTATATGTCCACTACAATCACATTTACACAATCCGTTTCTGACAGTGTTTGATACCATCACATTTATATAATCTTTTTTGTGTTCAGTACCGTTACATTTATACACACTATTTCTTTATCCAGTACCGATATATTTTTACGAAACGTTGCCGTGTCTACTATAATCACATTTGTACAAACTGTTTCTGAGTCCAATACCATCACATTTATAAAAATTCTTTTTCTGTGTGAAGTGCCATATCACGTGGCATTACATGTATACAATATGTTTCCGTGTCCAGTACTATCACATTTATACATTTATTTTTCTGTGTCCAGTACCATCACGTTTATGCAGGTTGTTTTTCTGTGTCCAGTACCATCACGTTTATGCAGGTTGTTTTTCTGTGTCCCGTACCATCACGTTTATGCAGGTTGTTTTTCTGTGTCCAATACCATCACTTTGTTATAGTTTGTTTCTGACTGTGTTCCATATCATCATATTTATACAATACGTTTCTGACTGCGTCCCGTATGTGTTTTGTCTGTATCCTGACCATTGCATTTATAACATCCATTTCTGACTGTCCAGTACTATCACATTGATACAAACTGTTTCCGACTGTGCCCAGTAGCATCACATTTATACAATGTGATTCTGTGTCCAGTACAATCACATTCATACAATCTGTTTCTATGTGCATTACCATCACATTTATACAATCTGTTTCTGACTGTATCCACTATCATCACATTTGTGCAATCTGTTTCTGTGTCCAGTACCATCACATTAAAAAAAATGTTCTGTGTCCTTACCATCATACTTATACATTTTTTTTACTGTGCCCACTACCATCAAATTTTTACAATGTGTTTCTGACTGTGTCCCGCATCATCATATTTATACATTTCTGACTGCGTCCCGTACCATTACATTTGAACATTCTGTTTTTGACTGTGTCCAGTAGCATAGACATAGCTTGTACACACGTGACAACCATAGTGACGGTATTCAACAAGGCCGCACACTGTGGAGCTGCTGGACGGTCTGCTTTATGCATACCTTAGAGTTCTACTCTAACCTGCGAAATGTCCAGCACGCTTCAACGACGCTAAACTGACCAGTAAGATACACTTCATATAACCTCGCCATAAGTCAATGCTGCTATGTTAACACCAGATTTGTCTCTCTATTTTCACCGTGCAGGGTTCCGTCGTGTACAACAAACACCTGCGTCCGAGTCACACTCCATATGTTGCCTTCAAAAGGGGATCTGTGAATGCACCAGAGACTGTAAGTAGTGTGTAATGTTGTATTTAATTAGGAAATGATGGCGATCTATGAGGGAGGCTGCTAGTAAATCCTTGTATATTTGTTGGTCAACAAAGCCCGCTCTCATAGGAATCCGCCCTCAAGAAGGGTGAAACTTAGGTCAGCAATCCAGGTCGTGTGTAAGGGAAATAACATGTCTACTTTATTATATGGAACAGTGTATGTGAGTGCGCGGCGGGTGGCACGCGGGGGACCTAAGCTGTTTAGGTGATGACGCAGGGGTTGAGGCGAGGTTGTAGGGTTACATTACTCGTCCTTCGAAAGGGGAGTGGCTGTGGAAATAGTGTAAAACTGGATTTCGTTGTTAAGGAGATGGGCGTGTCGGGTCGCGGGATGGATGTAAAGTGGAGCCGGGTTGCAAAATTGAAATAGGAGGCCAGCGTGGCTGAGAGTATGGGCAAGTGGTCGGCGTGGCTGAGTATATGACCCAGTGGTTGGAGTGGCTGAGTGTATGACACAATGTTGGACGTGGCTGAGTGTATTTCCCTGTGGTTGAGGGTATGAACAAGTGGTCGTCCTGGCTGAGTGTATGATCCAGTGGTTGGAGTGGCTGAGTGTATGACACAATGTTGGACGTGGCTGAGTGTATTTCCCTGTGGTCGGCGTGACAGAGGATATCACTCAGTGGTCGGTGAGGCAGAGGCTATGATGCGGATGGGCCCAAAGAGGTGATTCGAACAGTAGAAGGCGTGACTGAGGTTATGGCTCATAGGTCGGTGTGGCAGAGGATATGACACGGTTGGAACCGAAGAGGGGTTTCGAACCCAGTGTTCAGCGTGACAACTGGTTTGAATAGTATTTTATGTATGGCTCTCTCTCTCTCTCTCTCTCTCTCTCTCTCTCTCTCTCTCTCTCTCTCTCTCTCTCTCTCTTTCTCTCTATCTATCTATCTATCTGTCTATCTCTCAGAGTTTTACAACTCGTAACCACTTGCACATTAGAATTGCATTTAGGACATTCCAAGACGAACTGCAAAACTGTGACGACCAAACGGAGACATCAGGGCATGTCCCGGCCATGTCTTCTGATTCTGAAAGTCAGTTTAGTATTGATGTTACCGAATCTACCTTGTATCATATTTTAAGCTGATAAGAACATATACTTTACTTTGAACTTAGCCAAAAGGTCGAGATGCGAATGTATTCTTCCGTGGGTGACATTGATGTGATGTCAGTAAGTATCATCCTAACGACTGTGTGTGTCTATAGGTAGTGGTTATCACTCGCTGCTTAAGCGTGACTATAAAATGTAAAATTTCTCACAAAAACACTGAAATGCACAAACAGCGAAACCATGATCTCCACAAACAACTCATTTTTCACACCCTGACCAGTGTTGCCATCTCCCTTTGATGAAAAAGCACCAAAATCGACCCTAAAAAGCACCAAAAAACTTTCGGAAGCACCCCCCCCCCAAAAAAAAAAGCACCAACTGTTTTTATTACAAATGTAACAAGGTAGCACAGTATAATTTATTATTATCACTTCATATTACAATGAAGTTTACTCCTGATCCGCCAAATCCCAATCAGAACTACTTTCGAGCCAAAAAAGCACAAAATTGCAATACTATTTTTTGGGGAAATCACTAAAACAAGCACTGGTGGTTTTCATTCAAAATGTTATAAAGTAGCACATTATAATTTATTATTATCACTGAATATTAGAATGAAATTTATTCCAGATCTGCCAAATCCCAGTCAAACAACATGTCATGAACCCAATATTAACTAACCTAATATATAACTCCTGCAGACAGGAGTTAACGGAGGACAGCTCACGACAGGCGATCAGGACAGGCAGTCTGGTGTTACCGAGTACAGGTCAACTACGCACTAGTTGAATCCCTGTGGTCATCGTGTCACGTTACCCGGCAAGGGCGACACGAGCTGTGAGAAGTGAAGGACTGACCAAACATACCTGTGTCAGGCAGATGGGTTTAGGACTTCGAGACGGACGGTCAGAGAGTGTTATGCTTGTTTTTTTATGATCGCTGTGAGATGACTGTAATGCGGAATTGCATGACTGACTAGTAGATTGAGATGTGCCTGTGCTGAGACAGTGAGAGAGATATTGTTTGTATTATTCCATTATAAGATGTATGATGCATGTATATACTGCTGTGATAATGTACGAGTTGCGCATAGTTATGAGAGAAACTATTCACGAATGTACTCACTGTAAATTGAGAACGTGAAAAACATCACGGCACGGTGTGTGAGAGCGTAATAATTGAGTGTGTGTTATTTTTTTCGCCCTGTTCTGGAGAGCGAGCCGAATGTTAATATAATTGATGATGAGGATGAGGAAGATGATTGAAAGAAACATGTATATGCCTCCTGTGCAATTTTTCACAGAATATCCTTAGGTAGTTTATAATCATGACAGCATTTGCCATATCTTTTCATTCCATATCTAATAGTCAAAACAGCTCTCAAACTCTTGATGCTCAGTCTGTTCCGCAATTTTGATTTTATAACTCCCATCTGACTGAAAATACGCTCCACGTCCTCATTGAAATGAGGTAAAATGAGCACAGTTAAAGCTAAATCTGTAAGATCTTGGGAAGGATTTCCACCGGTGGCAAACCTGTATGAGGCTATTTCTGCCCACAGTCCAAGTGTGCCAGAGGTCTGAGTCCACTGCATATGATGAAGTTTTCTCCACTGGAAATCGATGCGGGTGAGAGTATCTGCATCTTCTACAAACATTTTAGCAAGATCCAATATACAGGGCTTCATTGGCTGTAGACATTCACAACCACTAAGACATGACATGGACTGCAACTAACGAATCTTATCGGGTGTATGTAAACGCAGCTGTGTCAATAGCTCTATTAAAAACTGGATGCACCGTCCACGAATTTCTTTCTCATCGGGAAACTTGTAGTCTGCTATTTCTTTCTCAAACTCATAACCTAGCTTGGGATTAGGATCTAAATAGTCTTGAATAGCATCACTTTCTGTAATTTTTTTAAACCAGGAATAGCAATCTTTGAACTGATAGAATCAATGAGCTGGACAAGATCGCTGAGTAGTTTTGTTGGATCCTGTATATCTGCTTCGAATTTCTTATTCGCACTTTGAACTTCTCCGAGAATATGCTTGAGAAATATGAGATACACATAGTTTTTCATGTCGCTAAACATAGAATGTAGAAGTTCTGCTGTATAACAGCGCTCTTTGAGTCTTGCTACATCAAAATGAGTTCTGAGCTCTACCCACTGCTGCAATATTCTGACAATGGCAGATAGAATAAACATCCATCGTGTCTGGCTTAACTGAACAATCTTCAGCGTATGTTGTCCATCATTTATTGAAGCAAAAAGCTCCCTGTACTTTGCTTGACGAAGACTTGAGTGAGAAAACCAGTTATATGTTTCTCTAATCATGAACTCTATGTTCCTGGACAGACAAGCAGCTGCAGCCTGTGACACTGCCAGCTGAAGGGAATGACATACACACCTAACTAGTACCAGATGAGGAACTTCGGATTTTAATTTTGTATATACTCCATTGTTTACACCTGTCATGACAGACGCATTGTCAGTGCAGAGTGCAACTAGTCTTTGCAACTCAAGTCCATTCTTGTTTAAACAATCTTTTAACGCATTGCATATTGCCTGTGCGTTGCAGTCACTCGGTTCAACTAAATCTAAGTAAGTAACCA
Source organism: Cepaea nemoralis (assembly GCA_014155875.1). Classification (NCBI taxonomy): domain Eukaryota; kingdom Metazoa; phylum Mollusca; class Gastropoda; order Stylommatophora; family Helicidae; genus Cepaea; species Cepaea nemoralis. The sequence continues at coordinate 420,599 of JACEFZ010020476.1, forward strand.
TAAACTGCTTTCTTGTCTCTGAATAGTACCTAATAGATACTCCAAGTAGCTTAGTTTCAGAAATGTCATTGCTCTCATTAATCAATAAGCTATTTTTACTTTTGCCAATATCAGCTGTCAAGTCTGTTGTGAAATATGGTGCAAGTACATTTGAAATAACTGCTCTGCACTTAGTTCTCCTAAGCTTAAAGTTCTTGCAACCTTTGCTGTCACCAAAGTGTACCTTGCAGAGTTCACTTAAATGGTCAACGACGCGAAGCGAACAATGGTCAGCTATGAACAAAGACATGCATCCTTCTGTTTCTTTGACATCATCTTTCAGTTTGTCAAATGCTATTGTTGTTTGCCTTTGTGTACTGAATGGTTGTTCGGCTTTCTGATGTTTCGTTGTATTCTTGTGCCTCTCAATATCATTTAAAATGGCTACAATTGAGCATTTGCAATATTTGCAACAACACTTAGTATTATCCCCTTCTACTTTTAACAACCATTTTTGAAATCTCGTGTCACTGAGCCACTGTTCTCTGAAATGTTGACAATACTTCTTGCTCATAGTGAAACACAAATAAGCTTAAATGAAAGGATAATGTAGACACCACAACATTATAGTATGTCCACATTTGTTTGCCTTCATTCACAATCAATTATTTTGAAAACTGTCTGTTGCATCGTTATGAAATTTTCCCAGCCGTCTTATATTTACCCCCACCCAAGGAATATGTCTTTGATAGGTCCAAAAGCAACTTAAATCATTGAAAGCGGCACCATTTCTTTGATGTTTTGAGGGAAATGTAGTGAATTCACGCTAACAAACTAGTCTTACAGTAAACCACGTTATTTCTGGTAAAGACACAAGTACAAGGCGTAGCCAGGTTCGTATGGGAGTGGGTGCAATAAAAAAGTAGCTTAAAGTAGCATTGCACCGGGTTTTTATCCCATATGGCTCAGTCTCTTTCTGCAGGGCGGAAATCGTGGCACAAAGCACGAACTCCGTATCTCCAGCGACGACCCTCTGGAGTCTCCGAAAAAAATGCACTCGTGAAATGAAGGAATCGAACATACAACCCTCGGAGCCCGAGTCAGTCGGCTTGACCACTTCCCCCTCTCGGGAGATTCCCGAGAGGGATGCAATGTGTAATATTAGTAAAGACAGAGAATGTACAGAGGTATGGGGTAAATAATGTGTAAATTGACAGGAAAGTAGAAGGAATATATTTCTTACCTTATTTTTCATTTCCTTCTTGTTTCTTCAGCTGCTGGTTAATAATTGTACACAAGTATTCATGTTACTAGGATGCATTTAGCTTTTTATATTGAGCTCGTGAAAGCTTCCAAATAGCTGTGCGTTAATTTGCGTATGGAGTGACCAGAAATGATACCGCAATTTAGTCATCATGTTTCCATTTTTAAGGATCTGTTCAGCTGTCTGTGTAGTTTGTTCACACGTACACATGGGTGACAGACCCGCTGTGAGTCTTCGTGACAGACAGACAGACATTATTTCATTATTATATAGTATTCTCGAGCCAATCTCTAATATGCATTACCATTAATCTTATTATGATAATCCCTATTGTCTGTATGCTTTGATACGAACACGAGCCCAGCATTCTGTTGCAAGCCATTATGCGTATTACCAGCATGGGCCATGACCAAAAGCTGTCCTATACTACTGGGCACATATCGCTTTATCTGTCCATCCACTGGTTGCCATTCCTTATCACTTGTGTGGTGCGCATTGATCCACATTTCATCCAAACACACTATGCCATAATTTTCTTTTCGCATTTCCCTTATTTCACGTAGGTATCTGCTTCTCATGGCTCCTAAATGCGGTTGCTCGCAAAGATTATTTCTACCGCCCTTGTACTTTCAAATAGTGAAGATAATGTCCTTATAATTTTCCACAAAGTTGTTTTGGATAGCTCTATGTTATTGTTCTTTCTGAACCAAACCCTAAGTTTTCTTACAGTCACTGTTTCTTTGGCATTCAGCATTTTTATAATGCTGGATAATCCTGGATATAAAATCCAAATTTTTTATAATTTTAGGAGTCTCTGCGGCGAAGTGGTCAAGCCTTTTGACTCGGGCTCCAAACGTCGTGGGTTCGATTCCAGTTCACGAGTTAAATTTTTCGGAGACTTCTGTGGGTCGTCGCTAGAGCTGCGGAGTTCGTGCTTTGTGCGATGCTTTCCGCGCTGCGGAAAGAGACCGAACCATATGGGATATAACCCGGTGCAATGAAGTCGACCCTGTCGTATATCAAGCGATTTTGTAAAGCATTTTTATAATAGCTCGCCAAATGACATCTTTGTCAAAACTGTCTACAATAATCTTTCTACCTACCGTTTGGTTATTGCGTGGTGGTTTAATTCCAGATTCTTGCACCCTTTTTACTCAAGCCCAATGCATGTATTGTTCTTTTTTCGGAATTTGTAATAGTATAAAACAGTTTCTTGCGATCAGCTTCTTGACAAAAATAATTTAATATGTGTACAACTTCATAGCGATTCTTTGAAGTGTACAATTTCGCATTAAAGCCCATTGAAAAATATTCACACATTTCAATGTTAGCGATAAGTGATAAGATTTAAAAAAAAAAAAAACATATTAATCAGGTTTCATGAAATAACCCACATTTTGAGACATCTCTGAACAGTCTTAGTTTGAACAACGCGGGGGGGGGGGGGGGGGGGGGGGGGGGGGGGGGGGGGGGGGGGGGGGGTTGGCAAAAGGCCAATCCTGTGAAAACACGTACAATATTCAAAATTGAGCCCTGATTGTCTGGCTACGCTGTAATACATTTAAAATTCTGAATTTCATGTCAGAACCGTAAATTATATATCTCATATAAACAAACTTTAAAACCTGCTGTAAAATCTGCAGAACAAAAATTTTTTTGTTGGGTGGACATAATGATAAGGTTATATACTAAATTTCATAATTTTGCCTCAGTTGGTTACTGAGATATTGATGTGTATATTGCGGCAAACAAATGTGGACATACTATAGGAACTCGATTACAAGCTAATGTATTGACGTTTGGACTTGTCTGCAAGATGGCGTTCGCTTTCAGCTAAATCGTATTAAAGGGAGTTAAATTAGTTGAATATTGCGCAGTAACGTACTAAGACTGTTTTACTCCCTCGCTTAAGTTCAAATTCGGCTTTTTAGTGTTCCCAAAATGATTTTTAAAGTAATTTTTACCCACCCCAAAAAAGCACAAAAAAGCACAATAAAATTTTTGTTAAGCACCAAATTCGCGCTGCCGCACTAAAAGCAAAATTTCGCTCTAAATGACTTGAAAAAGCAATAAATTTAGTGCGAAAAGCACTAAAATGGCAACACTGACCCTGACCCACGCCAGAGATAAGAACAAATACATGGTCTGGTCATGTTTATTTCATTAATTGGCACCTTGCTGTCTTGAGGGACAATAGTTTTAGCTTTAATAGGCATAAAAACTTTTATCTATGGTGGTAGCGAATGTGACTTATAAGGCCAATTCGCGCTGTAAATGTACGTTCACAGTGGGTGCATGTGAACACGTGGTCATTTCAACCATCATGCGCCATCTTACCTCTCACACGCTCGGTGTGTGACTTATCTGCAATAATTTTCACCTTTGTCTTTATTCCATTTCTGATCTTTGCCCTCCATGCATCACGTTCAGCGGCATCTTGCTCCCATGTGCATTATCAATGCCTGTATCAACCATGTCCCGCTTACACACATTTTTGTATCGTAGTAGAGGCCGACCTTGAGATCTCTTACCCATCTGTAATTCACCAGAAAAGATGTCCTTTGGTATTCTGCCATCATCCATCCTCCTAACATGTCCTATCCATCTAAGTTTACGAAGACTGAGCATGGAATAAACCGTCACACAACCTGATCTTTCCAATACTTCAGTATTTGTGATTTTGCCTTGCCACTTAATACCAAGAATTCTTAGCGGACACCGCATATGAAAGCTGTTTAAACGTTTCTCTTGGTGTGAGTAAGTTGTCCAGGTTTCACTGCCATGAAGAAGAGTACTAATGACACAGGCTTGATTGACAAGGACTTTTGTTTTAGCAGTAAGCTTCCTGTTCTCCCAGACTCTTTTTCTTAACCTGTTCATTGTTGTTGCTGCCTTACCAATCTGGATGTTGATTTCCTGATCTAGGGATAATTTGCTGTGTACCACTGATCCCAGATATGTAAAATGGTCTACCATCTTTAGTTCGGCGTCGTCAATAAAGATTGATGGTACCCCATGTGCACCTTGTGACATAATTTGTGTCTTCTTTTTGCTAATTGTTAAACCAAATTCAGAACAGCATTGGAGAATGCAGAAAATAGACATTGCAATTCTTCCTCAGAGTGTGTCTTAACTGCAGCATCATCTGCAAAAAGCAACTCTCTGATCAGTACCCTCCTAATTTTGGTCTTGGCCTTCAATCTCTGATTATTGTAGAGGCCGCCATCTAAGCGTGAGTGAATGTATATACCACCATCCTGATCACGAAAGGCATATTTCAATAGAAAGAAGTGAGGAAACACGTGTTTAAAAACACGTGTTGAAACACGTGTTTAATTAACTGGCGGGGAAATATGCGTGTCTCATAGTAAGTAGTAAAGCATGTGGTTATCCAGCCATATTTCGAGATCGCCCATGAACCTAAACTACTCTCTTTAATGCGTTTATGTGTCGTCACAACAAGCCTTAAGAAGATGAATTGTCAAAACTCGTGAATTAGGGTACTTAACTGCTTCCGGTTTTGTATATTTAATAGGGTAAACTTTAATTACTAAAATAATATTATTTACGTAGTAATATTAAACATAGTATTTTTTATGTGTAAAGTGAAAAGTAAAGATAGCTGTCTGTCAGAGACAACTTAGACGCATATCTAAGAATCCGATCGTCAGAAGTCCTTGTGTTTTTTCCATTACATATCAAACGAGAAGGGACCGATTATATATTATAATGGCGGTTATTAATATATGTAGTGGATGGTTCGTAAACACAATCATCGCACCCTGTGCAGATTGTTAGAGATACAATCTCCGTCCTCAGGGTGTGGGACAATATACAGCCAGTTAGTACAGTATAGAGGATAGGAGGTCTACCATCAACATTTTCGATGCATATTTTCCCATTCGATCGTCAACAGACCTTGGATTTGTCCTTTATATATCTATTGTAAAGTAAACGACTGTATATTATAGTAGCGGTTATTAATATCTGTAGTGGATGAGACGTCAACACAATCGTTCTATTTCCAGTACTATTATATTTATACAATCTATTTCTGTGTCCACTACGATCACACTTATGCAGTCTATTTCTGTGTCCACTATCATCACATTTATACAATCTATTTATTTTTCGACTTGCATCACATTTATACAATCTGTTTCTGCCTGTGTCTAGTAACATTATATTTATACGATCGCTTTCTGTGTCCACTACCATCACGTTTGTACAATCTATTTCTGATTATGTTCGCAACCGCTACATATATACAATATGTTTATGTTCCCACTACCATCAAACGTTTACATTCTGTTTCGGATTGTGTCTAGTACCATCAGATTATACAATCTGTTTTCTGTGCCCAGTACAATCACATTGACACAAACTGTTTCTGAAACCAATACCATCAGGTTTATACAATCTGTTCGTGTCCAGTACCATAATACGTATCCATTATGTTTACATAGCGTGTACACACGTGTCAACCATAGTGACGGTATTCAACAAAGCCGCACACTGTGGAGCTGCTGGACGGTCTGCTTTATGCATACCTTAGAGTTAGACTCTAACCTGCGAAATGTTCAGCACGCTTCAATGACGCTAAACTGACCAGTAAGATACACTTCACATAACCTCGCCATAAGTCAATGCTGCGATTTTAACACCAGATTTGTCTCTGTTTTCACCGTGTAGCGTTCCGTCGTGTACAACAAAAACCTGCGTCCGAGTCACACTCCATATGTTGCCTTCAAAAGGGAATCTGTTTCTTCACCAGAGACTGTAAGTAGTGTTTAATATTGTATTTAATTAGGAAATGAGGGCGATATATGAGGGAGGCTGCTAATAAATCCTTGTATATTTGTTGGTCAACAAAGCCCGCACTCATAGGAATCCGCCCTCAAGAAGGGTGAAACTTAGACCAGAAATTCAGGTCGTGTGTAAGGGAAATAACCTGTGGTCGAAGTGTCAGAGGATATGACTCAGTGGTCGGTGTGGCAGAGGCTATGATGCTGATGGGTCCAAAGAGGTGATTCGAACAGTAGACGGCGTGACTTAGGTTATGGCTCATAGCTAGGTGTGGCACAGGGTATGGATGGAACCGAAGAGGGGTTTCGAACCCAGTGTTCGGCGTGACAGTTGGTTTGAATAATATTTTATGTATGGTTCTTTCTCTCTCTCTCTCTCTCTCTCTCTCTCTCTCTCTCTCTCTCTCTCTCTCTCTCTCTCTCTCTCTCTCTCTCTCTCTCTCTCTCTCTCTCAGAGTTTTACAACTCGTAACCACTTGCATAATAGAATTGCATTTAGGACATTCCAAGACGAACTGCAAAACTGTGACGTCCAAGCTAATACATCGGGGCTTGTCGTAGGCATGTCTTCTGATTCTGAAAGTCAGTTTAGTATTGTAGTGACCGAATGGACAACGTATCATAGTTTAAGCTGAAAAGAATAGATACTGCACTTTGAACTTAGACAAAAGGTCGAGATGCGACTGTTTTCGTCCGTGGGTGACATTGATGTAATGTCAGTTAGTATCATCCTAACGACTCTGTGTGTCTATAAGCAGTGGTTATCACTCGCTTCATAAGCGTGGCTACAAAATGTAACATTTCTCACAAAAACACTGGAATGCATTAACAGCGAAAACCTGATCTCCACATAAACTCATTTTGTCACACCATGACCCACGCCAGATATAAGAACAAATACATGGTCCGGTCGTGTTTAATTAGCTGGTGGAGAAATATGGGTGTCTCATAGTAAGTAGTACGGCATGTGGTTATCCAGCCATATTTCGAGATCGCCCATGTACCTGAAATACTTTCTCTAATGCGTTTATGTGTCGTCACAACAAGCCTTAAGAAGATGAATTGTCAAAACTCGTGAATTAGGGTACTTAACTGCTCCCGGTTTTCTATATTTAAAAGGGTACACTTTAATTACTAAAATAATATTATTTACCTTTTTTAATATTAAACATAGTATTTTTTTATGTGTAAAGTGGAAAGTAAAGATAGCTATCTGCCAGCGACAACTTAGACGCTTATCTGAGAATCCGATCGTCAGAAGGTCTTGTGTTTTTTCCTTTACATATCAAACGAATAGGGACCGATTATATATTATAATGGCGGTTATTAATATATGTAGTGGATGGTTCGTAAACAGCAATCATCGCACCCTGTGCAGATTGTTAGAGATATAATCTCCGTCCTCATGGTGTGTGACGATATACAGCCAGTTAGTACAGTATAGAGGATAGGAGGTCTACCATCAACATTTTCGATGCAAATTTTCCCATTCGATCGTCAACAGACCTTGGATTTGTCCTTTATATATCTATTGTAAAGTAAACGACTGTATATTATAGTAGCGGTTATTAATATCTGTAGTGCATGAGACGTCAACACAATCGTTCTATTTCCAGTACTATTATATTTATACAATCTATTTCTGTGACCACTACGATCACACTTATGCAGTCTATTTCTGTGCCCACTATCATCACATTTATACAATCTATTTATCTTTCGACTTGCATCACATTTATACAATCTGTTTCTGCCTGTGTCTAGTACCATTATATTTATACGATCGCTTTCTGTGTCCACTACCATCACGTTTGTACAATCTATTTCTGATTATGTTCGCAACCGCTACATATATACAATATGTTTATGTTCCCACTACCATCAAACGTTTACATTCTGTTTCGGATTGTGTCTAGTACCATCAGATTATACAATCTGTTTTCTGTGCCCAGTACAATCACATTGACTCAAACTGTTTCTGAAACCAATACCATCAGGTTTATACAATCTGTTCATGTCCAGTACCATAACACGTATACATTATGTTTACATAGCGTGTACACACGTGACAACCATGGTGACGGTATTCAACAAGGCCGCACACTGTGGAGCTGCTGGACGGTCTGCTTTATGCATACCTTAGAGTTAGACTCTAACCTGCGAAATGTTCAGCACGCTTCAATGACGCTAAACTGACCAGTAAGATACACTTCACATAACCTCGCCATAAGTCAATGCTGCGATTTTAACACCAGATTTGTCTCTGTTTTCACCGTGTAGCGTTCCGTCGTGTACAACAAACACCTGCGTCCGAGTCACACTCCATATGTTGCCTTCAAAAGGGAATCTGTTTCTGCACCAGAGACTGTAAGTAGTGTTTAATATTGTATTTAATTAGGAAATGAGGGCGATATATGAGGGAGGCTGCTAATAAATCCTTGTATATTTGTTGGCCAACAAAGCCCGCACTCATAGGAATCCGCCCTCAAGAAGGGTGAAACTTAGACCAGAAATCCAGGTCGTGTGTAAGGGAAATAACCTGTGGTCGAAGTGTCAGAGAATATGACTCAGTGGTCGGTGTGGCAGAGGCTATGATGCTGATGGGTCCAAAGAGGTGATTCGAACAGTAGACGGCGTGACTTAGGTTATGGCTCATAGCTAGGTGTGGCACAGGGTATGGATGGAACCGAAGAGGGGTTTCGAACCCAGTGTTCGGCGTGACAGTTGGTTTGAATAATATTTTATGTATGGTTCTCTCTCTCTCTCTCTCTCTCTCTCTCTCTCTCTCTCTCTCTCTCTCTCTCTCTCTCTCTCTCTTCTCTCTCTCTCTCTCTCTCTCTCTCTCTCTCTCTCTCTCTCTCTCAGAGTTTTACAACTCGTAACCACTTGCATAATAGAATTGCATTTAGGACATTCCAAGACGAACTGCAAAACTGTGACGTCCAAGCTAATACATCGAGGCTTGTCGTAGGCATGTCTTCTGATTCTGAAAGTCAGTTTAGTATTGTAGTGACCGAATGGACAACGTATCATATTTTAAGCTGAAAAGAATAGATACTGCACTTTGAACTTAGACAAAAGGTCGAGATGCGACTGTTTTCGTCCGTGGGTGACATTGATGTAATGTCAGGTTAGTATCATCCTAACGACTCTGTGTGTCTATAAGCAGTGGTTATCACTCGCTTCATAAGCGTGGCTACAAAATGTAACATTTCTCACAAAAACACTGGAATGCATTAACAGCGAAAACCTGATCTCCACATAAACTCATTTTGTCACACCATGACCCACGCCAGATATAAGAACAAATACATGGTCCGGTCGTGTTTAATTAGCTGGTGGAGAAATATGGGTGTCTCATAGTAAGTAGTACGGCATGTGGTTATCCAGCCATATTTCGAGATCGCCCATGTACCTGAAATACTTTCTCTAATGCGTTTATGTGTCGTCACAACAAGCCTTAAGAAGATGAATTGTCAAAACTCGTGAATTAGGGTACTTAACTGCTCCCGGTTTTCTATATTTAAAAGGGTACACTTTAATTACTAAAATAATATTATTTACCTTTTTTAATATTAAACATAGTATTTTTTTATGTGTAAAGTGGAAAGTAAAGATAGCTATCTGCCAGCGACAACTTAGACGCTTATCTGAGAATCCGATCGTCAGAAGGTCTTGTGTTTTTCCTTTACATATCAAACGAATAGGGACCGATTATATATTATAATGGCGGTTATTAATATATGTAGTGGATGGTTCGTAAACACAATCATCGCACCCTGTGCAGATTGTTAGAGATATAATCTCCGTCCTCATGGTGTGTGACGATATACAGCCAGTTAGTACAGTATAGAGGATAGGAGGTCTACCATCAACATTTTCGATGCATATTTTCCCATTCGATCGTCAACAGACCTTGGATTTGTCCTTTATATATCTATTGTAAAGTAAACGACTGTATATTATAGTAGCGGTTATTAATATCTGTAGTGCATGAGACGTCAACACAATCGTTCTATTTCCAGTACTATTATATTTATACAATCTATTTCTGTGTCCACTACGATCACACTTATGCAGTCTATTTCTGTGCCCACTATCATCACATTTATACAATCTATTTATCTTTCGACTTGCATCACATTTATACAATCTGTTTCTGCCTGTGTCTAGTACCATTATATTTATACGATCGCTTTCTGTGTCCACTACCATCACGTTTGTACAATCTATTTCTGATTATGTTCGCAACCGCTACATATATACAATATGTTTATGTTCCCACTACCATCAAACGTTTACATTCTGTTTCGGATTGTGTCTAGTACCATCAGATTATACAATCTGTTTTCTGTGCCCAGTACAATCACATTGACTCAAACTGTTTCTGAAACCAATACCATCAGGTTTATACAATCTGTTCATGTCCAGTACCATAACACGTATACATTATGTTTACATAGCGTGTACACACGTGACAACCATGGTGACGGTATTCAACAAGGCCGCACACTGTGGAGCTGCTGGACGGTCTGCTTTATGCATACCTTAGAGTTAGACTCTAACCTGCGAAATGTTCAGCACGCTTCAATGACGCTAAACTGACCAGTAAGATACACTTCACATAACCTCGCCATAAGTCAATGCTGCGATTTTAACACCAGATTTGTCTCTGTTTTCACCGTGTAGCGTTCCGTCGTGTACAACAAACACCTGCGTCCGAGTCACACTCCATATGTTGCCTTCAAAAGGGAATCTGTTTCTGCACCAGAGACTGTAAGTAGTGTTTAATATTGTATTTAATTAGGAAATGAGGGCGATATATGAGGGAGGCTGCTAATAAATCCTTGTATATTTGTTGGCCAACAAAGCCCGCACTCATAGGAATCCGCCCTCAAGAAGGGTGAAACTTAGACCAGAAATCCAGGTCGTGTGTAAGGGAAATAACCTGTGGTCGAAGTGTCAGAGAATATGACTCAGTGGTCGGTGTGGCAGAGGCTATGATGCTGATGGGTCCAAAGAGGTGATTCGAACAGTAGACGGCGTGACTTAGGTTATGGCTCATAGCTAGGTGTGGCACAGGGTATGGATGGAACCGAAGAGGGGTTTCGAACCCAGTGTTCGGCGTGACAGTTGGTTTGAATAATATTTTATGTATGGTTCTCTCTCTCTCTCTCTCTCTCTCTCTCTCTCTCTCTCTCTCTCTCTCTCTCTCTCTCTCTCTCTCTCTCTCTCTCTCTCTCTCTCTCAGAGTTTTACAACTCGTAACCACTTGCATAATAGAATTGCATTTAGGACATTCCAAGACGAACTGCAAAACTGTGACGTCCAAGCTAATACATCGGGGCTTGTCGTAGGCATGTCTTCTGATTCTGAAAGTCAGTTTAGTATTGTAGTGACCGAATGGACAACGTATCATATTTTAAGCTGAAAAGAATAGATACTGCACTTTGAACTTAGACAAAAGGTCGAGATGCGACTGTTTTCGTCCGTGGGTGACATTGATGTAATGTCAGTTAGTATCATCCTAACGACTCTGTGTGTCTATAAGCAGTGGTTATCACTCGCTTCATAAGCGTGGCTACAAAATGTAACATTTCTCACAAAAACACTGGAATGCATTAACAGCGAAAACCTGATCTCCACATAAACTCATTTTGTCACACCATGACCCACGCCAGATATAAGAACAAATACATGGTCCGGTCGTGTTTAATTAGCTGGTGGAGAAATATGGGTGTCTCATAGTAAGTAGTACGGCATGTGGTTATCCAGCCATATTTCGAGATCGCCCATGTACCTGAAATACTTTCTCTAATGCGTTTATGTGTCGTCACAACAAGCCTTAAGAAGATGAATTGTCAAAACTCGTGAATTAGGGTACTTAACTGCTCCCGGTTTTCTATATTTAAAAGGGTACACTTTAATTACTAAAATAATATTATTTACCTTTTTTAATATTAAACATAGTATTTTTTTATGTGTAAAGTGGAAAGTAAAGATAGCTATCTGCCAGCGACAACTTAGACGCTTATCTGAGAATCCGATCGTCAGAAGGTCTTGTGTTTTTCCTTTACATATCAAACGAATAGGGACCGATTATATATTATAATGGCGGTTATTAATATATGTAGTGGATGGTTCGTAAACACAATCATCGCACCCTGTGCAGATTGTTAGAGATATAATCTCCGTCCTCATGGTGTGTGACGATATACATCCAGTTAGTACAGTATAGAGGATAGGAGGTCTACCATCAACATTTTCGATGCATATTTTCCCATTCGATCGTCAACAGACCTTGGATTTGTCCTTTATATATCAATTGTAAAGTAAACGACTGTATATTATAGTAGCGGTTATTAATATCTGTAGTGCATGAGACGTCAACACAATCGTTCTATTTCCAGTACTATTATATTTATACAATCTATTTCTGTGTCCACTACGATCACACTTATGCAGTCTATTTCTGTGCCCACTATCATCACATTTATACAATCTATTTATCTTTCGACTTGCATCACATTTATACAATCTGTTTCTGCCTGTGTCTAGTACCATTATATTTATACGATCGCTTTCTGTGTCCACTACCATCACGTTTGTACAATCTATTTCTGATTATGTTCGCAACCGCTACATATATACAATATGTTTATGTTCCCACTACCATCAAACGTTTACATTCTGTTTCGGATTGTGTCTAGTACCATCAGATTATACAATCTGTTTTCTGTGCCCAGTACAATCACATTGACTCAAACTGTTTCTGAAACCAATACCATCAGGTTTATACAATCTGTTCATGTCCAGTACCATAACACGTATACATTATGTTTACATAGCGTGTACACACGTGACAACCATGGTGACGGTATTCAACAAGGCCGCACACTGTGGAGCTGCTGGACGGTCTGCTTTATGCATACCTTAGAGTTAGACTCTAACCTGCGAAATGTTCAGCACGCTTCAATGACGCTAAACTGACCAGTAAGATACACTTCACATAACCTCGCCATAAGTCAATGCTGCGATTTTAACACCAGATTTGTCTCTGTTTTCACCGTGTAGCGTTCCGTCGTGTACAACAAACACCTGCGTCCGAGTCACACTCCATATGTTGCCTTCAAAAGGGAATCTGTTTCTGCACCAGAGACTGTAAGTAGTGTTTAATATTGTATTTAATTAGGAAATGAGGGCGATATATGAGGGAGGCTGCTAATAAATCCTTGTATATTTGTTGGCCAACAAAGCCCGCCCTCATAGGAATCCGCCCTCAAGAAGAGTGAAACTTAGACCAGAAATCCAGGTCGTGTGTAAGGGAAATAACATTTCCACTTTGTTATATGGAACAGTGTATGTGAGTGCGCGGCGGGCGCACGCGGGGGAGCTAAGCTGTTTGAGTGATGACGCAGGGGCTGACGCGAGGTTGTAGAGTTACATTACTCGTCCTTCGGAAGGGGAATGGCTGTGGAAATAGTGTAAAACTGGATATTGTTGTTAAGGAGACGGGCGTGTCAGGGCGCGGGATGGAAGTAAAGTGGAGGTAGGTTTGCAAACATGATAGAGGAGGCCAGCGTGGCTGAGGGTATGATCAAGTGGTCTGTGTTGCTGAGTATATGACACAGTGTTCATTGTGGCTGAGTGTATTTCCCTGTGGTTGGCTTGATTGAGGGCATGACAAAGTGGTCGTCCTGGCTGGCGTCCAGTGGTTGCAATGGCTGAGTGTATGACACTATGTTGGACATAGCTGAGTGTATTTCCTGTGGTCGGCGTGTCATAAGATATGACTCAGTGGTCGGTGTGGCAGAGACTAAGATGCGGATGGCCCAAAGAGATGATTCGAACAGTAGACGGCGTGACAGAGGTTATGGCTCATAGGTCGATGTGGCAGAGGGTGTGTGACATGGATGGAACCGAAGAGGGGTTTCCAACCCAGTGTTCGGCATGACAGTGGGATTGAATAATATTTTATGTCTGGTTCTCTCTCTCTCTCTCTCTCTCTCTCTCTCTCTCTCTCTCTCTCTCTCTCTCTCTCTCTCTCTCTCTCTCTCTCTCTCTCTCTCTCTCAGAGTTTTACAACTCCTTACTACTTGCATATTAGCAATGCTTTTAGGTCATTCCCAGACGAACTGCAAAACTGGGACGACCAAGCGAAGAAGTCAAGGCAAGCCCCGGGCATGTCTTCTGGTTCTAAATATTAGTTTAATATCGTAGTGACCGAATCGACCACGAACCATATATTAAGCTGATAAGAACAGATACTGCACTTTGATCTTAGCCAAAATGTCGGGATGCAACTGTATTCGTCCGTGGGTGACAGTGATGTGATGTCAGTAAGTATCATCCTACTGACGGTATAATCTATAAGTATCGGTTATCACTCGCTGCTTAAGCGTGGCTACAAAATGTAACATTTCTCACAAAAACATTGGAATGCACTAACAGCGAAATCCAGATCTCCACAAACAACTGATTTTTGACACCCTGACCCACGCCAGAGATAAGAACAGATACATAGCCTTGTTGTAGTTAGTTATCTGGTGGGGTAATATGCGTGTCTCATAGTAAGTAGTATGGCATGTGGTTATCCAGCCGTGTTTCGAGATCGCCCTGAACCTGAAATACTTTCATTAATGCGCTTACGTGTCGCCACAACAAGCCTTAAGAAGATGAATTTTCAAATCTCGTGAATGAGGATACTTAACTGCTTCCGGTTTTGTATATTTAAAAGGGTATACTTTAATTACTAAACGTAATATTATTTACGTGATAATATTAAACATATTATTTTTTTTATGTGTAAGGTGAACCGTAAAGATAACTGTCTACCATCGACAACTTAGACGCATATCTGAGAATCCGATCGTCATAAGCCTTGTGTTTTTCCATTACATAACATATGCAAAATGACCAATTATATATTATAATGGTGGTTATTACTATATGTAGTGGATAGGTCGTAAACACTATCATCATACAATTTTTAGATATGCTATCCACGTAATCGGGGTTTGTGACGATGTACAGCGAGACACACGGTACAGTATATAGTATAGGAGGTCTGTCATCAACAATTTCCATTCAGATTTACAAATTCGATCGTCAGAAGAACTTGGATTTTTTACCCTTTATATAGTTGTTGCAAATTAAACGACTGTATATTATAAGGGCGGTTAGTACTGCTTGTGGTGGATGGGACTTAAATACTATCATACTGTGTCCATAACTATTATATTTATACAATCTATTTCTGTGTCCACTACGATCACATTCATACAGTCTATTTCTGTGTCCTCTACTATCACATTTATACAATATGCGTCTGACTCTGTCTAGTACTATAATATGTGTACAATCTACTTATGTGCCACTTTCATTACAATTATACAATCTATTTCTTTTTCCACTACTATCACTTTTATACTGTCTTTTTTCTGACTGTGTCTGGCACCATCATATTTATATAATCTGTTTCTGTGTCCAGTAACATCACATTTATACAAACTGTTTCTGTATCCAATACCATCATATTTATACAATCTTTTAATGTGTCTAGTACCATAACGCGTATACAATATGCTTCTCTGTCAGGTGCCATCGCATTTATACAATATGTTTCTATGTCCAATAACATAACGTTTCCACTATCTGTTTATGTGTCCAGTACTTTTTCATGTATACAATCTGTTTCTGTGTTATTGCCATCACATGCATACAGTTTGTTTTTGTCTGTGTCCAGTACCATTGCATTTATAAATTCCTTCTCTTACTGTCAAGTACTATCACATTTATACAATCTGTTTCTGTGTCCAGTAGCAACACATATATACAGTCTGATTCTGTGTCGAGCACCATCACAATTATACAATTTTTTTTGGTGTCCACTACCATCACATTTACACTGTTTATTTCTTACTTTGTTATGTATCATCATATTTATACAATATGTAACTGACTGCGTCCCATACCATTACATTTGTACATTCTGTTTCTGACTGTGTCCAGTCGCACAGACATAGTTTGTGCAAACATTTCAACCGTGGTGACGGTATTTAACAAGGCCACACACTGTGGAGCTGCTGGACGGTCTGCTTTATTCATATTTTAGTGCTCGACCTTAACCTTGGCAATGTCCAGCAGGCTTCAATGACGCCATACTGACTAGATAGATACACGACGCCTGACCTCGCCATAAATCAGTGCTGCAAGTTTGACACCAGAATTGTCTCTCTGTTTTCACCGTCTAGCGTTCCGTCGTGTACAACAAAAACCTGCGTCCGAGTCACACTCCATATGTGAGGCAGTCTGTACCTGCACCAGAGACTGTAAGTAGTGTGTAATGTTTATTTAATTAGGAAATGAGGTCATTCTATGAGGGGTATTACCCAGTGGTCGGTGTAGCAGAGGGTATGACGAGGATGGGCAAGAAGAGGGATTCGAACCTTGTGATCGGCGTGGCTGAGTTTATGGCTCATAGGTCGGCGTGTGTCCAGTACTATCACGTTTATACATTCTGTTTCTGTGTCCAGCACCCTCACATTTATACAGTTTGTTTCTGACTGTATCCTGTATAATCATATTTATACAATATATTTCTCACTGCGTCCCGTATCATTACACTTGTACATTCTGTTTCAGACTGTGTCCAGTAGCACAGACATAGATTATGACTGTGTCCAGTAGCACTGACATAGTTTGTACACAATTGTCAACCATGGTGACGGTATTCAACAAGGCCACACATTGTGGAGCTGCTGGACTGTCTGATTTATGCATACCTTAGAGCTCGATCCTAACCTGGGAAATGTCCAGAAGCACTGCAAAAAAATAAAACTTTGACGACCAAGCGTAGACATTGAGTCAAGCCCCGGGAAGTCTTCTGGTTTTAAAAATAAGTTGAATATCGTATTGACTAAATCGGTCTCTGAAATTTAATACACGTTAGCACATTAGCAATGATTATACTTCATTCCCAGCAGCACTGTAAAACTGGGACGACCAAGCGAAATCATTAAGGCAGGCCCCAGGCATGTCTTCTGTTTCTAAAAATTAGTTTAATATCGTAGTGACCGAATCGACCACCAACCATATATTAAGCTGATAAGAACAGATACTGCACTTTGATCTTAGCCAAAATGTCGAGATGCAACTGTATTTGTCCGTGGGTGACAGTGATGTGATGTCAGTAAGTATCATCCTACTGACGGTGTGTATCTATAAGTAGCGTTTATCACTCGCTGCTTAAGCGTGGCTACAAAATGTAACATTTCTCACAAAAACATTGGAATGCACTAACAGCGAAATCCAGACCTCCACAAACAACTGATTTTTGACACCCTGACCCACGCCAGAGATAAGAACAGATACATAGCCTGGTTGTAGTTAGTTATCTGGTGGGGTAATATGCGTGTCTCATAGTAAGTAGTATGGCATGTGGTTATCCAGCCGTGTTTCGAGATCGCCCTGAACCTGAAATACTTTCATTAATGCGCTTACGTGTCGCCACAACAAGCCTTAAGAAGATGAATTTTCAAATCTCGTGAATGGGGATACTTAACTGCTTCAGGTTTTGTATATTTAAAAGGGTATACTTTAATTACTAAACGTAATATTATTTACGTGATAATATTAAACATATTCTTTTTTTGTATGTGTAAGGTGAACCGTAAAGATAACTGTCTACCATCGACAACTTAGACGCATATCTGAGAATCCGATCGTCATAAGCCTTGTGTTTTTCCATTACATATCATATGCAAAATGACCAATTATATATTATAATGGTGGTTATTACTATATGTAGTGGATAGGTCGTAAACACTATCATCATACAATTTTTAGATATGCTATCCACGTAATCGGGGTTTGTGACGATGTACAGCGAGACACACGGTACAGTATAGAGTATAGGAGGTCTGTCATCAACAATTTCCATTCAGATTTACCAATTCGATCGTCAGAAGAACTTGGATTTTTTCCCCTTTATATAGTTGTTGCAAATTAACCGACTGTATATTATAAGGGCGGTTAGTACTGTCTGTGGTGGATGGGACTTAAATACTATCATACTGTGTCCATAACTATTATATTTATACAATCTATTTCTGTGTCCACTACGATCACATTTATACAGTCTATTTATGTGTCCTCTACTATCACATTTATACAATATGCATCTGACTGTGTCTAGTACTATAATATGTGTACAATCTACTTATGTGCCACTTTCATTACAATTATACAATCTATTTCTTATTCCACTGCTATCACTTTTATACTGTCTTTTTTCTGACTGTGTCTAGCACCATCATATTTATATAATCTGTTTCTGTGTCCAGTAACATCACATTTATACAAACTGTTTCTGTATCCAATACCATCATATTTATACAATCTTTTAATGTGTCTAGTACCATAACGCGTATACAATATGCTTCTCTGTCAGGTGCCATCGCATTTATACAATATGTTTCTATGTCCAATAACATAACGTTTCCACTATCTGTTTATGTGTCCAGTACTGTTTCACGTATACAATCTGTTTCTGTGTTATTGCCATCACATGCATACAGTTTGTTTTTGTCTGTGTCCAGTACCATTGCATTTATAAATTCCTTCTCTTACTGTCAAGTACTATCACATTTATACAATCTGTTTCTGTGTCCAGTAGGAACACATATATACAGTCTGTTTCTGTGTCGAGCACCATCACAATTATAAAAAACAAATTTTGTGTCCACTACCATCACATTTACACAGTTTGTTTCTTACTTTGTTATGTATCATCATATTTATACAATATGTAACTGACTGCGTCCCATACCATTACATTTGTACATTCTGTTTCTGACCATGTCCAGTCGCACAGACATAGTTTGTGCAAACATTTCAACCGTGGTGACGGTATTCAACAAGGCCACACACTGTGGAGCTGCTGGAAGATCTGCTTTATTCATATTTTAGTGCTCGACCTTAACCTTGGCAATGTCCAGCAGGCTTCAATGACGCTATACTGACTAGATAGATACACGACGCTTGACCTCGCCATAAATCAGTGCTGCAAGTTTGACACCAGAATTGTCTCTCTGTTTTCACCGTCTAGCGTTCCGTCGTGTACAACAAACACCTGCGTCCGAGTCACACTCCATATGTGAGGCAGTCTGTACCTGCACCAGAGACTGTAAGTAGTGTGTAATGTTTATTTAATTAGGAAATGAGGTCATTCTATGAGGGGTATTACCCAGTGGTCGGTGTAGCAGAGGGTATGACGAGGATGGGCAAAAAGAGGGATTCGAACCTTGTGATCGGCGTGGCTGAGTTTATGGCTCATAGGTCGGCGTGTGTCCAGTACTATCACGTTTATACATTCTGTTTCTGTGTGCAGCACCCTCACATTTATACAGTTTGTTTCTGACTGTATCCTGTATAATCATATTTATACAATATATTTCTGACTGCGTCCCGTATCATTACACTTGTACATTCTGTTTCAGACTGTGTCCAGTAGCACAGACATAGTTTATGACTGTGTCCAGTAGCACTGACATAGTTTGTACACAATTGTCAACCATAGTGACGGTATTCAACAAGGCCACACATTGTGGAGCTGCTGGACTGTCTGATTTATGCATACCTTAGAGCTCGATCCTAACCTGGGAAATGTCCAGAAGCACTGCAAAAAAATAAAACTTTGACGACCAAGCGTAGACATTGAGTCAAGCCCCGGGAAGTCTTCTGGTTTTAAAAATAAGTTGAATATCGTATTGACTAAATCGGTCTCTGAAATTTAATACACGTTAGCACATTAGCAATGATTATACTTCATTCCCAGCAGCACTGTAAAACTGGGACGACCAAGCGAAATCATTAAGGCAGGCCCCAGGCATGTCTTCTGTTTCTAAAAATTAGTTTAATATCGTAGTGACCGAATCGACCACCAACCATATATTACGCTGATAAGAACAGATACTGCACTTTGATCTTAGCCAAAATGTCGAGATGCAACTGTATTTGTCCGTGGGTGACAGTGATGTGATGTCAGTAAGTATCATCCTACTGACGGTGTGTATCTATAAGTAGCGTTTATCACTCGCTGCTTAAGCGTGGCTACAAAATGTAACATTTCTCACAAAAACATTGGAATGCACTAACAGCGAAATCCAGACCTCCACAAACAACTGATTTTTGACACCCTGACCCACGCCAGAGATAAGAACAGATACATAGCCTGGTTGTAGTTAGTTATCTGGCGGGGTAATATGCGTGTCTCATAGTAAGTAGTATGGCATGTGGTTATCCAGCCGTGTTTCGAGATCGCCCTGAACCTGAAATACTTTCATTAATGCGCTTACGTGTCGCCACAACAAGCCTTAAGAAGATGAATTTTCAAATCTCGTGAATGGGGATACTTAACTGCTTCAGGTTTTGTATATTTAAAAGGGTATACTTTAATTACTAAACGTAATATTATTTACGTGATAATATTAAACATATTCTTTTTTTGTATGTGTAAGGTGAACCGTAAAGATAACTGTCTACCATCGACAACTTAGACGCATATCTGAGAATCCGATCGTCATAAGCCTTGTGTTTTTCCATTACATATCATATGCAAAATGACCAATTATATATTATAATGGTGGTTATTACTATATGTAGTGGATAGGTCGTAAACACTATCATCATACAATTTTTAGATATGCTATCCACGTAATCGGGGTTTGTGACGATGTACAGCGAGACACACGGTACAGTATAGAGTATAGGAGGTCTGTCATCAACAATTTCCATTCAGATTTACCAATTCGATCGTCAGAAGAACTTGGATTTTTTCCCCTTTATATAGTTGTTGCAAATTAACCGACTGTATATTATAAGGGCGGTTAGTACTGTCTGTGGTGGATGGGACTTAAATACTATCATACTGTGTCCATAACTATTATATTTATTCAATCTATTTCTGTGTCCACTACGATCACATTTATACAGTCTATTTATGTGTCCTCTACTATCACATTTATACAATATGCATCTGACTGTGTCTAGTACTATAATATGTGTACAATCTACTTATGTGCCACTTTCATTACAATTATACAATCTATTTCTTATTCCACTGCTATCACTTTTATACTGTCTTTTTTCTGACTGTGTCTAGCACCATCATATTTATATAATCTGTTTCTGTGTCCAGTAACATCACATTTATACAAACTGTTTCTGTATCCAATACCATCATATTTATACAATCTTTTAATGTGTCTAGTACCATAACGCGTATACAATATGCTTCTCTGTCAGGTGCCATCGCATTTATACAATATGTTTCTGTGTCCAATAACATAACGTTTCCACTATCTGTTTATGTGTCCAGTACTGTTTCACGTATACAATCTGTTTCTGTGTTATTGCCATCACATGCATACAGTTTGTTTTTGTCTGTGTCCAGTACCATTGCATTTATAAATTCCTTCTCTTACTGTCAAGTACTATCACATTTATACAATCTGTTTCTGTGTCCAGTAGGAACACATATATACAGTCTGTTTCTGTGTCGAGCACCATCACAATTATAAAAAAAAAATTTTTTGTCCACTACCATCACATTTACACAGTTTGTTTCTTACTTTGTTATGTATCATCATATTTATACAATATGTAACTGACTGCGTCCCATACCATTACATTTGTACATTCTGTTTCTGACCATGTCCAGTCGCACAGACATAGTTTGTGCAAACATTTCAACTGTGGTGACGGTATTTAATAAGGCCACACACTGTGGAGCTGCTGGACGGTCTGCTTTATTCATATTTTAGTGCTCGACCTTAACCTTGGCAATGTCCAGCAGGCTTCAATGACGCTATACTGGCTAGATAGATACACGACGCCTGACCTCGCTATAAATCAGTGCTGCAAGTTTGACACCAGAATTGTCTCTCTGTTTTCACCGTCTAGCGTTCCGTCGTGTACAACAAACACCTGCGTCCGAGTCACACTCCATATGTGAGGCAGTCTGTACCTGCACCAGAGACTGTAAGTAGTGTGTAATGTTTATTTAATTAGGAAATGAGGTCATTCTATGAGGGGTATTACCCAGTGGTCGGTGTAGCAGAGGGTATGACGAGGATGGGCAAGAAGAGGGATTTGAACTTTGTGATCGGCGTGGCTGAGTTTATGGCTCATAGGTCGGCGTGTGTCCAGTACTATCACGTTTATACATTATGTTTCTGTGTCCAGCACCCTCACATTTATACAGTTTGTTTCTGACTGTATCCTGTATAATCATATTTATACAATATATTTCTGACTGCGTCCCGTATCATTACACTTTTACATTCTGTTTCAGACTGTGTCCAGTAGCACAGACATAGTTTATGACTGTGTCCAGTAGCACTGACATAGTTTGTACACAATTGTCAACCATAGTGACGGTATTCAACAAGGCCACACATTGTGGAGCTGCTGGACTGTCTGATTTATGCATACCTTAGAGCTCGATCCTAACCTGGGAAATATCCAGAAGCACTGCAAGAAAAAAAAAAAAACTTTGTCGACCAAGCGAAGACATTGAGGCAAGCCCCGGGAAGTCTTCTGGTTCTAAAAATCAGTTGAATATCGTAGTGACTAAATCGGTCTCTGAAATTTACTACACGTTAGCACATTAGCAACAATTATACTTCATTCCCAGAAGCACTGTAAAACTGGGACGACCAAGCAAAATCAATAAGGCAGGCCCCAGGCATGTCTTCTGGTACTAAAAATTAGTTTAATATCGTAGTGACCGAATCGACCACGAACCATATATTAAGCTGATAAGAACAGATACTGCACTTTGATCTTAGCCAAAATGTCGAGATGCAACTGTATTCGTCCGTGGGTGACAGTGATGTGATGTCAGTAAGTATCATCCTACTGACGGTGTGTATCTATAAGTAGCGGTTATCACTCGCTGCTTAAGCGTGGCTACAAAATGTAACATTTCTCACAAAAACATTGGAATGCACTAACAGCGAAATCCAGACCTCCACAAACAACTGATTTTTGACACCCTGACCCACGCCAGAGATAAGAACAGATACATAGCCTGGTTGTAGTTAGTTATCTGGCGGGGTAATATGCGTGTCTCATAGTAAGTAGTATGGCATGTGGTTATCCAGCCGTGTTTCGAGATCGCCCTGAACCTGAAATACTTTCATTAATGCGCTTACGTGTCGCCACAACAAGCCTTAAGAAGATGAATTTTCAAATCTCGTGAATGAGGATACTTAACTGCTTCAGGTTTTGTATATTTAAAAGGGTATACTTTAATTACTAAACGTAATATTATTTACGTGATAATATTAAACATATTTATTTTTGTATGTGTAAGGTGAACCGTAAAGATAACTGTCTACCATCGACAACTTAGACGCATATCTGAGAATCCGATCGTCATAAGCCTTGTGTTTTTCCATTACATATCATATGCAAAATGACCAATTATATATTATAATGGTGGTTATTACTATATGTAGTGGATAGGTCGTAAACACTATCATCATACAATTTTTAGATATGCTATCCACTTAATCGGGGTTTGTGACGATGTACAGCGAGACACACAGTACAGTATAGAGTATAGGAGTTCTGTCATCAACAATTTCCATTCAGATTTACCAATTCGATCGTCAGAAGAACTTGGATTTTTTCCCCTTTATATAGTTGTTGCAAATTAACCGACTGTATATTATAAGGGTGGTTAGTACTGTCTGTGGTGGATGGGACTTAAATACTATCATACTGTGTCCATAACTATTATATTTATACAATCTATTTCTGTGTCCACTACGATCACATTTATACAGTCTATTTCTGTGTCCTCTACTATCACATTTATACAATATGTGTCTGACTGTGTCTAGTACTATTATATGTGTACAATCTACTTATGTGCCACTTTCATTACAATTATACAATCTATTTCTTTTCCCACTACTATCACTTTTATACTGTCTTTTTTCTGACTGTGTCTGGCACCATCATATTTATATAATCTGTTTCTGTGTCCAGTAACATCACATTTATACAAACTGTTTCTGTATCCAATACCATCATATTTATACAATCTTTTAATGTGTCTAGTACCATAACGCGTATACAATATGCTTCTCTGTCAGGTGCCATCGCATTTATACAATATGTTTCTATGTCCAATAACATAACGTTTCCACTATCTGTTTATGTGTCCAGTTCTGTTTCATGTATACAATCTGTTTCTGTGTTATTGCCATCACATGCATACAGTTTGTTTTTGTCTGTGTCCAGTACCATTGCATTTATAAATTCCTTCTCTTACTGTCAAGTACTATCACATTTATACAATCTGTTTCTGTGTCCAGTAGGAACACACATATACAGTCTGTTTCTGTGTCGAGCACCATCACAATTATACAATTTTTTCTGTGTCCACTACCATCACATTTACACAGTTTGTTTCTTACTTTGTTATGTATCATCATATTTATACAATATGTAACTGACTGCGTCCCATACCATTACATTTGTACATTCTGTTTCTGACCATGTCCAGTCGCACAGACATAGTTTGTGCAAACATTTCAACTGTGGTGACGGTATTTAATAAGGCCACACACTGTGGAGCTGCTGGACGGTCTGCTTTATTCATATTTTAGTGCTCGACCTTAACCTTGGCAATGTCCAGCAGGCTTCAATGACGCTATACTGGCTAGATAGATACACGACGCCTGACCTCGCTATAAATCAGTGCTGCAAGTTTGACACCAGAATTGTCTCTCTGTTTTCACCGTCTAGCGTTCCGTCGTGTACAACAAAAACCTGCGTCCGAGTCACACTCCATATGTGAGGCAGTCTGTACCTGCACCAGAGACTGTAAGTAGTGTGTAATGTTTATTTAATTAGGAAATGAGGTCATTCTATGAGGGGTATTACCCAGTGGTCGGTGTAGCAGAGGGTATGACGTTTATGGCTCATAGGTCGGCGTGTGTCCAGTACTATCACGTTTATACATTCTGTTTCTGTGTCCAGCACCCTCACATTTATACAGTTTGTTTCTGACTGTATCCTGTATAATCATATTTATACAATATATTTCTGACTGCGTCCCGTATCATTACACTTGTACATTCTGTTTCAGACTGTGTCCAGTAGCACAGACATAGTTTATGACTGTGTCCAGTAGCACTGACATAGTTTGTACACAATTGTCAACCATGGTGACGGTATTCAACAAGGCCACACATTGTGGAGCTGCTGGACTGTCTGATTTATGCATACCTTAGAGCTCGATCCTAGCCTGGGAAATGTCCAGAAGCACTGCAAAACAAAACAAAAAACTTTGACGACCAAGCGAAGACATTGAGGCAAGCCCCGGGAAGTCTTCTGGTTCTAAAAATAAGTTGAATATCGTATTGACTAAATCGGTCTCTGAAATTTACTACACGTTAGCACATTAGCAATGATTATACTTCATTCCCAGAAGTACTGTAAAACTGAGACGACCAAGCGAAATCATTAAGGCAGGCCCCAGGCATGTCTTCTGGTTCTAAAAATTAGTTTAATATCGTAGTGACCGAATCGACCACGAATCATATATTAAGCTGATAAGAACAGATACTGCACTTTGACATTAGCCAAAAGGCCGAGATGCGACTGTATTCTTCTGTGGGTGACAGTTATGTGATTTCAGTATGTATCATTTTAATGGCTGTGTATGTTTATAAGTAGCGGCAATCACTCGCTGCTTAAGCGTGGCTACAAAATGTAACATTTCACACGAAAATATTGAAATTCACTAACAGCGTAGACCTTATCTCCACAAACGACTCATGTTTCCCACCGCGAACCGCGCCATTGGTAAGAACAAATACATTGCCTGGTTGTAGTTAATTAACTGTCAGTGGGGGGGGGGGGGGGGGGTGCGTGTCTATAGTAAGTAGTATGCCATATCCAGCAGTATTTCAAGATATCCCATGAACATGAAATTTTTTCTTAGATGCGCTTATGTGTCGTCAGAACAAACATTAAGAAGATGAATTTTCACATATGAATGAGGATACTTAACTGCTTCCGGTTTTGTATATTTTAAAAGGTAAACTTTAATTACTAAAAGTAATATTATTTACGAGGTAATATTAATCATAGTATTTTTTAATGCGTAAAGTGAAAAGTAAAGATGGTTGTTTATCGTCGACAAGTTAGACGCATATTTGAGAATCCGATCGTTAGAAGTCCTTGTGTTTTTCATTACATGTTTAATTAAATGTGACCCATTATTTATTATAATGGCGGTTATTACTGTATGTAGTGGATGGGTCGTAAACACTATCATCATACATTTGGCGGATTGTTAGACATTCAATCCCCGTCGTTGGGTGTGTGATGGTGTACAGCCAGTCAAATGGTACAGTATAGAGGACAGGCGGTCTATCATCAACAATTTCGATACATATTTACCAATTTAATCGTCAGAAGACCTTGGATTTTTACTTTATATTTTTATTGTAACATAACCGACTATATATTATAATGGCGGTTATTATTGTCTGTATCGGAAGGGACTTAAACACTATGTCCATAACTATTATATTTATACAATCTATTTCTGTGTTCACTACCATCACATATATACAATCTGTTTCTGTGACCACTACCAGCACATTTATACAATCTGTTTCTGTGACCACTACCAGCACACTTCTACAGTCTTTTCTGACTGTCTAGTACAATCATAATTATGCAATTATTTTTTTTCAGTGTCCAGTACCATCACATTTATACAAACTGTTTCTGTATCCAATACCATCATAATTATAGAATCTTGTTTCTGTGTCCAGTACCATAACATCAGTGCTGTTGGCGAAAACAACATCTCAGGAGAAATGCTCAAAGCAGCCGATGAGAACACCTTACAACATTTGTTACAGATGATAAATGAAATCTGGCAAAACGAATCCCCCATCGCAACAGTGGAAGGATGGTGTAATTTTCAAACTGCCAAAAAAGGCGATATGTCTTATTGTAATAACTAGCGTGATATCACCCTACTCTCAGTACCAGGAAAACTGTTTGTAGCATGTTGTAGCATGTATAGACCGCATTTTCACCCTTAAAATAATCATTGAAGACTCCGTAAAATTCCAGTCGAAATTAATCACCAACTTTGTCGACTTTCAAAAACCCTTCGATAGTATCCATTGTCCTTCACTTTGGAATCTACTTAACATCTATGGTTTCCCTACCCTATATATCAACATCATAAAATCTTTCTACAAAGAGACAGGTTACTGCGTAAGAACAGAATCAGGCAACTCTGACTGGTTCTCAGTGGAAACGGGAGTGAAACAAGGTTTTGTCTTGTCACCGATGCTGTTTGGGTCATGCGCAAATGCACATACAACACAAATAGGGGTATCCATTCGGTTGACAAAATTCTATAAGACCTGGACTTTACCGACGACATAGTGTTTTTGAGTTCAACACACCCAGATGCCCAAGAGAAAATAAACCATCTCCAAAATGTTTCAGGACAAATTGGTCTCCAAATTAACACCGCAAAAACAAAAACTATTGATCTTACCAACAGTCCAGACGACACCAAATTAAATAACCAGGTTCTTGAAAAAGTCAACAGCTTCACATACCTAGGAAGCAAAATGACATCTGCAGGGGACTCAACACAAGAAATATCATCTAGAATCGCACTGTCATCTGGTGCCTTCAATAAACTTCAAATATCTGGAAGTCAAAGACACTCAGCAACCACACGAAACTTAAAATCTTAAACTCTTATGTGATTCTAGTGCTAACGTATGGATGTGAGAGTAGGAAATCAACGGTAGCTTTAGATAAAAAACATAATTAGACAATTTTGAGAAAGAATGTCTTAGAAGAATTCTAAACATCCATTGGACAGATTTCAGAACCAATACGCAAATAAGACAAGAGACTAAGCAAGATGTTGGATCCAATTTTATAAGAAAACGCCGTTGGAACTACATCGGCCATGTACTCAAAATGGACAACACAAGACTCCACTACCAAGCCCTCATATGGTCACCGGTAGGGAAAAGAAAACGGGAAGACCATGAGAGACCCTGCGTAGAACTATCATCAGAGAAGGCTCATTCAACGGCCAAGTAAACATCCAAGATCTACAACAGGTAGCAGCGAACCGTCAGGCATGGGGAGTCATGACTTCTGCCTTATGCGCCGCCTTGGGCTCAAGAGGAAAGACTATCTAAGTACCATAACACGTATACAATGTCTTTCTCTGTCACGTGCCATCACATTTATACAGTATATTTCTGTGTCCAATAACATAACATTTTCACAATCTGTTTATGTGTCCAGTCCTGTTACATGTATACAATCTGTTTATGTGTTTGGTGCCATCGCATGCATACAATCTGTTTTTGTCTGTGTCCAGTACCATTGCATTTATAAAATCCATTTCTGACAGTCCAGTACTATCACATTTATACAGTCTATTTCTGTGTCCAATACCATCACATTTATACAACTCGTTCTGTGTCCAGTACCATCAGATTTATATAGTTTGTTTCTGATTGTGTCCCGTATCATTATATTTATACAATATGTTTCTGACTGCGTCCCGTACCATTACATTTGAACATTCTGTTTCTGACTGTATCCACTAGCACAGACGTAGTTTGTACACATGTGTCAACCGTGGTGACGGTATTCAACAAGGCCAGACACTGTGGAGCTGCTAGACGGTCTACTTTGTGCATATTTTAGAGCTCGACCCTAACCTGGGAAATGTCCATCAGGCTTCAATGGCACTAAACTGACCAGTTAGATACACGACGCCTGACCTCGCCATCAGTCAGTGCTGCGAGTTTAACACCAGACTTGTCTCTCTGTTTTCACCATCTAGCGTTCCCTCGTGTACAACAACAACCTGCGTCCGAGTCACACTCCATATGGTGTCTCTAAGAGGGAATCTGAGCCTGCAACAGAGCCTGTCCAACCTCCAGAAACCTTGTTCGAGCTCATCAACCAGACCCTTGAGAACGCCACTGGAGGTATTACATTTTTATGTCCATCTTAGTTAATTAGCCTCCTCTTCTGCTGCCACTGCTGTCGCTGCTGCTGCCGATGCCACTGCTGCTGCTGCTGCTGCTGCTGCTGCTGCTGCTAATGCTGTTACTACTAGCAATGTCAGAGTTATCGAACTTTGCCCTTTTTTTTTGGGGGGGGGGGGGGTTGGGTGGGGGGGGGGGAGCCCAATTTTGATTTCCTGCGCCATTTTAGCGACCAACGATTCACTTCCGGTTGTTTCTATGTCTGGTTAGACTTGATTTATTCGAAAGCAGCGTGGTACGACGAAAGGAGAAACTACTCTGATATTTGCAGTAGAGGTCCTTCTGCTAAGCGCCAAGAGTTTGAGGCCGAGAAACTGTTTTCTATTGAATTTCTTGGAGTCTATTCACGAATAGTAAGCTAATTTGTCTTATAACTCCTGTAGTTTAAAGACACTTTAAATTTTTGTTGCATTTTTGAATCCCCCGTTCAATTTTACATAAATGCGAAGAGTTTCAGTATTGCTGGTATTTGCTGGCGTTCAGGAAAAAAATATTTAGCACAACCACGGAGATCGGCATCCATGACATTTCTCAAAACTCAAAATGGGGCCGCCCTCACAATAGCGGACGCGTAACTAATTACTTTAATTAATTAGAACTGGTAATGTAACTAATAAAATTAAACAGAATACAAGTTACATTTATAGCAGTAATTTATCTGTGTAATTGTACAATTGTTCACCATTTGATATGACTGAAAATAATTTTGAAAGCCAGTTTTCAGACCCGTCTCTGTAAACCTGTAAGGAATACTTTTGTTTTCTTAGCAGAGCACCAGGACTTAATTAGTTAAATTTAAATAGAATACTGTGAAATAGGTGATGATTTTGTTTTTTAAAGTTAGTATTTAATTATTAATTGCTCACTTTTAGATAAAAAACAGTGTAATTATTGAGCAGAATTAGAAATCCATAATTAGCGAATATTTACTTATTTTTAAATTTTTTTTTTAATTTAATATTTTAATAATTAATTAACTGCTGCTTAATTTATGCAGCAGTTACAGACTTATTTACTTACATTAATGCATGATATTTAATCAACAAAAGAAAGCTGTCGCAATGCAGTTAGTACAATATGAGACAATATGAGTACATTTTCATGAATTGTTCTTTCACTAACGACGAACATTCCACATGCCATTTAATTAATATAAATGGGCAGCTATTTTTAACCGTTAATTAGGTAACAGCATATCCTATCGAAAAGTCTTAAAAGTCAAGTGCATTTTTCTCTAAGACACGGAGACTCTCGTGCTTTGTGCGATGTTTGCTGCAGGCCGCCCTGCGGAAAGAGACTGAGCCATATGGGGTAAAACCCGGTGCAATGAAGTTGATCCTCTCTATCCTCTCTACATTCTATCGAGAGAGGAATGTGGTCTTTACTTTTCTGTTGCCAAAAACGCATAATAAAATATATATCTTACCAGGTTTGTTAGCAATGCGACCGACTTTTAATAAATAATAAACAATTGGTGGCCATTTTTAATTGTTAATTAGGTCACGGCACGTCCTGTCGAAAAATTTATAATATGTCAAGTTAGGCCTTGCCACCTCGGACGTAATGATATATGGTACTACGCTGTCCGTTTAAAAATAAACAAGCCACAGTAATAGAAGGCAGAATGTCTCAGCTTCCAATTTATTAAACCGCGATAAAATCTCATTCATTACTTAGGACCTCTTTACACTTCATGGTTCTAAATTACGAAACAAAAAATTCATAACTCCGCTTAGAATTAACCAAACTCTTCGTTGAGATACCGTTGGATCCGTCTTGTCAAGTTGTATCCAACTGTTATGATTTCATAAATAGAAACCCCATTTTAAAATATTCTCTATATATGCTACTACTACTATTACTACTACTACTACTACTACTACTACTACTACTACTACTACTATTGCTGCTGCTGCTACTACTACTATTACACCAACAGCAAATACTTCCATTCCTGCAGCTATTATTATTATTATTATTATTAAAATTAATATGACAACTGACACAATGACTCACACCCCTTGAATGTAGTACGAGATTCATATACCTGATATGTATACTAGCTCTTATTCTATATATAACATTCTTTTTAGGCTCCGCTGGTTTATGCATGACGGTTTATTATAAACCAACTGACTTGCACGTATTCCTTCTCTATATCTCCTCCCATCCTCCTTTTTATAAAGGTCGTATTCCTTCCTCCCATCTTCAACATTTAGTAGATGTGGTTGTTGCACACAGTCAACATCTAGGGTTAGAATTGAATTGTAAGAAGACACAGATTATGGTCGTCACTAGGAAAAAGGAAATACCACAATGTAATAGACAAGTAAATGGGCATATTCTTAAACAAGTTAATCGGTACAGTTATCTCCGAACAGTCATATGATCTGATGGAAGATTCCTTGAAGAAATTAGAACAAGAATTGCCATTGCGAAAGTAGCCTATTGCAAGATGAAAAATATACTGAAAAAACTAAAACACTCGAAACGAGAAAAAGATTGTTGAAGTGCTACATAGAACCTGTACTTTTGTATGGTTGTGAAGCGTGGACAATGAGCAGGCAAGCTAAAAAAAAAAAACATCTGATGGATGTGGGAATGTGGTTTCTGAGGAAAATGCAAAGAATACCATAGACAGACAGAAAAACTATTGAACAAGCCCTTCAAACAAGTGAAGATCGTAATCTGATTAGAGTCTTTAGACGTAGACAGTCAACATTTTATGGGCATGTTATGAGAAGAACTGACTTGGAGAACTTGGTGACAATTGGCAAGATCGAGGGGAAGAGACCAAGGGGAAGACCGAGAAGTAAATACCTGGATGGTTTGGCCAGGTGGCGTGGTCGAGACAGGAACACAGAGCTGATCCAGGACTCTGGTGATCGAGTGAGATGGCAAAACATGACCGCCAACGCTTATCGGCATGGCACATGATGAATGGATGGAACTGTTACGTCTCCGACGGCTTTATCGGGATATTAACGATTTCCGTCAGAAAGCCCACGAAATGTTTGATTTCTTCCGTCTTCGTGGCTATACTTAGAATGTTCTGTCTATAGCTCTTTACCGCTGCCAGTCTATCAGTCGTGCCGAGGCTCTCTCCTCCAGGCCGACACCACGAAATAATAGACCTTCCACTATCCTACCATCCACATAATATTGCCGCCACGAATATCCTCCTCAGGCACCTATCTATTCTCCAGGCAGATCCGGTCTCTCGCGTTGCCTTCTCAAAGGCCCCCTGGTAGCATACAGGCGGGATCTTAGCCTCAGGGATGTGCTGGTCCATAGCAGTCCACCCCAATCTCACACGTTTCTTCCTGGCACTGTGGCTTGTCTTCGAACTTGTTTAAGACCTGCCCACATGTCCTTCAAACCCAGAGATTTTCATCCCCTAAGACCACTTTCCACAACCATGAGGATTTCTCATGCACGAGTCACAACGTTATCTATGTGATCATCTGCACACGATGCGGCATGCGATATGTCGCAGAAATAGGTCTACGTCTGGCTTACAGATTTAGGCAACACCTCTCTGATATCAACAGTGGTGCCCAGAAACCGGTATCCATACACTTTAGGAGTCCTGACCACTGTGGCGTGGCCGTCATACTGGACACGGCGATCAAATCGTACGCATCTCACGAACGGGGTCGTAAGACATTGGAAAACAGTCTCATCTTCCAGTTAGGTTCACTTCTCCCCTCACGGCCTCAATGCCCAACATAGTTTCAGTTAACTTCCACCCCCACCCTCACCCACCCCACCCCATCCCATCCACGCTGTTGTATAATCCACTAAAAAGTTAGTTGCTTATCCTTTACATGACGCCGCAGTCTACCCTAGCATTATTTTTGCTGTTTGTGATTTATTGGCTAGTTTAGTTGTGGTTTGTCATTGCTTTCTGGGCGACTAACACTCACACAATTTTATGAATACCAACATAGGGTGGTCTGCATCCAATTCACCTGCAGCTGTGTTTAGAACGCGGGATGCAAAATTGCGAACTGCATCCGTGACACCTTCGCCATAGAGGGCTAATCCCTATTTTACATTTCGCTGACACGGGCGTTTCCTCATCCCCCCAGCGGGTGTTCTCCCACCGATTGGCTTAGCCAATCGCTGAGCTTCTAACATTATTGACCTTTGATCAATTGACCAGCTTGAACCACACACCCGGTTCATTCCATCCACTGATTGTTATCAAACTCGTCGGTCGCTCAAAACGTATGCAGCCAAACAAAGATACAGATAAGTAACCTTAATTTGTTCATGTACTATTTTTCATATAGTTGTTTGTTCTGTACTGACGAAGGCTTTCGCCGCAATAACCATTTTGTTTATTGAAATCGTGTTCTAGTAAAAACTCACAATTTGCTTCTCGTGTTTTAGTGATTATTCATTAGCTGTTAGACTAACACTGACACTAGCATTGTCATTAACGTATTTATCCAACGTCCAAGATTATTGTAAACAAAGAAGCCATAGACAAAATATTGCACGATTTCTGGCCTGGCATATTTCGCCGCAGTTCGTCAGGTGACTACTGCAGAGTACAAATGAAGTGGACAAACAAATAATACGTTGGCTGAAATACTAAGTACATAGTCGCTGATATTGTTCCAATATTATCCCCACGGAAGTCGAAGACTGAACAGGAAGTTCTTCTGTTTGCATAGTAACGGCTGAAATCGCCTAATAGATAATGCTTCGATATATTTGAGCAATCGATTATTGTTCGTCGAATACAGTTTACGAATGCGTTTTCTTTGTTACCTATATGACTGCTAATTAGCAAATATTCCGTGACGGCTGAATTCGACGACTGATGACATGTCGACTATACAGGGATTCCCGTACAATGATTAACTCTCTTGTCCAACCGCATTGGTACACTGGTAAATATTTAGCTATTCGATTTGCTAACTGTCGTTCCGTTCAAGCAATGTAAGTCCCTTGACACTCACACTGGAATTGATAAATGCAGTTTGATTTGGTGTAGGGAGACAATGATTCTTTCACAGATGGAGTAGATGTCGGAGTGGTTTTATATCTGATAATTGGTTCGTTTGAGAACGTTAATTTATTACCTCCCTAAATTGCAGTACTCTGGGGTACCACTTAGACGTACTTTATCGATGGTCAACTCTGCCCAATACAAGATGGCTAAATAACTTGCCGGCATTCTTAAACCAGTACGACAATCATTCGACCCCTTACTACTAATAGATCCATTTGAATTGGTCGAAATATTGGACACCTGCGATGTTTAACAAAAGCACGCGGCGTCAATGGACGATGCCTCTGTTTTCACTAACGTTGCCTTGGGTGAAACGGTAAAGATAATCTGTGATCACTTAAAAGTGAAGAAACTAAAGTTAGGCCAGCCGACATCCAAACTTGATAAACTACTACCACCGTGCACATATAATATTAAATTCAGTTTTCTTAACAACTGTTATTGCTAAATAGAAGGATTGGCCATTGGGAGTCCTCTATATTTCATTCTAGCGGACATCTTTATGGCATACTTGGAAGAACACAGATTTCGAATATTAAGGTCCTAGTTCTATGCCGCCGG
This sequence comes from Cepaea nemoralis, assembly GCA_014155875.1. NCBI lineage: Eukaryota > Metazoa > Mollusca > Gastropoda > Stylommatophora > Helicidae > Cepaea > Cepaea nemoralis. The sequence goes on from JACEFZ010020476.1 coordinate 455,363, forward strand.
TATGTGGATTACATACCCCTTACAGAGCCCAGACAACACACAGAATCGTTCCACTCCATCATGAGACAAAACCACAAGAACATTTCATTGACTATTGCCAAGATATCAACAACAGCGGTAAAATGCTGGTGTTGACAGCAATGTCCTGTGACTAGGATATGCGGAAAACAAATTGGCCACGAACATAACGATACCATACCGTTGTTGGACACCCTAATCCAACGTCGAGAGGATGTCACCATTCAAAGACTAGTCTAATCAAAAGGAACATGGACGGGCCAATACCTGAACTTCAATAACTTTGCACCCATCCAATGTAAGCGTGGATGGAACAGACCTTATTTAATCGAGCCAAAAATATTTTCCCCGATTACGCACTAAAGGAAGAACTAGACACCCTTCACCAGACTCTGCAATCTAATTAAAATCCAACCGGTTTCATCAAGCGTCACTGCCAGCCACCCAAACCTACCTCCACTGAATCAACGGTTCCCACATTGCAAGTGTTTCTTCAGCTGACCTTTCGAGGGGACCACATAATGAAAGGAATACACGATTGGCTTATAACGGTTAAAAACCAAATAATCTTTGCTGCTGAGCCAATGATCAGACATAAAACCACCCGGATACCTACTCCATCTGCGAAACAACCATTTTCCCAGTACGCCAAATCAAACTGTCTTTATCAATTTCCAGTTTGAATGCTTTACATAGGCAGAACGGAGAGATAATTAGCAAATATAGTAACCGAACATATACCAGTGTGGGTGGAAAAGAGAGGTAATCATTCTTCGGGAATCCCTGTGCAGTCAACGAGACATAAAACAAACAATTTTGCCGCCACGGAACATTTGCTGATTAGCAGTCAAAGAGGTAACAAAGAAATCGCATTTCGTATACTGTATTTGACGAACAATAATCGATTGCTCAAATATATCGAAATATTATCTATTAGGCCATTTGATCCGTTGCTATGCAAACAGAAGGATTTCCTGTTAAATCTTCGACTTTGGTGGAGATAAAGTTTACGACATTTGAAAAATAACAACAGCGACTATGTTGTAGTAGTTCAGCCAAAGTGTTATTTGCTTATTCACTTCATATGATATATAACTCTGCAGGATGCACCCGACCAGATGCAGGGAAATATGCCAGGCAAGAAATCGTGCAATATTTTGTTTGTGACGTCTGTGTTTAACTTCACTTATGGATTAGATTGTTTTAGTGCCAGATGATATTTACCATTGACATGTTCATTGTCCCGCTTTTCTAGGCATCCGGGGCGAGGATTTGAAGGCCGCCGCACAGACATTCCAATTTCTGGCGGCCGTCAGTCTGGAGTCTGCAGGAGCCAATGGTATGTTTGAGTCTGTGGTCACGTGTATTGACATCATAAAGTAGTCTCCCTACAGTTTCCTCAAGCCTGTCTATCAATACATCCGACTTCGACAGACATTATTTCCAGTTTGCTTCCCCTAGCCTTTGACTGTTCCTAGTCTTCCTACAAGGCGGCAGGTTTGTGTCTCCCTTCCTGTGGTTTCTATTCCTTGACCTGTCCGGCATGGAATACTCTACCGGTGGCAGCGCTACCTTCGGTATAGCTATTGTAGTCATTGGAAAACGCAAGCCTCTCTAGAGTTGTAAGGTGAAGACACGATAGAGGGGTGGTGATGTGTACTGATGTTAATGACGTTAATGTTGGACGTCGTCGAGGTAGCACGAGGACTACCAAATTGAAGGAGAACAGAAAGCTAAGTGGATATGTGAGCCATGGTCCAGGCTGTGTCAGCAGATAGGGCACCCTGATGGTCGTGACCGTGTGTGTGTGTATGGGGGGGGGGGGGGGGGGGGTTAGGGGCAAACAGAGAGGGCACCCTGATTGTCATGGTATCGCTGGTGGACAACACCACTACAGAATGAACTTTGAGATTACCATCTCGGCTACCCTAGCAAAATGGTTAATAGGTTTGACCACAAGATCAACAACACATTTAATAACCCATCCATCAATGTGGACAAGTTGTGGTCACTGTTGATTAGACAGTCTAGATCCAGGTAGCTGGACCAGGATTCAGAGAAGGCATCAGTCATCTAGAGTCAGGTAGCTGGACCAGCATTCAGAGAAGGCATCAGTCATCTAGAGTCAGTTAGCTGGACCAGCAAACAGAGAAGGCATCAGTCATCTAGAGCCAGGTAGCTGGACCAGCAAACAGAGAAGGCATCAGTCATCTAGAGTCAGGTAGCTGGACCAGCATTCAGAGAAGGCATCAGTCATCTAGAGTCAGGTAGCTGGACCAGCATTCAGAGAAGGCATCAGTCATCTAGAGTCAGGTAGCTGGACCAGCAAACAGAGAAGGCATCAGTCATCTAGAGTCAGTTAGCTGGACCAGCATTCAGAGAAGGCATCAGTCATCTAGAGTCAGTTAGCTGGACCAGCATTCAGAGAAGGCATCAGTCATCTAGAGTCAGTTAGCTGGACCAGGATTCAGAGAAGGCATCAGTCATCTAGAGTCAGGTAGCTGGACCAGCATACAGAGAAGGCATCAGTCATCTAGAGTCAGTTAGTTGGACCAGGATTCAGAGAAGGCATCAGTCATCTAGAGTCAGTTAGCTGGACCAGCATTCAGAGAAGGCATCAGTCATCTAGAGTCAGTTAGCTGGACCAGCATACAGAGAAGGCACCAGTCATCTAGAGTCAGTTAGTTGGACCAGGATTCAGAGAAGGCATCAGTCATCTAGAGTCAGTTAGCTGGACCAGCATACAGAGAAGGCATCAGTCATCTAGAGTCAGTTAGTTGGACCAGGATTCAGAGAAGGCATCAGTCATCTAGAGTCAGTTAGCTGGACCAGCATTCAGAGAAGGCATCAGTCATCTAGAGCCAGGTAGCTGGACCAGCAAACAAAGAAGGCATCAGTCATCTAGAGTCAGTTAGCTGGACCAGCAAACAGAGAAGGCATCAATCATCTAGAGTTAGTTAGCTGGACCAGGATTCAGAGAAGGCATCAGTCATCTAGAGTCAGGTAGCTGGACCAGCAAACAGAGAAGGCATCAGTCATCTAGAGTCAGTTAGCTGGACCAGCATTCAGAGAAGTCTCCAGTCGTCGATGTTGTCAAGGCTGGTTATTACAAGGTTTGGGGCAAAGGCCACTCACCGACGAGGCTCGTGATTATTAGGTACAATTTCGTCAGCAAAGTTGCAGAAAAGACAATCAACCTGTGCGCTGACTGCATCAATTCCTGAGTAAATAATTGTGGATTTGAGAACAAACAAACAAGTTACCACATTTAACAACAACGGCGGAGAAGCAGATTTCGGTCACCGGTATGGCCTCTGTCTGTCCTAAATTAACTATTTGTCTGCGAAGCACCTCTACATACGTTTATTGTTTTAAAATGTGTTTTAGTGTGACTTTGTGTACAGCATACAAAGTGTTACAGTTTGCATGTTGTCTTTACTCGCATAGTTACAGGTGATACAGTTTGTATTTTGTCTATACTCCTGTAGTTACAAGTGTTGCAGCTTGTTTGTGTGTGTATTAGCGTTCACCCAGAGTGTAGTCTTTACTTGTCTAGAGTGACATCTGAGCATGCTTAACATTTCAGAAAGTACCAAGTGTACTTTAATGATTATAAAAGTACAAGACAACACAACCATCCTAACAGGTCTCCTCCTCCTCCTTCTCCTCCTCCTCTTCCTCCTCCATCTTCTTCTCCTCCTTCTTCTTCTCCTTTATCATTTTCTTCTTCTTCTTCTTCTTCTTCTTCTTCTTCTTCTTCTTCTTCTTCTTCTTCTTCTTCTTCTTCTTCTTCTTCTTCTTTCATCTACTTCTTCTTGTGCTCATCATCTACTATTTCTTCTTCTTGTGTTCTTTTTCTTGACCCTCTGCTTCTCCTTCAAGTCTTCTCCAGACCAGAAGTGTACTCATGCCAGTTACACATGTGTTGTGTTATGCTAATCGTCCTTCTCATGTCTTCCTCAGACCAGAAGTGTACTCATGTCAGTTATACCTGTCTTTATGTTATGTTATTCGTCCTTCTCATGTCTTCCCCAATGGCGGTTAGGCATTGAACAGTTAAGGCATGTGGCGTGTTTATGCTTGTGGCTCGGTTTACATTCGCATTTTCCTCATGTTGGACTGGTAGTACATGGTTCCGTCGCCCTGCTACTGAGTGAGTGCGTGGGCGAAACTGTGAGCTGTGAAATTCGCGTGGAATGTTGTTACATCTGTTATGTACAGTGACCTGCTTGTTCAGAACAATTACTACCGGCTGTTGCTAAATTGACTGATTTGCCTTTTCGGTTCACAAGTGCGTTTTTAAGGAGACTCCTGGGAATCGCCGCTGAAGCTACGGAGTTTGTGCTTTATGCGACACTTTCGGCTGGTCGCCCTGAGGGAAAAGACCGAGCCATGTGAGAAAATCCGGGTCAATGAGGTCTTTCTGGTGACTGCCGAGTCCTTCGACCATGAACTGTGGTTTTCGTGGGTGACTTTTGTGTTGGCATTCTAGCGGCGGCATAATGCACAGTGTACCCGTGCGGACTGTTGGATTGCCGAGACTCGTGTCTATTCCATTTTTCAAATTGGACAGTGGGGAGAATTTTGTGTGATATTCACTGGCACAGGAACGGGGCATAATGGGGACGACCCGTTGCCGTGAAGTTGGAACCTCGACTAACTAACTAACTATGTTATGCTAGTCTTCCTTCTCATGTCTTCCCTAGTCCAGACATGTACTCATGCCACTTACACATGTGTTATGCTAGTCGTCCTTCTCACGTCTTCGATTCCACGTCTGCAGTTTCCCGGGAGGATGTCAAAAGTCTGATCACAGAAATAACGGCCGAGTTGGGGACCAGATACGACGCCACCGACATTCTCAACGGTCAGTTTGTGTTTGTGCTGTGTACTTGTATCTTCCGTCTACTAGAACACTCAAATGTTCACTTATATTTGAACTAGAATATGCATATGTTGACTCTTAGATAAACTAGAATACACACATGTTGACTCTTAGATAAACTAGAATACACACATGTTGACTCTTAGATGAACTATACTGTTAAAAAAAAGAAACGCAACATTATTGCATTTCCAATTGCAAATGTGTACCAACATTTTATTGACCATGCTAATTCGCCCACTACAGATTCGGTTCTGGCGATGCTGGTCCGTAAGAACATGACCTCTGGGTCGTCTAGCCCAAATACCAGCGTCGTGCCGCCAGTTCCTGACCGTTTGATCTGAAATTCGACGAGCTCCTGGCATTTACTGGACTGTGTAGGACGCAGATGCAAATTGGTCCCTAAGGTGTCACAGCCGTATGAAGCGGTCTTCGGCAGCAGTTGTGATTCTGGGTCTTCCACTGTGTGGCCGGTCTGCCACTAAGCCAGTTTCTTGAAATCGCCTCCAAAGGAGACTAATGGTGCTTCTAACCACATTAAATTCTCTGGCTACTACTCTTTGTGACTGTCCAGCCTGTAAACGTCCAATGATGATGAGTCGTTGATCTGGGTGAGATGAGCCATACTTGCGCATTTAATTTTCAACTGAATTTATTCGAGGAGCATCAATCATTTATAGACATTCAATAATATGGTCAGAGAGTTTTGTGTTCAGTAAGTTTAACGAATTATCATGTACCTGTCACACGTTATTGTCAAAAATGCGGTTTTGACCTTGACCAATGTCATGACCTCACGAATCATGAGGTGAGTACAGATCAGGTAACCACGAGAAGTTAATCACCAGATGGACACAGTCGATATGTTGATTGATGTCCAGTCAGCAAATATCTTTTATAAAATAACACCAAACATGTTGCGTTTCTTTTCTTGAACAGTATAGAATACACATATGTTGACTCTTAGATGAACAAGACAAGGGGACAGCAACCGTTTCGTTGTGATGTACCGAAGAAATGTTGCAAAGTCACTTGGTGCCAACCTAAGTTCTTGCAGTCACTCGGCCTGCTAGCCTAAGTTCTTTCAGTCACTGTGCAACAGCCGAGAGAACTATAGGGCTAGTGGTGGGGTGGTCGGGAGAGTGGATGGAATTAAAACTTTGTCAAGGACCTTCAGTATATAACAACTTTATTTTTGAAGGGATGTGAAAATATCGATAGCGTTACAATAATTATGCTCCTCAATGTAAGTGAAAATTTCGATAGCGTTACAATAATTATGCTCCTCAATGTAAGTGAAAATATCGATAGCGTTACAATAATTATGTTCCTCAATGTAAGTGAAAATATCGATAGCGTTACAATAATTATGCTCCTCAATGTAAGTGAAAATATCGATATCGTTACAATAATTATGCTCCTCAATGTAAGTGAAAATATCGATAGCGTTACAATAATTATGCTCCTCAATGTAAGTGAAAATATCGATAGCGTTACAATAATTATGCTCCTCAATGTAAGAGAAAATATCGATAGCGTTACAATAATTATGCTCCTCAATGTAAGTGAAAATATCGATAGCGTTACAATAATTATGCTCCTCAATGTAAGAGAAAATATCGATAGCGTTACAATAATTATGCTCCTCAATGTAAGTGAAAATATCGATAGCGTTACAATAATTATGCTCCTCAATGTAAGTGAAAATTCAATATTTTATAAGAGCATATATTGTATTTAAATTCACTCAGCGGGCTTTTGAAAATCGTTCCGAGTGCCAAACTTAGCAGGCCAACGCTTGAACTTTTTTTTGGTTCGCATATCCTTTACAGGACATCGTTGTCAACATTAGCATCTTTCAGCTGGTTGTTGATTTCTTGGCAAGATTACGCTCAGTAGTTTGCAATTGATTTCTGAGCGACCGGCTCACATACCCCGTAAGTTACCAACGTAGCGATAACCGCTACCGATTCTCGCACAGGATACGTTCCTTGCGTTGATATACGGGATTACGGAGAAAGACGTTAACACCTAGGTCATGGAGACCGAGACCATTCAATATGTTGGTACTCAGACAAACTCGGCATGTATTATTCCATCAGATCCACTGACGGCCCAGGCAAAGGACGTCGATACAGAGCTTCGGCTGCTGCAGAAACTTCGTGAACGAGGTCTGAGTAGTGAAGGTAAGTCCCATTGTCTTTGCCGTTCCTGGAATGTAGACAAGACTGGGTCCTGCTTGTTGATCTACCAGCTTAGAATGTAGGGAAGGATGTGTCCTTTCCGCTTTATCAGCCTAGGATATAAAGAAGAGTATGTGCTTGTTGTTCTATCAGCCTATGATGTAGAGAAGAGTGTGTGCTTGTTGTTCTATCCGCCTAGGATGTAGAGAAGAGTGTGTCCTTGTTGTTGATCTATCAGTCTAGGATGTAGAGAAGAATGTGTGCTTGTTGTTCTATCAGCCTAGGATGTAGAGAAGAATATGTGCTTGTTGTTGTTCCATCAGCAAAGGATGTAGAAATGAGTGTGTCCTTGTTGTTGTTCTATCAGTCTAGGATGTAGAGATGAGTGTGTGCTTGTTGTTGTTCTATCAGTCTAGGATGTAGAGAAGAATGTGTGCTTGTTGTTCTATCAGCATAGGATGTAGAAATGAGTGTGTGCGTGTTGTTGTTCTATCAGTCTAGTCTAGAATGTAGAGAAGAATGTGTGCTTGTTGTTCTATCAGCCTAGGATGTAGAGATGAGTGTGTGCTTGTTGTTGTTCTATCAGTCTAGGATGTAGAGAAGAATGTGTGCTTGTTGTTCTATCAGCCTAGGATGTAGAAATGAGTGTGTGCTTGTTGTTGTTCTATCAGTCTAGGATGTAGAGAAGAATGTGTGCTTGTTGTTATATCAGCCTAGGATGTAGAGAAGAGTGTAATCCTTGTTGTTGTTCTGTCAGACTAGGATGTAGAGAAGAATGTGTGCTTGTTGTTCTATCAGCCTAGGATGTAGACATGAGTGTGTGCTTGTTGTTGTTACTTCAGCCTAGGATGTAAAGAAGAGTGTGCGCTTGTTGTTGTTCTATCAGTCTAGGATGTAGAGAAGAATGTGTGCTTATTGTTCTATCAGCCTAGAATGTAGAAATGAGTGTGTGCTTGTTGTTGTTCTATCAGTCTAGGATGTAGAGAAGTGTTTGTGTTTGTTGTTCTATCAGCCTAGGATGTTGAAAAGAGTATGTGGCTTGTTGTTCTATCAGACTAGGATGTTGAAAAGAGTATGTGCTTGGTGTTATATTCAGCCTAGGATGTAGAGAAGATTGTGTGCTATGAGTGTGTGCTTGTTTTTTTAAAAAAGGGGGGGAAAGGGTTTTGGTTTTTTTAAGTTTAAAAAAAAATTTTGTTTTTTCCCGGGAAAAAGGGGGGTTGTTGTTTTTACCCACCAGGTTTTAGAAAATTTTGTTTTTGGTTCTATCAGCTAGGATTAGAAAAGGGTTTTGTGTTTTTTTGTTCTATCAGCCTAGGATTTTGAAAAGATTGGCTTGTTGTTTATCACCTAGGTGTAGAAAATTGTTGCTTGTTGTTTTATCAGCCTAGGTGTGAAAAGTGTTGTTGTTTTTTTTTATCACCTAGGATGTGAAAAGTATGTGTTTGTTGTTTATCAGCCTAGGATTAGAGAAAGTGTTTTTGTTTTCCCTAAAAAGAGGGGTGTTTTGTTGTTTATCACCTAGGATGTAGAAAGGTTGTGCTTGTTGTTCTATCAGCCTAGGATTAGAGAAGATATGTTTGTTGTTCTATCCCTAGGATGTAGAGAAGAGTGTGTGCTTTTGTTCTATCAGCCTAGGATGTAGAAAGAGTTTTTTTTTTTGGTTTTAAACCAGGATGAGAAAAGTTGTCTTGTGGTTCTATCACCTAGGATGTAGAGAAGATTGTGTGCTTGTTGTTCTATCAGCCTAGGATGTAAGAAGATTTGTGTTGTTGTTCATCACCCAAGGATGTAGAGAAGAGTGTGTGCTTTTTGTTCTATCAGCCTAGGATGTAGAGAAGATGTGTGCTTGTTTTTCTATCAGCCAAGGATGTAGGAAGATTTTGGCTTGTGGTTCTTCAGAAAGGATGTAGAAAAGATTGTGCTTGTGGTTCTATCAGCCTAGGATGTAGAGAAGAGTGGGTGTTTTTTTTTTTATTCTGGTTAAAAGAATGTGGGTTTTTTTGTTTTCACCAGGTGAGAGAAAAAATTTGGCTTTTGTTTTCACCGGGTGAAAGAAGATTGTGCTTGTTGTTTTATCACCCAAAGGATGTAGAAAGATGTGTCCTTGTTTTTTTCTATCAGCTAGGATGTAGAGAAAAATTGTGCTTGTTGTTTTTTCACCCAGGATGTAGAAGGGGTTGTCTTTTTGTTGTTCATCAGCCAGGATGTAGAAAGATGTGTTTGTTGTTCTATCACTGGGTTAAAAAAGGTTGGGGTTTTTTTTTTTCCCAAGGATGTAGAAAAAATGTGTCTTGTTGTTCTATCAGCTAGGATGTAGAAATGGTGTGTCTTGTTGTTCTATCAGTCTAGGATGTAGGAAGAAGTGTGTTGTTGTTCTATCACTAGGATGTAGAATGGGGGTTGTTTGTTTTTAAAGTCTAAATGTAGGAAAAATTTTTTTTTTAAACCCGGGGGGGAAAAATTTTTTTTTTCCCAAAGGAAAAAAGGGGCTTGTTGTTCATCAGCCAGGATGTAGAGAAAGTGTGTGCTTGTTTTTCTATCCCCGGGGGGGAAAAAATTTTTTTTGGTTCTATCAGCCTGGTTTAAGAGAAATTGGGGTTTGTTTTCCCCCAAGGGGAAGAAGATTTGTGCTTGTTGGTTCTACCCACCTAGGTTTAAAAAATTTGTGTGCTTGTTTTTTTTACCTTAGGATGTAAAAGGGTTTTGTGTTTGTTGTTTATCACCTAGGTTTTGAAAATTGGCTTGTTGTTTATCAGCCTAGGATGTAGAGAAGTTTGTGTTGTTTTTTCAGCCTAGGAGTGGAAAGAGTTGTGCTTGTTGTTTTTTACTTAGGAGAGAAAAAGGTTGTGTTGTTTTCAAAAGGGGGGAAAATTGAGGGTTGTGTTTTTTTTTCCCCCCCTTTTTGAGAGAGGGGTTTTTCTTGTTGTTAAGTGGGTTTGTGAAATGTTGGGTTGTTGTTTTCCCCCGGGTGAGAGAAATAGTGTTTTTTTTTTTTCCCTTTTGGGGAAAAGGGGGGGTTTTTTTTTTTTAAAAAAAAGTTTTTGTTTTTTTCACCAAGGTGTAGAGAAGATTTGGTGTTGTGTTCTTGGGGAAGGGGGAAAGATTGTGTGCTTTTTGTTCTATCAGCCTAGGATGTAGAAAATTTTTGTTGTTCTATCAGCCTAGGATATAGAGAAGAGTATGTGTTTGTTGTTCTATCAGCCTAGGATGTAGAGAAGAGTGTGTGCTTGTTGTTCTATCACCCTAGGATGTAGAAATGAGTGTGTGCTTGTTGTTCTATCAGCCTAGGATGTAGAGAAGATAGTGTCATTGTTGTTCTATCATCCTAGGATGTAGAGAAGAGTGTGTGCTTGTTGTTCTATCAGCCTGGGATGTAGAGAAGAGTATGTGTTTTTTGTTCATCAGCCAAGGATGTAGAGAAGAGTGTGTGCTTGTGGTTCTATCAGCCTAGGATGTAGAGAAGATGTGTGCTTGTTGTTCTATCAGCCTAGGATGTAGAGAAGATTGTGTGCTTGTTGTTCTATCAGCCAAGGGATGTAGAGAAGAGTGTGTGGCTTGTTGTTCTATCAGCCTAGGATGTAGAGAAGAGTGTGTGCTTGTTTTTCTATCAGCCAAGGGATCTAGAGAGAGATTAATGTGCTTGTGGTTCTATCAGCCAAGGATGTAGAGGAAGATTATGTGCTTGTGGTTCTATCAGCCTAGGATGTTAGAGAAGATTGTGTGTCTTGTTGTTGGTTCTATCATTCTAGGATGTGAGAAGAATGTGTGCTTGTTGTTCTATCAGCCTAGATGTAGAGAAGAATGTGTGCTTGTTGTTCTATCAGCCTAGGATGTGGAAATGAGTGTGTCTTTGTTGTTAGTTTTATCATCCTAGGATGTAGAGAAGAGTATGTGCTTGGTTGTTCTATCAGCCTAGGATATAGAGAAGAGTATGTGGTTTGTTGTTCTATCAGCCTAGGATGTAGAGAAGAGTGTGTGCTTGTTGTTCTATCAGCCTAGGATGTAGAGAAGAGTGTGTGCTTGTTGTTCTATCAGCCTAGGATGTAGAAATGAGTGTGTGCTTGTTGTTCTATCAGCCTAGGATGTAGAGAAGATAGTGTCATTGTTGTTCTATCATCCTAGGATGTAGAGAAGAGTGTGTGCTTGTTGTTCTATCAGCCTAGGATGTAGAGAAGAGTATGTGTTTGTTGTTCAATCAGCCAAGGATGTAGAGAAGAGTGTGTGCTTGTGGTTCTATCAGCCTAGGATGTAGAGAAGATTGTGTGCTTGTTGTTCTATCAGCCTAGGATGTAGAGAAGATTGTGTGCTTGTTTTTCTATCAGCCAAGGATGTAGAGAAGATTATGTGCTTGTGGTTCTATCAGCCTAGGATATAGAGAAGATTGTGTGCTTGTGGTTCTATCAGCCTAGGATGTAGAGAAGATTGTGTGCTTGTTGTTGTTCTATCCACCTAGGTTGTAGAAATCATTGTGTGCTTGTTGTTGTTCTATCAGTCTAGGATGTAGAGAAGTGTTTGTGTTTGTTGTTCTATCAGCCTAGGATGTTGAAAAGAGTATGTGCTTGTTGTTATATCAGCCTAGGATGTAGAGAAGATTGTGTGCTTGTTGTTCTATCAGCCTAGGATGTGGAAATGAGTGTGTGCTTGTTGTTGTTTTATCATCCTAGGATGTAGAGAAGAGTATGTGCTTGTTGTTCTATCAGCCTAGGATATAGAGAAGAGTATGTGTTTGTTGTTCTATCAGCCTAGGATGTAGAGAAGAGTGTGTGCTTGTTGTTCTATCAGCCTAGGATGTAGAAATGAGTGTGTGCTTGTTGTTCTATCAGCCTAGGATGTAGAGAAGATAGTGTCATTGTTGTTCTATCATCCTAGGATGTAGAGAAGAGTGTGTGCTTGTTGTTCTATCAGCCTAGGATGTAGAGAAGAGTATGTGTTTGTTGTTCAATCAGCCAAGGATGTAGAGAAGAGTGTGTGCTTGTGGTTCTATCAGCCTAGGATGTAGAGAAGATTGTGTGCTTGTTGTTCTATCAGCCTAGGATGTAGAGAAGATTGTGTGCTTGTTGTTCTATCAGCCAAGGATGTAGAGAAGAGTGTGTGCTTGTTGTTCTATCAGCCTAGGATGTAGAGAAGAGTGTGTGCTTGTTTTTCTATCAGCCAAGGATGTAGAGAAGATTATGTGCTTGTGGTTCTATCAGAAAGGATGTAGAGAAGATTATGTGCTTGTGGTTCTATCAGCCTAGGATGTAGAGAAGAGTGTGTGCTTGTTGTTGTTCTATCAGTCTAGGATGTAGAGAAGAATGTGTGCTTGTTGTTCTATCAGCCTAGGATGTAGAGAAGAATGTGTGCTTGTTGTTCTATCAGCCTAGGATGTAGAGAAGAGTATGTGCTTGTTGTTGTTCGATCAGCAAAGGATGTAGAAATGAGTGTGTCCTTGTTGTTGTTCTATCAGTCTAGGATGTAGAGAAGAATGTGTGCTTGTTGTTCTATCAGCCTAGGATGTAGAGAAGAGTATGTGCTTGTTGTTGTTCGATCAGCCAAGGATGTAGAAATGAGTGTGTCCTTGTTGTTGTTCTATCAGTCTAGGATGTAGAGATGTGTGTGTGCTTGTTGTTGTTCTATCAGTCTAGGATGTAGAGAAGAATGTGTGCTTGTTGTTCTATCAGCATAGGATGTAGAAATGAGTGTGTACTTGTTGTTCTATCAGTCTAGGATGTAGTGAAGAATGTGTGCTTGTTGTTCTATCAGCCTAGGATGTAGAGATGAGTGTGTGCTTGTTGTTGTTCTATAAGTCTAAGATGTAGAGAAGAATGTGTGCTTGTTGTTCAATCAGCCAAGGATGTAGAGAAGAGTGTGTGCTTGTGGTTCTATCAGCCTAGGATGTAGAGAAGATTGTGTGCTTGTTGTTCTATCAGCCTAGGATGTAGAGAAGATTGTGTGCTTGTTTTTCTATCAGCCAAGGATGTAGAGAAGATTATGTGCTTGTGGTTCTATCAGCCTAGGATATAGAGAAGATTGTGTGCTTGTGGTTCTATCAGCCTAGGATGTAGAGAAGATTGTGTGCTTGTTGTTGTTCTATCCACCTAGGTTGTAGAAATCATTGTGTGCTTGTTGTTGTTCTATCAGTCTAGGATGTAGAGAAGTGTTTGTGTTTGTTGTTCTATCAGCCTAGGATGTTGAAAAGAGTATGTGCTTGTTGTTATATCAGCCTAGGATGTAGAGAAGATTGTGTGCTTGTTGTTCTATCAGCCTAGGATGTGGAAATGAGTGTGTGCTTGTTGTTGTTTTATCATCCTAGGATGTAGAGAAGAGTATGTGCTTGTTGTTCTATCAGCCTAGGATATAGAGAAGAGTATGTGTTTGTTGTTCTATCAGCCTAGGATGTAGAGAAGAGTGTGTGCTTGTTGTTCTATCAGCCTAGGATGTAGAAATGAGTGTGTGCTTGTTGTTCTATCAGCCTAGGATGTAGAGAAGATAGTGTCATTGTTGTTCTATCATCCTAGGATGTAGAGAAGAGTGTGTGCTTGTTGTTCTATCAGCCTAGGATGTAGAGAAGAGTATGTGTTTGTTGTTCAATCAGCCAAGGATGTAGAGAAGAGTGTGTGCTTGTGGTTCTATCAGCCTAGGATGTAGAGAAGATTGTGTGCTTGTTGTTCTATCAGCCTAGGATGTAGAGAAGATTGTGTGCTTGTTGTTCTATCAGCCAAGGATGTAGAGAAGAGTGTGTGCTTGTTGTTCTATCAGCCTAGGATGTAGAGAAGAGTGTGTGCTTGTTTTTCTATCAGCCAAGGATGTAGAGAAGATTATGTGCTTGTGGTTCTATCAGAAAGGATGTAGAGAAGATTATGTGCTTGTGGTTCTATCAGCCTAGGATGTAGAGAAGAGTGTGTGCTTGTTGTTGTTCTATCAGTCTAGGATGTAGAGAAGAATGTGTGCTTGTTGTTCTATCAGCCTAGGATGTAGAGAAGAATGTGTGCTTGTTGTTCTATCAGCCTAGGATGTAGAGAAGAGTATGTGCTTGTTGTTGTTCGATCAGCAAAGGATGTAGAAATGAGTGTGTCCTTGTTGTTGTTCTATCAGTCTAGGATGTAGAGAAGAATGTGTGCTTGTTGTTCTATCAGCCTAGGATGTAGAGAAGAGTATGTGCTTGTTGTTGTTCGATCAGCCAAGGATGTAGAAATGAGTGTGTCCTTGTTGTTGTTCTATCAGTCTAGGATGTAGAGATGTGTGTGTGCTTGTTGTTGTTCTATCAGTCTAGGATGTAGAGAAGAATGTGTGCTTGTTGTTCTATCAGCATAGGATGTAGAAATGAGTGTGTACTTGTTGTTCTATCAGTCTAGGATGTAGTGAAGAATGTGTGCTTGTTGTTCTATCAGCCTAGGATGTAGAGATGAGTGTGTGCTTGTTGTTGTTCTATAAGTCTAAGATGTAGAGAAGAATGTGTGCTTGTTGTTCAATCAGCCAAGGATGTAGAGAAGAGTGTGTGCTTGTGGTTCTATCAGCCTAGGATGTAGAGAAGATTGTGTGCTTGTTGTTCTATCAGCCTAGGATGTAGAGAAGATTGTGTGCTTGTTTTTCTATCAGCCAAGGATGTAGAGAAGATTATGTGCTTGTGGTTCTATCAGCCTAGGATATAGAGAAGATTGTGTGCTTGTGGTTCTATCAGCCTAGGATGTAGAGAAGATTGTGTGCTTGTTGTTGTTCTATCCACCTAGGTTGTAGAAATCATTGTGTGCTTGTTGTTGTTCTATCAGTCTAGGATGTAGAGAAGTGTTTGTGTTTGTTGTTCTATCAGCCTAGGATGTTGAAAAGAGTATGTGCTTGTTGTTATATCAGCCTAGGATGTAGAGAAGATTGTGTGCTTGTTGTTCTATCAGCCTAGGATGTGGAAATGAGTGTGTGCTTGTTGTTGTTTTATCATCCTAGGATGTAGAGAAGAGTATGTGCTTGTTGTTCTATCAGCCTAGGATATAGAGAAGAGTATGTGTTTGTTGTTCTATCAGCCTAGGATGTAGAGAAGAGTGTGTGCTTGTTGTTCTATCAGCCTAGGATGTAGAAATGAGTGTGTGCTTGTTGTTCTATCAGCCTAGGATGTAGAGAAGATAGTGTCATTGTTGTTCTATCATCCTAGGATGTAGAGAAGAGTGTGTGCTTGTTGTTCTATCAGCCTAGGATGTAGAGAAGAGTATGTGTTTGTTGTTCAATCAGCCAAGGATGTAGAGAAGAGTGTGTGCTTGTGGTTCTATCAGCCTAGGATGTAGAGAAGATTGTGTGCTTGTTGTTCTATCAGCCTAGGATGTAGAGAAGATTGTGTGCTTGTTGTTCTATCAGCCAAGGATGTAGAGAAGAGTGTGTGCTTGTTGTTCTATCAGCCTAGGATGTAGAGAAGAGTGTGTGCTTGTTTTTCTATCAGCCAAGGATATAGAGAAGATTATGTGCTTGTGGTTCTATCAGCCAAGGATGTAGAGAAGATTATGTGCTTGTGGTTCTATCAGCCTAGGATGTAGAGAAGATTGTGTGCTTGTTGTTGTTCTATCAGTCTAGGATGTAGAGAAGAATGTGTGCTTGTTGTTCTATCAGCCTAGGATGTAGAGAAGAATGTGTGCTTGTTGTTCTATCAGCCTAGGATGTAGAGAAGAGTATGTGCTTGTTGTTGTTCGATCAGCAAAGGATGTAGAAATGAGTGTGTCCTTGTTGTTGTTCTATCAGTCTAGGATGTAGAGAAGAATGTGTGCTTGTTGTTCTATCAGCCTAGGATGTAGAGAAGAGTATGTGCTTGTTGTTGTTCGATCAGCCAAGGATGTAGAAATGAGTGTGTCCTTGTTGTTGTTCTATCAGTCTAGGATGTAGAGATGTGTGTGTGCTTGTTGTTGTTCTATCAGTCTAGGATGTAGAGAAGAATGTGTGCTTGTTGTTCTATCAGCATAGGATGTAGAAATGAGTGTGTACTTGTTGTTCTATCAGTCTAGGATGTAGTGAAGAATGTGTGCTTGTTGTTCTATCAGCCTAGGATGTAGAGATGAGTGTGTGCTTGTTGTTGTTCTATAAGTCTAAGATGTAGAGAAGAATGTGTGCTTGTTGTTCTATCAGCCTAGGATGTAGAAATGAGTGTGTGCTTGTTGTTGTTCTATCAGTCTAGGATGCAGAGAAGAATGTGTGCTTGTTTTTATTTCAGCCTAGGATGTAGAGAAGAGTGTATCCTTGTTGTTGTTCTGTCAGACTAGGATGTAGAGAAGAATGTGTGCTTGTTGTTCTATCAGCCTAGGATGTAGACATGAGTGTTGTCTTGTTGTTGTTCTATCAGCCTAGGATGTAAAGAAGAGTGTGCGCTTGTTGTTGTTCTATCAGTCTAGGATGTAGAGAAGAATGTGTGCTTATTGTTCTATCAGCCTAGAATGTAGAAATGAGTGTGTGCTTGTTGTTGTTCTATCAGCCTAGGATGTAGAGAAGAGTGTGTGCTTGTTGTTGTTCTATCAGTCTAGGATGTAGAGAAGTGTTTGTGTTTGTTGTTCTATCAGCCTAGGATGTTGAAAAGAGTATGTGCTTGTTGTTATATCAGCCTAGGATGTAGAGAAGATTGTGTGCTTGTTGTTCTATCAGCCTAGGATGTGGAAATGAGTGTGTGCTTGTTGTTGTTTTATCATCCTAGGATGTAGAGACGAGTGTGTGCTTGTTGTTCTATCAGCCTAGGATATAGAGAAGAGTATGTGTTTGTTGTTCTATCAGCCTAGGATATAGAGAAGAGTGTGTGCTTGTTGTTCTATCAGCCTATGATGTAGAAATGAGTGTGTGCTTGTTGTTCTATCAGCCTAGGATGTAGAGACGATAGTGTCATTGTTGTACTTGTCGTGTCCTCCTTTAAAGTGTCGTACCTGGAGTGAGGAGATCCGACACCCACATTATAATATTATTTTTTTTTCCCCCTCAATATTCTGGAGAATCCACCAGCCTCCGTCCAACACACTCCATCAGCCTATGGACACCTTTTCCTATCACTCTCACACTGTCGTACTATGCCCCCTTCTCATACTTCCCCAACGCAACATACTCAACAACTCTTGCTTCTAGAAATTAATAAAGAGTAATTTATTAAAATAAAAGTGTAATGTATATGAGACGTGTATGTGAAGAAAATGTGTGACGTGTTCTATAAAGTGTGTAGACTCTGTCTCTCAGACATCAACTCAGTCAGCTGATCACAGCAAAGATAGACCACAGCACGTTACGTCAGAACAAGTACGTCTCACCCGTTGCCGGAACCATCTTGCCGGATAATGCTTTGCCTCTGTAGACCTCTGGTAATCCAATTTCATGAACATCCGAAATAGACACCGGTGGTATTAAGAGTTAATCAGGGACCGGTTGCACTCTACACAATGTCCGTTCCTAATGTTCCTAAACAAACTGCACAAGTCTTTTGCAGTGTGTACGCAGTTAGTTAGTTAGTTGGTTAGTCGACAGATCATCCTCGTTGCACATCGAACCATTCAGTCCATAAGTGCTAATTACTAATGTTCATTGTTACTGTACTAACACTAGGTAACTATTAGACTGTTCTCATTTAGTTACTACTGTCTGATGCTGGTGGTGCATCAGTAATCATCACTATCTCTGGTGAATCAACTTCCTCCTAGCTTAAGTTACGTTTCTGTATGCAACTTTATTGATTGTTGAACTGGTGTTCTTCAGAATGGGTTTTTTTTAAATTCTTTCCCAAAACTTGTAGAGTTTCCTTGGATCTGGTAGGGAACCTAGGATAGAAACAACACATCTGGTGATAGTACTAGTCACTGATCCTTTTGGCTGAGTATAAGCCTATCACCTTGCTTAATGATCTTTAGCTAACTAGACTTAGTCATAGAGCAGATTAGCTACCCACCTAGAGTCGAATCAGGCTATGACAAAGAAAAAATATCAGCAAACAGAATGCGGAACCCCGCCCACCAGGGACACCTACGGGAAGATCCCAATTATCCTTCATTACTCAATTCTCAACTAGTAAAGCTTATCAACACTTCACTAATCTATTCTAGCTAACAGAGCCAAGTATCACTTCACTACTCTAGCTAGTTTCCACTAACAGTGCTAATCATCACACTATAGTTTAACAAGGCTACTGCCTAAAGTAATTATAACGAATATATTATAATAAGTTATACCTTAAATGGCACTACTGCAGTCCTATAAATCATATCTACATCTGCCATATAGGCACGTGTAAAATTAAGTCACTAATTAACACACGGTAGATATTATTTCCACTAAGCACTGCAGTGCCCTGGCACTCTAACTAAAGCATTATTCAAGTCCACCCTAGTTGATCTCAACTCGAGTTTATATGGCAAACTACCAAAGTTGTCCACGTGACGTTATCCTTTACTCCCCCACACAGGTGGCACAGTGGCAAATCATCCCCTGTCAAGAACTATTTCCTGGCTTAAATCCTGTCAAAGTTGTCAGTAATTGCCTAGATTCTCAAAACAAGCCAGCTAGTTTCTGTAAACTCCCAACAAAGAGTTTCGATACCAAGCTGCCAATCATCTTGATGTTCCGGAAATCAAGAATTGACAGATGCACTGTTTTCCGTACTAGGTACTTCCGTTTTACATCTGCCCCTGTGATCTCCCGGCTTCCATCTGCATTCAAATGTTGACAAACTTGTCAATCTTCTGTTCTGTGGTGACAATACATGTGATTCCAACTGTTAATGAACTGCCAACTCTGTGTATCCATTCCTACTCACTCACCACCAAATGTGTATATGGGCTGACACGATGTAACCTGTACAGCTGTGTTTACTCTGTTAGTACAAATAGATGTCGCTGGTCGATCGTCCGCTTAATCCGAAAATCCTCTGTAATAATCAACCGGATAAACACACGGTTTCATTTTGTGACATAGGCCCCCTCCTAAGAGAGTAGTCCATCTCACTCTTCTCCACCGTGAGTTTAATCCAGATGATTCATTCTTCTTCTTCAGGAGCTGGGTGTCTTGACAAGAAATCCGCTCCAACATTTTCCTTCCCAGGAATGTACTCTACTGTGAAATTATACGGTTGAAGTAACAACGACCACCGCATCAAACGTGCGTTGAGCTTCTGAGAAGTAGCCAGGAACATCAGGGGCTGATGATCTGACTGGACCCGAAACTTAACTCCATACCAATATGGCTGAAATTTTTGCACTGCCCATACGAGGGACAAGCATTCTCTCTCGACGGTTGAATAATTCCTCTCCGCCTGTAGAAGTTTCTTACTTGCGTATGCCACAGGTTTCAACCGAAGCATCGTCTTTTCCTTCCTGTAACAAAGCGGCTCCAATTCCAATCGCACTTGCATCCGTTCTCAACACAAATGGTTTGGAAAGGTCAGGGAGCTGTAATACAGGTTTGCTGACCAAGGCCTCCTTTAACTGACTATAGGCATTCTCACATTCTGGTGTCCAAATGATTTGATCCGGTAATCCCTTTTTCAAGGTTTCCGTCAACGGAGCTCCCAGTTCAGTGAAATGTGGTAGAACCCACACAACGAGAGAAAAGATCGCACATCCTTCTTCGTTTTTGGCCGTGGTGCATTTCTGATTTTCTCCAGGTTCTTCTCTTCTGGAACAATGTGTCCTGGAGTGATGGTGTGACCTAGAAATTCCAGAGTCTGGTAACCAATCATGCACTTGGTTGGACGAGCAGTAAGCCCGGCTTCCTTGAGTCTATTAAACACTCTCTCCAAGGATTGTAAGTGGTCATCCAAGCTGTCACTGGAAATCAGAATATCATCCATGAATGATATGATGGACGGATCCTGTAACGGATCTAGTAAAGTCCTCATCATGCGTGTAAACACACTAGGTGCATTGCTGAGTCCAAAGGGCATGACCTTGAATTCGTAGTGTCCACTGGGTGTACTGAAAGCTAACAGTGGTCGAATCTCCGGTTTGACTGGTATCTGATAGTACCCCCGACTCAGATCCACCTTTGAAAAGTACCGAGCCTTATGGAGCCCAGCGAATAACTGAGTTGGATTCGGCAAAGGTTCCACCTGAAACTGTGTATGACTGTTCAGCAGTCGGTAATCTATACACAACCTGTGTTCTCCACTTGGTTTGCGTAACAAAACTACCCCCGCATTGTATGGGATGTGGATGGTGCAATCACGTCATCCTCCAGCAGTTTTTTTATTTCCTCCTCCAGGGCCTTTTCTTTAGAGAATGGCACTGGGTAAACCTTCTGACGAACCGGCTCCTGTGTGGTCAAAGTCATCTCAAACTCCACCAACCTCGTTCGTCCTGGTTTATCAGTCAGTATCTCCTTATGAGACTTGAGAACCTGGGTTATCTTTTCCCTCTCCTGTGAGGTCAGATCAGGGTTCACTTGTACATCCCTATAGGTTTCCTGGTGTACCAAGGGATATTCCCTGCCCTCGCTGGTTCCCACTTCTGTCTCCACTGCAACTGCCATTGCCATGAGGTGAGCTGCCTTGTCTCCGGGTCTCTCTTCGTATTTCCGCAAGAGATTGATATGGAAAATCTTCGACTTTCCCCGGATCCGGATTTGATAGTTGGTTCTGGATATCACCCTTTCCACGGGAAATGGTCCTTGCCAACCTATCTCCAGTTTGTTGTTTCCCGTTGGGAGTAGCAACAAGACTTTATCTCCCACCTCTAGAGATCTTTCTTTAGACCTACGGTTGTAGTAAGCCGCATGTCTTTTCCTGGCCTTTTCAAGTTTTGATTTGCCAGAGTCCATCCCTTGTGGAGTTTTTCTTTCAGTTCCTCCACGTATTGATAGGATGAGATCACTTCTTCTGACGTCCCCTCTTCAGTCCAACTCCTCAACATGGCTTCCAACGGTCCTTTGATTGGACGACCAAACAGCAACGTAGCGGGTGGTTGTCCTGTTGAGCCATGAGGAACTTCCCGATAGGCAAAGAGTGCTGCTGGGATATATTCATCCCACCTATCAGGTTTTTCCTGCGCTAGTTTCCTGAGCATTGTCATCAACGTGCCGTTGAAACGCTCTACTTGTCCATTGGCTTGAGGGTGGTAAGGGCTGGTATGTATGTGGTTAGAGTGAAACACCCTAAATACCTCCTCCATGAGTTTTTCCACAAAACTGAGATCCATTGTCCGTCAGAATTTGATCCGGAAAGCCTAATCTGGTAAAGGCCTCCATCAGTGCGTCCGCCACTCTTTTCGAGTCAATCGTGGTCAACGGTATCGCCTCACCCCACATTGTACAGCAATCCACCATTGTGAGTATATACATGTTCCTCTTCCTAGTCCTGGGAAGTGGACCCACGATATCGATGGCTACCCTCTCGAAAGGAGAGTTCATGATGGGCATCTCACCCAACATCACCGGTGCTGTCCAGTGTTTCGGTGCCACCCTCTGGCACTCAGGGCATGACTTCACATACCGACGCACATCATCTGTCATTCCCGGCCAATAGTAGTGGCAGGAAATCCGCTGCATGGTGGCGGCAATACCCATGTGTCCACTAAAGGAGATGGTATGCCCCATATGAAGAATCTGGGACCGATGAGCTTTCGGGACGACCAACTGACCGTATAGGTTGTCTCCCCTTCCTGCTCTCCTGTAGAGTATCCTATTCTTCATGTAGTACTGCCCCCGTCCTGGTGGATCAGCACTTTTCTGCAGCTTTTTGTAGCAAGGACGTAAAGTATCATCCTCACTCTGGGCAGTTTGTAGCTCCCCCGGCATTGGGTTAGTCACAATTGCGTCTGCCTCTTCCGTTTTCGTCTGAGAGCGAGTCTGCATTGCTCCCATATGAATTGGCTCCCTGGGCATTCCCAGAAAGACATACCGGCAACCTAGGATGACTGGAAAAATGGGATCGGTCAATACAGCGGCCTTGATGGTGCCGGTGACGTACCTTGACCGAATCTCCACATTAGCAATGGGCAACTTCATGGTTACAGCACTCTTCTGTGCAGGCTGTATATCCAATGTTTCACCTGTGAATTGTTCTGGATGTACCAGATCCGCAGAAATCACGGGCCTCCCCGTCCAGTCCTGTGTCGTATAAACACTCCACTTGACGACCGTTAACCTCTACCAATTCCACTACAGGTGGTTTTTCCTGGTCTGGAGTCTCTTCCTCGGCCTCGACCTGTTCGGTGGGCTCCACCTTAGGTTTCCCTGAGCACACGACGAATTGAGTGTCTCCTGACTTTCCCCTGCAGTCAATAGCATTGTGCGTGTTTGACTGACATTGGTTGCACCATTTCCCTGTCCTAGATTTTCTATTGTCGGACTTGAATGAGCTCTCCTGGTGGCGAGCTTCCTTGTTGACCTTGGCCTTTTCCGTGACAACCTCCTTGGAAGTCACTTGACATGCTGCAAAGTGAGGGTTCTTAGCCTTCGATTTGCAGTCCCTCGTATTGTGAGAGGGTGACTTACAAATTGAACACCACTTCTCCGACCACGGTCGTTTAGGTGTAGAGCTTGAAGTGCTCTTGCTTCCCTCCTTCTTCTTCTCTGAATTATCCTCTGATTTTTGCACATAAGGTTCCCACTTTTTTGTTCCTGAGTTTTTGGCTTTCTTCTTGTCATGTTTCTCTTGACTTTTGGAGTTGGTGGAAAGGTTTTCCCCTGCCTCCCCATGTACCTCGACGAACCGTTCTGCTAATGTATTCACGAGGTCAATACGTTTCCGCTCCTTGTTCTCCAGGAACGTCCTGAGAGGTTTAGACATTTGCTTCTTCAGCTGGTCGACCACCATGAGCTCTTCCAGACTCTCATAGTCATGTGCGAACCCAGCCAATCCATCCACTTATGGAGATAAGATTTAAGACGCAAACTGTAGGCGGCACACAACTCCCCCGGTTCTCGTTTCGCTGCTCGAAATTTTTTCCGGTAGGTATGTGACGTAACCTCGAATCGTTTCAGCAGAGCCGTCTTTAGCTCATCATAATTGTTCTCATGTCCTGGTGGCAGACGAGTATAAACCTCATATCCCGTCCCGCGTAATCCCTGGGATAGCTTAAGATTCCATTTGTTACGCTCCAGACCCATAGCAACTGACATAGTCTCGAAGCGTTGAAGGTATTGGTCAATCTTCTCTTTGTCCTCCTCGTAGACCGCTAAAGGAAACTTCATAGCATGGTACCCATGTCCACCTACTGGTGTTGATCCTGGGATGGAGGAACCTCCAACTGCTCCCTCAGTTTCTCCATTAGATTGACTCTTGAGCTCGAGTTCCCGCATCCGGTACTCGTGCTCCCTCTTCTGTGCTTCTTGTTCAGCTTCTAATTTCCTAGCTGCTTGTTCAGCTTCAAATTTCCTAGCTGCTTGCTCAGCTTCCAATTTCCTAGCTGCTTGCTCAGCTTCCAGTTTCCTAGCTGCTTGCTCAGCTTCCAATTTCTTAGCTGCTTGCTCAGCTTCCAATTCCATCCTTCTCAATTCCAGCTCAGCCTTTCGATCTTACCTTTCTGCTTGACGATACTCTCTCTCTCCACTTCCTGTATGTAATCCGTTAGAGCAGACCCAGCCAATCCCATTTCTTCCCCCCTTGCCTTTAATTCTGCGGTGCTAAGTTAAGGGGTGGCCATTATACAGAGAGGTCAGCTAGCAGGTCTAGTACAATATAACTGCAAATTACTATACAGATATATGAACAAGTACTATAAATCTAGATATACCACACACAGCACATTCACGCAGTGACACAGAGTAGAATCAGGACCACAGACCTATGCAGACGTGTGAAGTGTGAACAGGTAAGATATTAGTCCTAACCCCTATCCACATTCACTCTAGCTGGATTCTCCAAAATGATATCTCCCTTTTATAACTAAGGATCCCGTGTCAAAAGACCCCGTTGTCAGAAGATCCCACTGTCAAAGGTTCCTGCTTGCAGGAGATCTCGCTGTCCAAGGATTCCGTTTACGGGAGATCCCGCTGTCCAAAGATCCCGTTTACGAGAGATCCCGCTGTCCAAGGATCACGTTTACGAGAGATCCCACTGTCCAAATATCACGTTTACGAGAGATCCCGCTGTCCAAAGATCACGTTTACGAGCTCCCAATAATGTCGTGTCCTCCTTTAAAGTGTCGTCCCTGGAGTGAGGAAATCCGACACCCACATTATAATATTATTTTTTCCCCCCCTCAATATTCTGGAGAATCCACCAGCCTCCGTCCAACACACTCCATCAGCCTATGGACACCTTTTCCTATCACTCTCACACTGTCGTACTATGCCCCCTTCTCATACTTCCCCAACGCAACATACTCAACAACTCTTGCTTCTAGAAATTAATAAAGAGTAATTTATTAAAATAAAAGTGTAATGTATATGAGACGTGTATGTGAAGAAAATGTGTGACGTGTTCTATAAAGTGTGTAGACTCTGTCTCTCAGACATCAACTCAGTCAGCTGATCACAGCAAGGATAGACCACAGCACGTTACGTCAGAACAAGTAACGTCTCACCCGTTGCCGGAACCATCTTGCCGGATAATGCTTGGCCTCTGTAGACCTCTGGTAATCCAATTTCATGAACATCCGAAATAGACACCGGTGGTATTAAGAGTTAATCAGGGACCGGTTGCACTCTACACAATGTCCGTTCCTAATGTTCCTAAACAAACTGCACAAGTCTTTGCAGTGTGTACGCAGTTAGTTAGTTAGTTGGTTAGTCGACAGATCATCCTCGTTGCACATCGAACCATTCAGATCCATAAGTGCTAATTACTAATGTTCATTGTTACTGTACTAACACTAGGTAACTATTAGACTGTTCTCATTTAGTTACTACTGTCTGATGCTGGTGGTGCATCAGTAATCATCACTATCTCTGGTGAATCAACTTCCTCCTAGCTTAAGTTACGTTTCTGTATGCAACTTTATTGATTGTTGAACTGGTGTTCTTCCGAATGGGTTTTTTTTAATTCTTTCCCAAAACTTGTAGAGTTTCCTTGGATCTGGTAGGGAACCTAGGATAGAAACAACACATCTGGTGATAGTACTAGTCACTGATCCTTTTGGCTGAGTGTAAGCCTATCACCTTGCTTAATGATCTTTAGCTAACTAGACTTAGTCATAGAGCAGATTAGCTACCCACCTATAGTCGAATCAGGCTATGACAAAGAAAAATATCAGCAAACAGAATGCGGAACCCCGCCCACCAGGGACACCTACGGGAAGATCCCAATTATCCTTCATTACTCAATTCTCAACTAGTAAAGCTTATCAACACTTCACTAATCTATTCTAGCTAACAGAGCCAAGTATCACTTCACTACTCTAGCTAGTTTCCACTAACAGTGCTAATCATCACACTATAGTTTAACAAGGCTACTGCCTAAAGTAATTATAACGAATATATTATAATAAGTTATACCTTAAATGGCACTACTGCAGTCCTATAAATCATATCTACATCTGCCATATAGGCACGTGTAAAATTAAGTCACTAATTAACACACGGTAGATATTATTTCCACTAAGCACTGCAGTGCCCTGGCACTCTAACTAAAGCATTATTCAAGTCCACCCTAGTTGATCTCAACTCGAGTTTATATGGCAAACTACCAAAGTTGTCCACGTGACGTTATCCTTTACTCCCCCACACAGGTGGCACAGTGGCAAATCATCCCCTGTCAAGAACTATTTTCCTGGCTTAAATCCTGTCAAAGTTGTCAGTAATTGCCTAGATTCTCAAAACAAGCCAGCTAGTTTCTGTAAACTCCCAACAAAGAGTTTCGATACCAAGCTGCCAATCATCTTGATGTTCCGGAAACCAAGAATTGACAGATGCACTGTTTTTCCGTACTAGGTACTTCCGTTTTACATCTGCCCCTGTGATCTCCCGGCTTCCATCTGCATTCAAATGTTGACAAACTTGTCAATCTTCTGTTCTGTGGTGACAATACATGTGATTCCAACTGTTAATGAACTGCCAACTCTGTGTATCCATTCCTACTCACTCACCACCAAATGTGTATATGGGCTGACACGATGTAACCTGTACAGCTGTGTTTACTCTGTTAGTACAAATAGATGTCGCTGGTCGATCGTCCGCTTAATCCGAAAATCCTCTGTAATAATCAACCGGATAAACACACGGTTTCATTTTGTGACAGTACTATCATCCTAGGATGAAGAGAAGAGTGTGTGCTTGTTGATCTATCAGCCTAGGATGTAGAGAAGAGTATGTGTGTGTTGTTCTATCAGCCAAGGATGTAGAGAAGAGTGTGTGCTTGTGGTTCTATCAGCCTAGGATGTAGAGAAGATTGTGTGCTTGTTGTTCTATCAGCCTAGGATGTAGAGAAGATTGTGTGCTTGTTGTTCTATCAGCCAAGGATGTAGAGAAGAGTGTGTGCTTGTTGTTCTATCAGCCTAGGATGTAGAGAAGAGTGTGTGCTTGTTTTTCTATCAGCCAAGGATGTAGAGAAGATTATGTGCTTGTGGTTCTATCAGCCTAAGATGTAGAGAAGATTGTGTGCTTGTTGTTGTTCTATCCGCCTAGGTTGTAGAAATCATTGTGTGCTTGTTGTTGTTCTATCAGTCTAGGATGTAGAGAAGAATGTGTGCTTGTTGTTCTATCAGCCTAGGATGTAGAGAAGATTATGTGCTTGTTGTTTTTCGATCAGCCAAGGATGTAGAAATGAGTGTGTCCTTGTTGTTGTTCTATCAGTCTAGGATGTAGAGATGAGTGTGTGCTTGTTGTTGTTCTATCAGTCTAGGATGTAGAGAAGAATGTGTGCTTTTTGTTCTATCAGCATAGGATGTAGAAATGAGTGTGTGCTTGTTGTTGTTCTATCAGTCTAGGATGTAGAGAAGAATGTGTGCTTGTTGTTCTATCAGCCTAGGATGTAGTGAGTGTGTGCTTGTTGTTGTTCTATAAGTCTAGGATGTAGAGAAGAATGTGTGCTTGTTGTTCTATCAGTCTAGGATGTAGAGAAGAATGTGTGCTTGTTTTTATTTCAGCCTAGGATGTAGAGAAGAGTGTATCCTTGTTGGTGTTCTGTCAGACTAGGATGTAGAGAAGAGTGTATCCTTGTTGGTGTTCTGTCAGTCTAGGATGTAGAGAAGAATGTGTGCTTGTTGTTCTATCAGCCTAGGATGTAGACATGAGTGTGTGCTTGTTGTTGTTCTATCAGCCTAGGATGTAAAGAAGAGTGTGCGCTTGTTGTTGTTCTATCATTCTAGGATGTAGAGAAGAATGTGTGCTTATTGTTCTATCAGCCTAGAATGTAGAAATGAGTGTGTGCTTGTTGTTGTTCTATCAGCCTAGGATGTAGAGAAGAGTGTGTGCTTGTTGTTGTTCTATCAGTCTAGGATGTAGAGAAGTGTTTGTGTTTGTTGTTCTATCAGCCTAGGATGTTGAAAAGAGTATGTGCTTGTTGTTACATCAGCCTAGAATGTAGAGAAGATTGTGTGCTTGTTGTTCTATCAGCCTAGGATGTGGAAATGAGTGTGTGCTTGTTTTTGTTTTATCATCCTAGGATGTAGAGAAGAGTGTGCTTGTTGTTCTATCAGCCTAGGATATAGAGAAGAGTATGTGTTTGTTGTTCTATCAGCCTAGGATGTAGAGAAGAATGTGTGCTTGTTGTTCTATCAGCCTATGATGTAGAAATGAGTGTGTGCTTGTTGTTCTATCAGCCTAGGATGTAGAGAAGATAGTGTCATTGTTGTTCTATCATCCTAGGATGTAGAGAAGAGTGTGTGCTTGTTGTTCTATCAGCCTAGGATGTAGAGAAGATTATGTGTTTGTTGTTCTATCAGCCAAGGATGTAGAGAAGAGTGTGTGCTTGTGGTTCTATCAGACCAGGATGTAGAGAAGATTGTGTGCTTGTTGTTCTATCAGCCTAGAATGTAGAGAAGATTGTGTGCTTGTTGTTCAATCAGCCAAGGATGTAGAGAAGAGTATGTATTTGTTATTCTATCAGCCTTGGATGTAGAAATGAGTTGTGCTTGTTGTTCTATCAGTAGAGAAGAGTATGTATTTGTTATTCTATCAGCCTTGGATGTAGAAATGAGTGTGTGCTTGTTGTTCTATCAGCCTAGGATGTAGAAATGAGTGTGTGTTTGTTGTTCTATCAGTTAAGGATGTAGAGAAGAGTATGTGCTTGTTGTTCTATCAGCCAAGGTTATAGAGAAGAGTATGTGTTTGTTGTTCTATCAGCCTAGGATGTAGAGAAGAGTATGTATTTGTTGTTCTATCAGCCTAGGATGTAGAAATGAGTGTGTGCTTGTTGTTCTATCAGCCTAGGATGTAGAAATGAGTGTGTGTTTGTTGTTCTATCAGTTAAGGATGTAGAGAAGAGTATGTGCTTGTTGTTCTATCAGCCAAGGATATAGAGAAGAGTATGTGTTTGTTGTTCTATCAGCCTAGGATGTAGAGAAGATTGTGTGCTTGTTGTTCTATCAGCCTAGGATGTAGAGAAGAGTATGTGCTTGTTGTTCTATCAGTCTAGGATGTAGAGAAGAATGTGTGCTTGTTTTTATTTCAGCCTAGGATGTAGAGAAGAGTGTATCCTTGTTGTTGTTCTGTCAGACTAGGATGTAGAGAAGAATGTGTGCTTTTTGTTCTATCAGCCTAGGATGTAGACATGAGTGTATGCTTGTTGTTGTTCTATCAGCCTAGGATGTAGAGAAGAGTGTGCGCTTGTTGTTGTTCTATCAGTCTAGGATGTAGAGAAGAATGTGTGCTTATTGTTCTATCAGCCTAGAATGTAGAAATGAGTGTGTGCTTGTTGTTGTTCTATCAGTCTAGATGTAGAGAAGTGTTTGTGTTTGTGTGTTCTATCAGCCCTAGGATGTTGAAAAGAGTATGTGCTTGTTGTTATATCAGCCTAGGATGTAGAGAAGAGTGTGTGCTTGTTGTTCTATCAGCTTAAGATATAGAGAAGAGTATGTGTTTGTTGTTCTATCAGCCTAGGATGTAGAGAAGAGTGTGTGCTTGTTGTTCTATCAGCCTAGGATGTAGAAATGAGTGTGTGCTTGTTGTTCTATCAGCCTAGGATGTAGAGAAGATAGTGTCATTGTTGTTCTATCATCCTAGGATGTAGAGAAGGTGTGTGCTTGTTGTTCTATCAGCCTAGGATATAGAGAAGAGTATGTGTTTGTTGTTCTATCAGCCTAGGATGTAGAGAAGAGTGTGTGCTTGTTGTTCTATCAGCCTAGGATGTAGAAATGAGTGTGTGCTTGTTGTTCTATCAGCCTAGGATGTAGAGAAGATAGTGTGCTTGTTGTTCTATCAGCTTAGGATATAGAGAAGAGTATGTGTTTGTTGTTCTATCAGCCTAGGATGTAGAGAAGAGTGTGTGCTTGTTGTTCTATCAGCCTAGGATGTAGAGAAGAGTGTGTGCTTGTTGTTCTATCAGCCTAGGATGTAGAAATGAGTGTGTGCTTGTTGTTCTATCAGCCTAGGATATAGAGAAGAGTGTGTGCTTGTTGTTCTATCATCCTAGGATGTAGAGAAGAGTGTGTGCTTGTTGTTCTATCAGCCTAGGATGTAGAGAAGAGTATGTGTTTGTTGTTCTATCAGCCAAGGATGTAGAGAAGAGTGTGTGCTTGTGGTTCTATCAGCCTAGGATGTAGAGAAGATTGTGTGCTTGTTGTTCTATCAGCCTAGGATGTAGAGAAGAGTGTGTGCTTGTTTTTCTATCAGCCAAGGATGTAGAGAAGAGTATGTGCTTGTTGTTGTTCTATCAGCCTAGGATGTAGAGAAGAGTATGTTTTTGTTGTTCTATCAGCCTAGGATGTAGAAATGAGTGTGTGTTTGTTGTTCTATCAGTTAAGAATGTAGAGAAGAGTATGTGCTTGTTGTTCTATTAGCCAAGGATATAAAGAAGAGTATGTGTTTGTTGTTCTATCAGCCTAGGATGTAGAGAAGATTGTGTGCTTGTTGTTCTATCAGCCAAGGATGTAGAGAAGATTGTGTGCTTGTTGTTCTATCAGCCTTGGCTGTAGAGAAGAGTATGTGCTTGTTGTTCTATCAGCCAAGGATGTAGAGAAGAGTGTGTGCTTGTTGTTCTATCAGCCTAGGATGTAGAGAAGAGTATGTGCTTGTTGTTCTATCAGCCAAGGATGTAGAGAAGAGTATGTGCTTGTTGTTCTATCAGCCTAGGATGTAGAGAAGAGTATGTGCTTGTTGTTCTATCAGCCAAGGATGTAGAGAAGAGTATGTGCTTGTTGTTCTATCAGCCTAGGATGTAGAAATGAGTGTGTGCTTGTTGTTCTATCAGTCTAGGATGTAGAAATGAGTATGTGCTTGTTGTTCTATCAGCCTAGGATGTAGAGAAGAGTATGTGCATGTTGTTCTATCAGCTAAGGATGTAGAGAAGAGTATATGCTTGTTGTTCTATCAGCCTAGGATGTAGAAATGAGTGTGTGCTTGTTGTTCTATCAGCCTAGGATGTAGAAATGAGTGTGTGCTTGTTGTTGTTCTATCAGCCTAGAATGTAGTGAAGAGTGTGTACTTGTTGTTGTTCTATGAGCTTTGGATGTAGAGAAGAGTGTGTGCTTGTTGTTCTATGAGCTTTGTATGTAGAGAAGAGTGGTCCTTGCTGCTCCATCAGCCTAGAATGTAGAGGGGACTGTGTCCTCCTTGCTGCCCAATCAAGATTAGAAGTCTATAACCTGTTAAACAGAACCCTAAGCGAATAGGGAAATATATAGTCTAATTCCTCAACACTCATCTACAAAGGACTGATCTATGGTCTGGTCTGCTGACACGCGAAGACAGACACAGGAGAGATGTGACAAATGCAGTCGTTAGCACCTCCAAATATCTGGCATAACAAGTCGTCACTGAACAGTGTAGGACATTCGACACTGGATATAGCGCTCCCTTTTCGCCACTGACTATGCTGAGAGGGATGGATCTCTGCTGCTTCAGTCGTCAAGCAATGATCAGTTCTATCCCAGTCAACCACATGTGATCTTCTTTTCATTCACTAGTTCTAGACCTTTCTGTTCTATAAATAGTATTTACCAACAATGTCACCCACTGGGCATGAATAATTAATGTACGGGAAAATGGCGCTCTGACGTCAGGTCCGCGGAATAAACAGTGATGACAACAGGCTTAGAACAGGATCTGCAATATTTAGTAGAAGCGGTTATTGCTAAAACCGAACAAGTACTAGTAGGTTAGAATTAAATTGTGTAAAAATGGAAATTATTGTCGTCTCTAAGAAGAAATAAATACCACAATATAAAATACGGGTGTATTCTTAAACTAGTGAATAGGCACAACTATCTCGGAATAATTATAACGTCTGATGGGAGGCCTTGTGGAGATTAGATTAAGAATCACAATGGAAAGGCAGCCTTTTGTAAAATGAATTTTAAAAAAAAACATACTCACTAATATAAAGTTGTCAATTGCAGTAAGAAGAAGATTGTTGAAGTGCTGTATAGAAACTATAATATTGTATGTGAAATATGGACACTAAATAAGCAGACACGTTGAGAAATATCTGCGATCAGCGGAAATGTTGTTCCCCAGGGAGATGCAGAAAATACCATCAGCTGATATGCACTCGAGTGTGTATGTGTGTATGTGCATGTATGCGTTTGCATGTGTGTGTTTATGTGTGTGTGTATAAGTGTGTATGTGCGTATGTGTCTGTATGTGCGTGTGTATGTGTATGTATGTTCGTGTATGTATGTGTATATGTGTGCGTGTGTGTGTGTATGTGTGTGTGAGAGCGCGCGTGCATACAGTGTATGCTATGGAATGTATATTTGTATGTTATTGAATGTGTGCATAATTGTGAGAGATTGTACAAATGATGTAAGTATGTATGCAGGTTTATATCTGCTTGTGTGTTTATGAATGTGCATGTTTGCGTGTCTGCCTGACTCATAACATGGAAATATGCATTGTTTATGTTTGCAAAATCCATTTCACAATGTTTTTTCCACTGTGAATGTAACATGCACAATTGATGAACGAAAGATATGTGATTGGATGGGCCGCTTATAAGACGGGCCTGCGTGCCCAATTTGTCAGTCTTTGAAAATACAAATCGTTCGTTCGATCGAATGAGACGGTTCTTCCAGAAATAAATGGAAATCATCAATGGATTATAGAGACTATAACGGCTGAAGTAGAAAAGGCTATTAGAAAGATGGAAGAAGGAAAGGCTGCAAGTCCTGACAAGATAACAACAAAGATGATAAAATCCTTATTCAGCTTTGGCATTGAAACTATTACAGAATTATGTAATGATATATATATATATATATATATATATATATATATATATATATATATATATATATATATATATATATATATATATATATATATATATATATATATTGAATACATCCATTTTCATCACACTACCGAAGAAGCCATGAGCTATTGAGTGTGAGGATTACATAACTATTAGCTTAATGGGCCACATAACTAAGATACTACTCAAGGTCATACAAGAAAGAATTCAACCTAAAATAGATGAGGAAGTAGCTGAAGAACAATTTGGGTTCTGCAAAAACAGCGGACCAGAGAAGCAATTATATGTTTGAGGATGTTAATTGAAACATATATAGAAGTTCAAAAAAGTATATATGTTTGTTTTATAGACTACAAGAAAGCCTTTGCTAGAGTACAACATGAACGACTAATTGTGTGCCTTCAAGATATAGGAGTAGACGGAAAGGACATCAGACTTATTAGTAACTTGTACTTGGAACAAGTGGCGTCTATTAGTATTAGATGCGGTAATAACTATTCGTCGCCTATAGAGATAAAAAGAGGAATTCGGCAGGGATGTGTACTGTCCCCAAGCCTCTTCAACCTACACACATAAAGAATTGTTAAACAAGTTGAAATGCCTGGACTCAACATCAATGGAAGAATCATAAACAATCTTAGATATGCTGACGATACCGTGTTACTAGCAGAAAGTGAGCAAGAGTTGCAAGACCTAGTGGAAGAAGTAAACAGGCACAGTGCAGAATGTGGCTTAGATATTAACATCCAAAAAACAAAAGTGCAGTGAAAAGGAAAGGTCATCAATGAACATCACAGTAAACGGGCATATACTAGAACAAGTAACAAGTTTCTCTTATCTTGGACATATGACAGATGATGGCAGAAGTGAAATGGAAATCAAAAAGAGAATAGGAATGGCAAAAAAATGCTTTCAACGACATGAAATCAGTGTTAACATCTAGAGAGATTAATAACGCGTTAAAAATGAGAAGTGTCAAATGCTATGTATATTCAACGCTAATGTATGGCGCGGAATCCTGGACATTGAACAAGCAACTAGAAAGTCGCATAGAAGCCCTGGAGATGTGGAAATACAGACGAATAGGTCGTGTTTCATGGAAACAAAAACAATCAAATTCAGAGGTCCTAGAAAAACTGGGAATGAAGAGAGAGTTGATGAAATAAATAAAGAGGAGACAAGTGAAATATTTTGGACACTTTAAAAGACATGATACTCTTTTAAAAACCATACTGGAAGGCAAGGTTGAGGGCAAGCGAGCAAGAGGTAGACAACGATACAAGTGGGAGGATAACATCAAGAGATAGACGAACATCAGCCTGACAGAATGTACAGTCAAGGCGAGAGACAGACAGTGTTGGAGATCCATTGCAGCCAACCTTTATTGCGGAGACGGCACCTGATTGATTAAGAGACTTATGTGAACAGTGAGGGTGTATGGGGAGTATGATGAGGGGCGGATGTGTCATCGAGTGAAATGCGTGGTTTGGTGATGACATGAATGAATAAATGAATAACGAAATGAATGAATGAATCAAGGAATGTAAGAATGAATTAGTGAATTTGTCAGCTGACGAATAAGTGAATAAATGACTGAATTAATGTGTGCGTTAATGAATAAGGGAATGCATGAATGAATGAATTTGTGAATGAATGAATAAGTGAATGAATGAATGAATGAGCGAGTTAACGAATGAATGAATGAATGAATGTATCAGTTACTGAATTTGTTAAAGAATGAAGAAATCAGTGAATGAATGTTAGAGTTAAGGGAATGTATGATTGTATGAATGAATGAATGAATAAATGAATTAATTAAAGGATCCGGTCCGGTCTGGGCATGAATGAATGAATGAATGAATGAATGAATGAATGAATGTTCGAATTAGTGAACGAGTGAGTGAATGAATGAATCAATCAATCAATCAATCAATCAATCAATCAACGTGTAAGTTAACGAATACGTGAATGAATGAATGAATGTGTGAGTTAATTTAAATTTGAATGAATGAATGAATGAATGAATGAATGAATGAATGTGCGAGTTAACGAATATGAGTTAACGAATATGTGAGTGAATTAGTTAATTAATTATCATTGGCACCTTTCCGTCTTGACAGACGATAGTTTGGTACATTGTGCTTCAAAAAGGCTTAATAACTGTCATATGGCAATAACTACTATCCATGGCGGTGGCGAGTGTGGCTGGTAAGGCCAATTCTTGCTGCAAATGTTTGCCCACAGTAGGTGCATGTGAAAACATGGTCATTTCCACCATTTTGCACCATCTTACATCTCTCACGCTCTGTGTGTGCTTTATCTGCAATCATTTTCTCCTTTGTCTTTATTCCATTTCTGATAGTTGCCCTCCATGCAACACGTTCAGCGGCGACGTGCTCCCATTGTGCATTATCAATGCCTGTATCAATCATGTCCCGCTTACACACATCTTTGTATCGTAGTAGAGGCCGACCCTGAGATCTCCTACCCAGTCTGTAATTCACCAAAAAAGATGTCCTTTGGTATTCTACCATCATCCATCCTCCTAACGTGTCCTATCCATCTAAGTCTACGAAGACTGAGCATGGAATACACCGTCACACAACCTGATCTTTCCAATACTTCAGTATTTGTGATTTTGTCTTGCCACTTAATACCAAGTATTCTTCGCAGACACCGCATATGAAAGCTGTTTAAACGTTTCTCTTGGCGTGAGTAAGTTGTCCAGGTTTCACTGCCATAAAGAAGAGTACTAAGGACACAGGCTTGGTAGACGAGGACTTTTGTTTTGGCAGTAAGCTTCCTGTTCTCCCAGACTCTTTTTGCTAACATGTTCATTGTTGTTGCTGCCTTGCCAATCCTGATGTTGATTTCCTGATCGAGGGATAATTTGCTATTTACCTCTGATCCTAGATATGTAAAATGGTCTACTATCTCCAGTTCGGCGTCGTCAATAAAGATTGATGGTACACCATGTGCACCTTGTGACATAATCTGTGTCTTCTTTTTGTTAATTGTTAAACCAAATTCAGAACAAGCATTGGAGAATGCAGATAGTAGATGTTGTAATTCTTCCTCAGAGTGGGTCGTAATCGCAGCATCATCCGCAAAAAGCAACTCTCTGATTAGTACCCTGCTAATTTTGGTCTTGGCCTTCAATCTCTGAGCATTATAGAGGCCACCATCTGAGCGTGAGTGAATGTATATACCGTCATCCTGATCACGAAAGGCATATTTCAGTAGAAGTGAAAAGTATATCCCAAAGAGGGTGGGGGGCTAGTACACAACCTTGCTTAACTCCACTCTTGATTTCAAACTCTTCTGAAGTTGAGCCATCAAACTTGATTATACCCTTCATGCCTGTGTGGAACGATTCCACAATGGACAGAAGAGTTGGTGGACAGCCAATCTTCTTTAGTGCTTTGAACAGACCCTCACGACTGACCAAATCGAATGCATATAACCCGTAACAGTTGCCTCTCGCTATGATTCCGAGACCGGTTAAGACCAGGGATGGAGTTATTGCCTCTCCATAGCACAAAACCTGGGCCTAAAATATAAGAAACCATGTGTTTGCCCATGCAGCATGATCCCTCTCTCGGCCTGCCTAGTTCACTCCAGAGGAAAGTTAACACCTAAACATCTGGAACAAGACAAGCTGCAGAAGCTGCCGGATCAGCAAAGCAATGCTCTAACTGTCCGCCTGTCGGAGCTTCGATCCTAGACCAGCTGCTGCCTGTCAGCAACTTGCTTGCGACAGGTCTTTCAGGACTCCCCTACTTTTGCACCGCACGAAATAACAACTCGTGTCATTTGCAAAAGGAATGCAATTTATTTAGAGCTAGTCATTTATGAGCTCTGCGAGCGGCATGCTTCATTGACATTAAACAACATGGATGTAATGAAGTGGTGAGAAATGATACTAGTAATCACAATCTAAATCTAAAGCCTAATATTAACTATTGCCTAGAAACTTATAGCATTTGTCAAGAACACGTCTACTCTCTAATCGTCTCCAATCTGGTCTGTCCTCACGCTACACATTGCGTGGTCAAGCACGGACGCTGTATCCTCCGTGCATTAGCGAGTCTTGCGTGCATAGCGTCCCCAGCACGCTGGCTCGTGAACTTGAGTAACCGGGTACTCCAAGGTTACTCGTAAGGCCAAGCTTCCCAATGGCTTGGGGAAGCCCTCGCTCAACTGTCCTTAGTGCTCCCTTGGTTGACACAAATGTGTCCCCTGGTGAAGCTATTTATAGCGCTGGTGTCTCTCCTGTCTGTCTCCCTACTAGACTTGTCTTAACTCTTATTAACTCTCTAAATACTTATTGGAGATTCTGACAGGCTCCCCTCCCCTCTGTGAAGTGTTACATCCCTTTACCTCATGTTTGTAACACGTATGGTCACAAAGAAAAATTGGCTGTCCAATTTTGTCAAAGATCCAATAGCCCTTGTATCAGTATAGTTGGTTCTATAGATATCTTTGGGAATTGTTTTGAACCGGATCCGTTGTCTTATGACTTATGTCCTGACTTCCGTCTTATGACCCTCTGTCTTCTGACTTCCGTCTATTGACTTTTGTCTTGACCTGTCCTCATATTGCCCGAAATGACAACCCAAATACAAGTTGACTCTGTTATGAGTGCAACACATGAGCATAAAATGTTCATGTTCCCATTAATATCACCTCCAACTCGTATACATACAGTTCTACTCTTCACCTTCTCGCTTCCGCTCGTGAAAAGATATTTTCAATGTTACATTAAGGTTTTTAAGAAGTTATTGTGTCCCCTGAATTTAAGTTGTAGTTCTTTGAAACAAATGGTGTGTGCAACTTTTATGTGTTTGTTTTCCGGTTTGTTTGCGTGTTTTCTTATAAACTACAGTGTACTTAACTTGCTAACATGTGTATGTGTTACTATATTACTTGTGTGTATTCCTTCGAGTGCCGTAAATCGGTTTATTGTGGTTACAAATGTTTTTTATTCTTATTTATGACCACAACTCCGCTTCAAGATGCTCAAAGTATATTCCCTATCTAATCTACTAAAGTATGGCAGCAAACACACATAAAAACTTGACAACACATTGGTTACACAGATCGTCACAGACAAGTCACAACAAGACGTTTCCAGCGGTGAACAAAAATGTGCTGCTACCTTTCTCTCTCTCTCTCTCTCTCTCTCTCTCTCTCTCTCTCTCTCTCTCTCTCTCTCTCTCTCTCTCTTTCTTTCAATGTTTAGTAATTTCCACATTCTCTCCTCTCATTTATACATCTTTCATCCACTTTCATACTCTCGCTTTGCTAAAACATTCACTCGTCATTAAAATATGGTTCATATCATCAATTAAATGAACATTACATATTTACAATAAATGATTGGCTGAATTATAGAAGTATTCACGCCAAATGACTGTGCGTTCGGTTTGCACGTGTCATGCCTATACAAAATATACAAGGTTGTGAGGATGGTTTGTCACCGATCCTGTAATACTAACTAATACAATTTGGTGTGCTGTTCTAAATTATCCTAAGGGAAATAATCTACCTAATTAATTTTATTTTAGAGAATTGAGTTAACTACCTTAAAATGTTATTGGTAAATGAAATGATGTTAATTCCTAAATGGTTGGGTTAGTTTAGAAATGATATTTGAGATGAATTTATAAATGATTATGATTATGCGGTGATAAACTAATGTAATATCTAACAATTGTATTCCTACTATTGGTGTTACATTAAATGGGTTATTAACTAAATGATGGTGATTTCTAACTACCACATGACATAAATAAAGTTATATGTGCATTTGAACATTTTGCAATTCAATTATTCATAGAAAAATGAAGTTATGTGTACTGTTAATAAAACAAATATATACTATATATATATATATATATATATATATATCTATATATATATATATATATATATATATATATATTTGTTTTTTTAACAGTACACCATAACTTCATTTTCTATGAATACGTTGAAATTGCAAAATGTTCAAATGCACATATAACTTTATTTATGATCATGTGGTATTAGAAATCACCATCATTTAGTTAATAACCCATTTAATGTAACACAATATAGGAATACAATTGTTAGGATAGTTACATTAGTTTATCACCGCATAATCATAATCATTTATAAATTCATCTCAAATATCATTTCTAAACTAACCCACCATTTAGGAATTAACATCATTTCATTTACCAATAACAGTTTAAGTAGGTTAACTCAGATTCTCTAAATAAAATTAATTAGGTAGATTATATTCCCTTAGGGATAATTTAGAACAGCACACAAGATTGTATTAGTTAGTATTACAGAATCGTTGACAAACCATCCTCACAACCTTGTATATTTTGTATAGCATGACACCGTGCAAAAACCGAACGCACAGTCATTTGGCGTGAAATCTTCTATAAATTCAGCCATCATTTATTGTAAATATGTAATGTTCATTTAATTGATGATATGAACCATATTTTAATGACGAGTGAATGTTTTGAGCAGAAGCGAGAGTATGAAAGTGGATGAAAGATGTATAGAATGAGAGGAGGAAGAATGTGGAAATTACTAAACATTGAAAGAAAGAGAGAGAGAGAGAGAGAGATAGAGAGAGAGAGGAGCGAGAGAGAGAGGAGATAGAGAGAGAGAGAAATGTAGCAGCACATTTTTGTTCACCGCTGGAAACGTCTTGTTGTGACTTGTCTGTGACGATCTGTGTAACCAATGTGTTTGTCAAGTTTTTATGTGTGTTGCTGCCATACTTTAGTAGATTAGATAGGGAATATACTTTGAGCATCTTGAAGCGGAGTTGTGGTCATAAATAAGAATAAAAAACATTTGTAACCACAATAAACCGATTTACGGCACTCGAAGGAATACACACAAGTAATATAGTAACACATACACATGTTAGCAAGTTAAGTACACTGTAGTTTATAAGAAAACAACGCAAACAAACCGGAAAACAAACACATAAAAGTTGCACACACCATTTGTTTCAAAGAACTACAACTTTAAATTCAGGGGACACAATAACTTCTTAAAAACCTTAATGTAACATTGAAAATATCTTTTCACGAGCGAAGCGAGAAGGTGAAGAGTAGAACTGTATGTATACGAGTTGGATGTGATATTAATGGGAACATGAACATTTTATGCTCATGTGTTGCACTCATAACAGAGTCAACTTGTATTTGGGTTGTCATTTCGGGCAATATGAGGACAGGTCAAGACAAAAGTCAATAGACGGAAGTGCAGAAGACAGAGGGGTCATAAGACGGAAGTCAGGACATAAGTCATAAGACAACGGATCCGGTTCAAAACATTCCCAAAGAATATCTATAGAACCAACTATACTGATACAAGGGCTATTGGATCTTTGCACAAATTGGACAGCCAATTTTTCTTTGTGACCATACGTGTTACAAACATGAGGTAAATGGGATGTAACACTTCACAGAGGGGAGGGGAGCCTGTCAGAATCTCCAATAAGTATTTAGAGAGTTAATAAGAAGTTAAGACAAGTCTAGTAGGGAGACAGACAGGAGAGACACCAGCGCTATAAATAGCTTCACCAGTGGGACACATTTGTGTCAACCAAGGGAGGCACTAAGGACAGTTGAGCGAGGGCTTCCGCCAAGCCATTGGGAAGCTTGGCCTTACGAGTAACCTTGGAGTACCCGTTACTCAAGTTCACGAGCCAGCGTGCTGGGGACGCTATGCACGCAAAGACTCGCTAATGCACGGAGGATACAGCGTCCGTGCTTGACCACGCAATGTGTAGCGTGAGGACAGACCAGACTTGGAGACGATTAGAGAGTAGACGTGTTCTTGACAAATGCTATAAGTTTCTAGGCAATAGTTAATATTAGGCTTTAGATTTAGATTGTGATTGACTAGTATCATTTCTCACCACTTCATTACATCCATGTTGTTTAATGTCAATGAAGCAATGCCGCTCGCAGAGCTCATAAATGACCAGCTCTAAATAAATTGCATTCCTTTTGCAAATGACACGAGTTGTTATTTCGTGCGGTGCAAAAGTAGGGGAGTCCTGAAAGACCTTCGCAAGCAAGTTGCTGACAGGCAGCAGCTGGTCTAGGAGCGAAGCTCCGACAGGCGGGACAGTTAGAGCATTGCTTTGCTGATGCCGGCAGCTTCTGCAGCTTGTCTTGTTCCAGATGTTTAGGTGTTAACTTTCCTCTGGAGTGAACTAGGCAGGCCGAGAGAGGGATCATGCTGCTGGGCAACACATGGTTTCTTTATTTTAGCCCAGGTTTTGTGCTATGGAGAGGCAATAACTCCATCCCTGGTCTTAACCGGTCTCGGAATCATAGCGAGAGGCAACTGTTACGGGTTATATGCATTCGATTTGGTCAGTCGTGAGGGTCTGTTCAAAGCACTAAAGAAGATTGGCTGTCCACCAACTCTTCTGTCCATTGTGAATCGTTCCACACAGGCATGAAGGGTATAATCAAGTTTGATGCTCAACTTCAGAAGAGTTTGAAATCAAGAGTGGAGTTAAGCAAGGTTGTGTACTAGCCCCCACCCTCTTGGGATATACTTTTCACTTCTACTGAAATATGCCTTTCGTGATCAGGATGACGGTATATACATTCACTCACGCTCAGATGGTGGCCTCTATAATGCTCAGAGATTGAAGGCCAAGACCAAAATTAGGAGGGTACTAATCAGAGAGTTGTTTTTGCGGATGATGCTGCGATTACGACCCACTCTGAGGAAGAATTACAACATCTACTATCTGCATTC
This sequence comes from Cepaea nemoralis, assembly GCA_014155875.1. Taxonomy (NCBI): domain Eukaryota; kingdom Metazoa; phylum Mollusca; class Gastropoda; order Stylommatophora; family Helicidae; genus Cepaea; species Cepaea nemoralis. The sequence continues at coordinate 496,443 of JACEFZ010020476.1, forward strand.
TCAAATGCTTATTCTGAATTTGGTTTAACAATTAACAAAAAGAAGACACAGATTATGTCACAAGGTGCACATGGTGTACCATCAATCTTTATTGACGACGCCGAACTGGAGATAGTAGACCATTTTACATATCTAGGATCAGAGGTAAATAGCAAATTATCCCTCGATCAGGAAATCAACATCAGGATTGGCAAGGCAGCAACAACAATGAACATGTTAGCAAAAAGAGTCTGGAGAACAGGAAGCTTACTGCCAAAACAAAAGTCCTCGTCTACCAAGCCTGTGTCCTTAGTACTCTTCTTTATGGCAGTGAAACATGGACAACTTACTCACGCCAAGAGAAACGTTTAAACAGCTTTCATATGCGGTAGTCTGCGAAGAATACTTGGTATTAAGTGGCAAGACAAAATCACAAATACTGAAGTATTGGAAAGATCAGGTTGTGTGACGGTGTATTCCATGCTCAGTCTTCGTAGACTTAGATGGATAGGACACGTTAGGAGGATGGATGATGGTAGAATACCAAAGGACATCTTTTTTGGTGAATTACAGATGGGTAGGAGATCTCAGGGTCGGCCTCTACTACGATACAAAGATGTGTGTAAGCGGGACATGATTGATACAGGCATTGATAATGCACAATTGGGAGCACGTCGCCGCTGAACGTGTTGCTGGAGGGCAACTATCAGAAATGGAATAAAGACAAAGGAGAAAATGATTGCAGATAAAGCACACACAGAGCGTGAGAGACGTAAGATGGTGCAAAATGGTGGAAATGACCATGTTTTCACATGCACCTACTGTGGGCAAACATTTGCAGCAAGAATTGGCCTTACCAGCCACACTCGCCACCGCCATGGATCGTAGTTATTGCCATATGACAGTTATTAAGCCTTTTTGAAGCACAATGTACCAAACTATCGTCTGTCAAGACGGAAAGGTGCCAATGATAATTATTAACTAATTCACTCACATATTCGTTAACTCTGGATTCGTTAACTCGCACCATTCATTCATTCATTCATTCATTCATTCATTCATTCAAATTTAAATTAACTCACACATTCATTCATTCATTCAACGTATTCGTTAACTTACACGTGATTGATGGATTGATTGATTGATTGATTGATTCATTCATTCACTCACTCGTTCACTAATTCGAACATTCATTCATTCATTCATTCATTGCATTCATTCATTCATGCCCAGACCGGACCGGATCCTTTAATTAATTCATTTATTCATTCATTCTTCATACAATCATACATTCCCTTAACTCTAACATTCATTCACTGATTTCTTCATTCTTTAACAAATTCAGTAACTGATACGATTCATTCATTCATTCATTCGGTAAGCTTCGCTCATTCATTCATTCATTCACGTATTCATTCATTCACAAATTCATTCATTCATGCATTCCTTATTCATTAACGCACACAGTAATTCAGTCATTTAATTCACTTATTCGTCAGCTGACAAATTCACTAATTCATGCTTACAGTCCTTGATTCATTCATTCATTTCGTTATTCATTTATTCATTCATGTCATCACCAACCGCATTTCACTCGATGACACATCCGCCCCTCATCATAGCTCCCCATACCACCCTCACTGTTCACATAAGTCTCTTAATCAATCAGGTGCCGTCTCCGCAATGAAGGTTGGCTGCAATGGATCTCCAACACTGTCTGTCTCTCGCCTTGACTGTACATTCTGTCAGGCTGATGTTCGTCCTATCTCTTGATGTTATCCTCCCACTTGTATCGTTGTCTACCTCTTGCTCGCTTGTCCTCAACCTTGCCTTCCAGTATGGTTTTTATAAGAGTATCATGTCTTTTAACGTGGCCAAAATATTTCACTTGTCTCCTCTTTATTTCTTTCATCAACTCTCTCTTCATTCCCAGTTTTTCTAGGACCTCTGCATTTGATTGTTTTTGTTTCCATGAAATACGACCTATTCGTCTGTATATCCACATCTCCAGGGCTTCTATGCGACTTTCTAGTTGCTTGTTCAATGTCCAGGATTCCGCGCCATACAGTAGCGTTGAATATACGTAGCATTTGACAATTCTCATTTTAATGCGTTATTAATCTCTCTAGATGTTAACACTGATTTCATGCGTTGAAAGCATTTTTGGCCATTCCTATTCTCTTTTGATTTCCATTTCACTTCTGCCATCATCTGTATTATATGTCCAAGATAAGAGAACTTGTTACTTGTTCTAGTATATGCCCGTTTACTGTGATGTTCATTGATGACCTTTCCTTTTCACTGCTACTTATAGTTTTGTTTTTGGATGTTAATATCTAAGCCACATTCTGCACTGTGCCTGTTTACTTCTTCCACTAGGTCTTGCAACTCTTGCTCACTTTCTGCTAGTAACACGGTATCGTCAGCATATCTAAGATTGTTTATGATTCTTCCATTGATGTTGAGTCCAGGCATTTCAACTTGTTTAACAATTCTTTATGTGTGTAGGTTGAAGAGGCTTGGGGACAGTACACATCCCTGCCGAATTCCTCTTTTATCTCTATAGGCGACGAATAGTATTACCGCATCTAATACTAATGACGCCACTTGTTCCAAGTACAAGTTACTAATAAGTCTGATGTCCTTTCCGTCTACTCCTATATCTTGAAGGCACACATTAGTCGTTCATGTTGTACTACTAGCAAAAGGCTTTCTTGTAGTCTATTAAAACACAACATATA
>JACEFZ010020477.1:0-16302 GCA_014155875.1 Cepaea nemoralis
TCTCCGCCCCGACCCTTAGTCTCACTGTGAGATATTGCCCACAGTGGTCCAAGAAGCCCACATCTAAGGTGAAGATATTGTGATGGGTTTTTATTTGATCATCCCGGTCCCCGACCAGACCAGGCGCACTACTGGGGGGGGGGGGGGAGAGAGAGAGAGAGAGAGAGAGAGAGAGAGAGAGAGAGAGAGAGAGAGAGAGAGAGAGAGAGAGAGAGAGAGAGAGAGAGCAGCAGCAAATGCACCTAGCCAAAGGACCGATAGGTGTTAGGAAGAAATCAGTAAGAAATTATTGAGCAAACACAGTAAGTAAATTTTCAAAACATATAATGGAGAACTGAAATTCAAGTACAAAATAATTTTAATGAAAGATGTTTCTATATTATTTTAATTATTAGTAATTATTTAAATTTAAGGAGATCCTTGCGCTTGATGCTTGCTGCAAAGAGATTTTATGTCAGGTTCCAATTTAGTTAACTTCAGTCTCAAGTCTCCCCGTTTTGTTATATCCAACCGATTTCTTCCATTTTCGAATTGCCCCCCTTAACAATCGAATTGCCCCCCCGTGGGGCGTGGGCCCCACGTTGGGAAACACTGGCCTACAGGGACTGCAGTATGGGACAGGTAGATAGAAGTACTGGGACAGGTCACGACAGTGAACAGCCACTAAGGGGTCAAGGATAGGTGAGCCGGTAACTGAGTACAGACTGGGACCGACGGACTAAGGTAGGACAGACGTGAATCACGGAGCCTGAGAACCCGTGAAGGGACAGCCCGGGCCGAGGACCAGTCAGACGGTGTTAGACTAGTGACTGAGACAGACCTGTTTGAAAGGAGATTACTTATATCAGATGTGTGAAAGAGATTAAGACTGCTACGTGGTGTAGCTGATAGAATACGAGCGATACAACTGTGAGACGCATAGCGTGCTCTGATTGAACGCGACAGTGAGACGATTGTATGCCAGTTAAGTGCTATGGTGAGATTGCGCACGAGTGCGAGCATTTGTATATAGATGGCTCAGTGTAAATATTGCAGGTATATTATGTTACCCATTCCGACACCATTGTATTAAGTCGGCAGGGTTACTATGTAGCGAGCGATCCCTGCTATAGTTGTGACGCTCGAGATCATTTATTAAACGTTCTGAATTGGAACGACTCACGAGCTTGCCTCTGTGTTTCATGACTGGATGAGAGAATACTTGTCCATGACCTGCCCTGTATGTTATTAAGTAGCAGTAGGTACATGACACCGATGTGTTCAGCTGCATACCCGATGTGTTCAGTTGCATACCAGTTGTGATCAGCTGCATACCCCATGTGATCAGCTGCATACCCCATGTGATCAATTGCTTACCCAATGTGTTTAGCTCAAACCCACTGTCTAATACCCACAGTAGCATCTAATGGAACACGTGACACAGAGTTAAAGAAAAGAACTCAGTTATTCAAGGACTCATAAGAACTTAGATCGTATTTAAAGAGATCCCCCCCCCCCCCCCCGGCATGCAGCTGGAGTATGTTGACAATGACATCATTAAAATTTGTGGAGGAAACCCCACCTATCCTTCCTAACCCCAGCCAGTCCTAATGTGCTGTACCGAATCTTGTCCTGGTGACATCCTGGTGGGCGTCTTTGAGGTGCGGAGTTCCAGTACCAGACCTGCACACCCCGCTGCTGTCTGAGCTTGGAGAGGGCCAGCACAGTTCTGCAACATAGTCCCCAGGAAGATGGCACTTTGTTATAGGATCAGGAAGAAATATACCAACCTCATTCCAATAGATGCCACTTTGTTATAGGGTCAGGAAGAAATATACCAACCTCATTCCAATAGATGGCACTTTGTTATAGGGTCAGGAAGAAATATACCAACCTCATTCCAGTAGATGGCACTTTGTTATAGGGTCAGGAAGAAATATGCCAACCTCATTCCAATAGATGACACTTTGTTATAGGGTCAGGAAGAAATATGTCAACCTCATTCCAATAGATGCCAGCCTCTTCTCAGCTCATCATCATCATCATCTCATCTGGTTCCTCTTGTACGTTGCGGAAGAGTGCCCTTTCATGGGCTTCATGTATGGAGATTCCCATGGATTCTGTTATTCCCTCTGTCCATCGTTTACGTGGCCGACCTCTTCTGCTTCCATTTGGTCTGTATGTCATGGCCAGCCCCTTTTAGGACTGAAAAAACCTGAAGGCCTTTGGAAGAGGGGAGACATTACCACCAATGCCTACTGCAGACCAGGCGCCTACAGTAGAATACCCACACACTCATCTTGGTGAAGAACGCATGTTATTGTAAATAAAAAACTTTCAATTAATAAAAACAAAAAAACCCCACAAAGTCCTGTAATAGGATCCAGCTGTGGGTATGTGAACTGTTAAAAAAGTTAGTTGCATATTCTGTACAGTCAACCCCAGCATTGTTTGACTGTTCGTGATTTCTTAGCAACTTTACGTTTATGTGAACTGTTCATCATCATCATCATCATCATCATCATCATCATCATCATCATCATCATCATCATCATCATCATCATCATCATCATCTTCCACTTTTGCCGTTAATCGTTGTGGGGAGGAACAATTGGTGTTTAGTACAGCTTTGCCAGGGCAAAATTTTGAGTTAAAAATCTACCCACAGTATTTCAGGATCCTTGCTGGTGCTACGGAGTTCGTGAACTGAGCTGAGATTCTCCGGACTTAGGCTTGAGTTAGGAGTAGAACGGAGCACATATGGATTACACCCGTGTGCCGTGATTTTCATCCGTCGATTAAATTAAACTAATTGGCGTTCCAGCGCCCGGTGGGCGGCACTGTACAATGTCTTTGATGTCGTCAATCAATTGTATTCTCAGGTATCCTCTTGCTCTTGTTGCAGATATCTTTGATGAAGGGCCAGTGCTGGTAATTGATGGTGTTGCATTCTAACAAGATGGCCAAACCATTTGATCTTCTGTTAGGACCATCAAATTATTTAGGCCTTAATGCACAAAGAAATAGGTGGCGCGTCTTCCCTTCCTGTAGCAAAAGCATGTGCTGACATCCAACACTAGTCCAACTGCGCTCATCCTATTGTTAGTGTAACCACTTAACGCTGACACCAATACGGCCAGATTCAAAACTAAGCCATGTAGTCATTACTCGAATACAGCAACAAATATTAGTATTTTATATGTTTAACTTTTGAATGCTGCATATAACTTTTAAACATGGTGACATTCAATAGGCAAAATAAAATTCACATTGAAATGAAGCCCTAAGGCTTCAATAATTTATTTTTCAATATAGTCTCAGTTATTCGTTATAGTTTTTGTCCATCTTCTAGGGACATGTATCCCCGAACGGTAAAAATGTGTGTCTTTTTTCCTAAGCCCCTGGTGTACGGTGCATTTAAGGGTCTCGGTGTCCTCAAAGTGATGTCCGTGAAGATCTTCTTTCCGCGGTCCAAACAGATGGAAGTCTGAAGTTGCTAAATCGGGACTGTAAGGGGGATGTGGTAATAATGTCCTTCCAAATTCTGTAATCCTATCAATGGTGCGTTTAGCTGTGTGTGGCGTAGCATTATGGTGCAACAATAGTGCAGTCTCGAATCTTTCAATGGGTGCTGTCGTTAAATACGAATGAATGCAATTTGAGGGGAGGGGGGAGGAGAGGGAGGGTGTGTTTGCATGTAATTTCCATACATTGGGATGAGTGCCGGTCGTTCAGTAAGCAATGACATACAACTGAAAGTAAACATTGAGGGGCTGTACCAATTTACTGAATTTGTCAAATATGGTTCAACTACAACTGTTTTGCACAGATATAATCTGCATGTATAGCAGCCATAAGCAGTGAAGAGTTTTATAACCAGGCATCCCTGGTGAGGTTTTTAAAAATGGGACTAGCTGTTTAGGTTTTAAATTATGATAACAGAATTGTGCAAACACATATTTCATTGCATTTTGAAATATTTGTCAGATAATGGTTTTTATTGCTTTACAAGACTGATTGTTCTAGAAGTTTGAATTATGCGATGTGCTTATTTAATATAACATTTATGTTAACAGTCAACATTTCTAATATTAAATCACAATTGTGAAAATACACAATATAACAAATGTCATCTGGAAAAAGATGTAGTTGCATGTGGAAAGTAAATCGCAGTCCATTAGCAGGTACTAAAGTGCAACATGAAGTGTTGGTCATTCACATATTCTAGGTTAACACATATCAAATATCAGTTGGGGCGACCAGTTCCCGTCTTGTGGCAATTATATATGCCAAGGTTGGTCAGAATTGAGGTTAACACACATCAGTTGGGGCGACCAGTTCCCGTCTTGTGGCAATTATATATGCCAAGGTTGGTGAGAATTGAGGTTAACACACATCAGTTGGGGCGACCAGTTCCCGTCTTGTGGCAATTATATATGCCAAGGTTGGTCAGAATTGAGGTTAACACATATCAAATATCAGTTGGGGCGACCAGTTCCCGTCTTGTGGCAATTATATATGCCAAGGTTGGTGAGAATTGAGGTTAACACACATCAGTTGGGGCGACCAGTTCCAGTCTTGTGGCAATTATATATGCCAAGGTTGGTCAGAATTGATGAATAAAAAAAAACAAATACCAAGTTAACCAGCTGTTTAAGAAATACATATTATTCTGTGAAATTTATTATTTCCTGTAGCGGGCACGGTAGAGTAGTTGATTAGAAGCTGCATAGATAATGCCATGAGCTTGGATGGACAAGGGTTCCACACCTGCATACATCATCTCACTAGGGAAAGACTGGCCGTTATTCATATTTGTATTCATTCATTCTTTTTTTTTTTTTTTTTTATTGAAGAACAAAAAGAAGACACAGATCATGTCACAAGGTGCACATGGTATACCATCAATCTTTATTGACGACGCCGAACTGGAGATAGTAGACCATTTTACATATCTAGAATCAGAGGTAAATAGCAAATTATCCCTCAACCAGGAAATCAACATCAGGATTGGCAAGGCAGCAACAACAATGAACATGTTAGCAAAAAGAGTCTGGGAGAACAGGAAGCTTACTGCCAAAACAAAAGTCTTCGTCTACCAAGCCTGTGTCCTTAGTACTCTTCTTTATGGCAGTGAAACCTGGACAACTTACTCACGCCAAGAGAAACGTTTAAACAGCTTTCATATGCGGTGTCTGCGAAGAATACTTGGTATTAAGTGGCAAGACAAAATCACAAATACTGAAGTATTGGAAAGATCAGGTTGTCATCACTAACCGTATTACCTCCACATTACTACTTCTCTACTTTCAACCAACCTAAAATCACTCGCACACGATAGGAAGACAAAGAATCGGTGGGCACCGGAGATTCAAAGAAGTAGAACTCTTCCTCACAAAAACCACACTCAGCTAAATCACACACACCTTTACCCCCCTATGTCATTTGAGACTTTATGTAATAAAGTCTAAAACAATTATATCTTCTACAGTTCACTTATACCACTTATTATGGCAACAGTTTACGCTGCTATCTACAGCATCAAGCACCAAACATCAAAAATGTTATTCACTCCCAAATGTCTATATCTTACAGACATTACACAAATCAAAAAGGTCCATCATCCCTCAAGACCTCTTTCCCCATTATACACATCACCTCACATAACTAACCTCACTCAGAATTCCCTCTTAATCTCGCCGAGAACTTCAGCAACCCCCTAATGTCCATTTATTATGGGCATTTCTCCTGAACCTCAATTTATGCCGTTATCAACAGCAACAATACACTGCCACTGAACTCATGTCTGTGACCGCTTGCAATCAACGTTATTCTTTCTCAGTCCATATATTACGGACCCTCAAAATCCCATGTCATTTTATCTCCACATTGACAATGTTCGTTTCTCATTAACACACTTACCCCCACCCCCCCCCCCCCTTTTTTTTACTATTGTACTGATATCCACAGTATATAATTATTCTTCGGAGTAAAACATGGGATTTAATTCATGTTTTACTAATTTGTCTTCACACTGTCTGACGTAGCACGTTACCCACTTCTTCTTCTATAAGCCAGCCAGTCTTCTATTACATCATGGCTCTAAATCCATGATTACTTCCGACCCCATGGAAACCATGTTGAAAACTTTCCCCTCATTTACCCCACTGCTATATACATTAGTTACGTTAATCTTTTCTTCCCCAATATGGCATCCAATCCATATATATTCAATCAATGCTGACTTAATGCATCTCCTATTTTTAACTCCCGCAGAACCCTTTTTCTTGAGTAGTAACCCCATTTAAGTATGGCATATATTTCCACAACTTCTCAGCCACTATATCATTAACCTCTCAACGCTGACTATCACAGCAATCCCACCAACAGAATATACTCATGAACTTATTATTCATAAAGAGAATGTGTCTCTCTTCTAGTCCTCAGCAGTCTATTAACCATTTTCTGAACGAAGGGTTTTATATAAAGCCCCATGTATTGCCTTTACTCTAGACAAAACCATAACTGTTTGTGAAGTAAACTTAACTTAAACAATTTATACACAAAATAACTACTATTCAACAGACAAGACAATTCAACCTAAATCATGATTTAAACGAAATAAAATTACAACAGAATATCATACCCCCCCCCCCCCCCCCCCCAGGTTTTTTAAATTATTTATCTTTCCCCTCATATCAAATAAAGGCATCAACTCATTCAAAGAAAAACATATTTGAGAATAATATAACATACATCCTAACCATTGTTAGTCTCTTTTATGGACTAACAATAACTTATTTCTCTATTAATAAAGCTCAACAAATTCAATTTTAAAATCAAATGTCAATCATTCTACAGGACCAAATCAAGCAAAAATAATATAACATGCTGTACATATTCAATCATATCTATTCACCCAAGTCATGCCTATTCCGTTATTCTTATAACAGATAAAACAAAACAAGTCAATGCCAAGCATTAACGCCAATATATATATATATATATATATATATATATATATATATATATATATATATATATATATATATATATATATATATATATATATATATATATATATATATATATATATATATATATCTGTTACCTACAGACTATGTTCTCATCCTAACGTAGAACAATACCTGTTCTCTCAACAAAAGTCATTAATCAACAAATGACTGTACTTTTTCTGGAAGTCAATCATTGATTATCTCCCCTCTTAATATTTCACTCTTTACAAAACTAATTCCTAACACATTACAATATTTGAAATATAAACCCAAACAACCGCTGTAAACTACAGGTCAAATCACTTCACCTAGTACCAGTGTGGCGACTATCTCAATGTACCACCAGTCATCTATCTACTAACAGAACCTGTGGCTCGGTACACTAGTTGTTTCCCCTAGATTTGCACCAGGGATTACTACTACTACTTAATCATTACCGTTAACTACGGTATCTCCACCATGCTACATCCAACAAAATAAATGTCTATTTACCATCGACTCCACCAATACATCTACCTACTATATTTGTCAATAACTAATTCTAATTTTAAGTCTCTCGTCTACCCGACGCAACCAACTAACGTATCATTACTTTCCAACATCTCACCAGAACTACTCTAAACTATCCTCAACGTTTCTCTTAACTTCGTTCACACACCGCGATGGTATTCAAGCCAGTCACACTTATCGGAACACGTTCTCTAGTACTCTATTTATAATACTCTGACATTCATTTAGCTAATCATATTCTCTTACTTGCCTCACTTATCTTTCACTACTATTTCTATTTATCGGGACTCAGAAACAATAAACAACACCGCACATGACTAACGACAAATCTCACTCCGACTGGGCAAACCATATTCTCTCAATTCTCTGTATCAGGCATTCTTGCTTCGAGATGTCTCTGCCAACACTACTAAATCTGTTTCTTGAAACATTATTCAAAATGTTAACTCTCTTTCTGTCAGCCTGTCATACAATTTTCATTAATTCTGTCTAACTTCAGACATTCCACACAAAAGACATCACTCCTTTCAGTCATCAGCCACTCTTCGCATATTCACACGGCATTCGTGTTCTCATCTCACGATTATTCTCCTATCACGACAACCTTATGTGTTTATACTATTACTTCAAAAAACATTAGACACCAATTCAACATCCTAGCAATTACTCACTATTGCATAAGCATATCGATCACTTCCAAACGCCTCGTACATGCATGCGTTAATAATCACCTGACATCATTCTATCCATACTCAACGGACATATGTTTGAATAACGAAGACACAAAAAATAGATTGCACGATTTATTGCCTGGCATATTTCGCTGCATCTCGTCAGGTACATACTGCAGAAATCACACAACTTACGTGAAATTAACTAGATAAATCCTTCAAGTTGAAATATACACAATTTCGCACAGTAATGTCGATTGTCTACCACGGTAATTTTAAGCTGACTAACATGTCTTTCTGTTTACACAATTCTGGCTTGCGTTGATAGATCATAATTGCTTCTGCAAATTTTAACAAGCGAGTATTTTGTGTTCTAAACAACACGCGAAATGCAGTCTCTCTGGACACAACATGGCGACGGGCGACAATGTGCCTGCCGATTGAAGACGCCGGGAGCTTCCGGTGTGTCGGCTCCTCGTGGCTATCATCTCCTGTGTGTTGTATCTTGTTGACCCATTGAGGTATGTGTTCTGACACCCGTTTGTTAAGCTGTCTCTCCGTTCGAGCAATGTAAACGGCCTGGCATCTACATGTGAATTGGTAAATACAATTGTTTGTGGCGTACAGAGGAACAGGCTCTTTGACTGTTGGTGAAGGAATGGGTACGGTTTTACATCTAATGACTGGAGTTGCCGCACAGAATGTTCGACCTACTGCTGTAGTAAGCCGGTCTTGTAGACGTTGCATTAAGTCATCCCCTCGAAAGGTTAGCTGGATGAATACCTTGAGTTTAGGGACTGTAGTTACGTCTGCTTTGGGTTTGGGCTGTTGGCAATGGCGCTTTATAAATCCTGTGGAGTACCCATTCAGGTTTAAGACATTCTTCAGAGTTTCAAATTCCTCTGTCAGTGTGTCCTGGGTGCATATCTTTCTAGCACGGTCAAACAAGGTCCGTACTAAGCCCCGTTTGTACTGGACAGGTGTGAAGCTCTGAAAATTTAGGTATTGGCCAGTCCATGTTTCTTTGCGATACACCGATCTTTGAATTGTGCCGTCTGCTCTACGTCTCATTAGAATATCTAGGAACGGTAACGCTTCGTTGTGTTCGTGTTCCATAGATAGAGAGATGTTTTTATGCGTCTTGTTCATTGTGGCCTGAAACGATGTTGCTTGTAGCTCGTCTGTGGTGATAATTAGTATATCGTCCACATAACGCCGGTAAAAGGCCAAGTTGTTGATGTCTGAGGATCTCTTTTCTTCTAAGTGTGCCATGAAGATGTCCGCTAGAATAGGACCAAGAGGACTCCCCATGGCCACTCCGTCAATTTGGCGGTATGACTTAGTTAGAAAATTGAATTGGATGTTGGCGGTACATAGTAGTAGTAGCCTCTCCAGAATAGGTGTTGGTATGCCTAATTTTAGTTGTTTGTCTTCAATGCGTTCCCTTATTATTTTCACTGTCTCCTCTAATGGAACGTTAGTGAATAGGGAGGCTATATCCATGGATGCCATGTGTTTGTTATTTATGTCCATAGTATCCAATAATTCCACCAGTTGGAATGTATCTCTGAGTATTTTTGGATCGAAGGACTGTCGTACTGGCTTTAACATTTCGGCTAACCATCTCGCCATTCGGTGTTGTGCAGAGTTAACCATGGACAGGATAGGTCTTAGCGGGATGCCGGGCTTGTGAAGTTTGGGTAAACCGTACATCTGAGGAGTGTGCGAGCCACGTGGTGTGAGCGTTTTTGCAGTGGCCTCACTGATGAGTCCCGCATTCACAAGTGACTGGATCTCTTTCCTCATTATAGCATCCAGGTCCTCCGACTTGTTTACTTTTTGATCTATCCTGAATTTGGATTCGTCTGACAATATTACATCCATTTTTCTCTGGTAATCTGACATGTCCATCAGTACTGTACCGCTCCCTTTGTCAGGTTTCAGTATGACGAGGGTTTTGTTAGCCTTTAACACTTTTAAGGCAGTAAGGTGTTCGTTGGTCAGCGGACACGTCTGTTTAGAGGGTGTTGTGCGATACTGGTGTTCTAAATCTACCAGTTTGGCCTTCAGCCACCCGACCGACTCAGCAGAGGTAGGTGATAACTTGGAGACTTGATCAAACAACATTTCAAACTGTGCTTGCGACTCAACACGATTGATGTGTTTAGGCTTTATGCATAATTTTAATCCGTATGCAAGGGCCTCTGTTTCAATGTTGTTGAGTACGTATGACGATAAGTTCCTCACATACTTCTCTGGGTTGTCTAGTACTGACGTTGTTACCTTTTCAGTGCTCAGTGATTTGTTGAGGCGAGCATTCTCTGCGATTTTCACCGTGTACACTGTTTCTGTACAGAATTTAGTGAACTTCAAGTAGCCGTACAAGCTCAATTCTTGGGTGACGTAGTAGGCAGAACTGTGTGTGCGCTTCAAGTTGGCCAGCTTGGACTGGGTTTCTTCTATCTGGTTTTTTGTCAGTCGTCTCAGGTTTTTTTCTTGTCGGACATATTCTGTCCGTCCTCAGAGATCTGAAATACCGGTGAGGAAATATCCCCGTCCTTAGGCATTTGTCACAGTGTGAACAGAGACTAATAAGCCAGTGATCAAGTAAAAATGGTTTATTCTTTCATTGATGACAAAGCGTTGATGTTAGATTCCACTCACATCGAAGGTTGGATCTTAACTGCCCATACCAACCCAATACGTCACGATTGAGCATCTCCCACCCCGTTTCAGTCTCAATGCTCAATCGTGCTGTATCTGTGTTTCCCACTAGATCCTAATAATACCTAATACTGTTACACCTCCCCATGTTAATTAAAGAATTTTCCTTTTAAAGGAAAAATCTTTACTCTAAATCCCCATACTCTATTCCCTCTTTGTCTTTACTTCTCCCAGTTCCTCAAATCTTCCCCAGACCAACTTAAATGAATATTCAATTTCTTTACTTTTTCCCTTGCTATATAGTCAACCCCCTTCTTCTTCGTTTCCGGCCCTTCAACCAACCATAACATATTTACATATCTTTAATAACATTTCAATTTCAACTATATACAATAACATCATAACACGTCTTCTTAAATACTCCTTCCTCATAAGCAATCTGCTTAAAATTTCAAACTCAACTCTAACCAACTCCTTATTTTATCACCAACGCTACAAATCCCCCACTTTCAACTAACCTGAAATTACTTTCACACGATAGGAAGACAAAGAATCGGTGGCCACCGGAATTTAAAAGAAGAAATAGAACTCTTTCAAAAAAACAACATTCACCTAAATCACACACACCCCTTTACACCCCTATGTTCTTTGAGAATTTATGCAATAAATTCTAAACCACTATATCTCCCCCAGTACCACTCATTATGGTAACAGTTTACGCTGCTATCTACAGCATCAATTACCAACCATCATCCAAAAATATTCTTCACTTCTAAGTGTCTATATAACAGACACTACCTTACCTCAACCTCACATAGTAATGTAAACCACAAAACACATCCCGAAGACACAATTAAAAAAGTCTACCATCCCCTAAGACCTCCTCCAACACAACACCTCACATAACCTCATCCTCTCGTATAACTAATCTTCTCCAATTCCATCAGGTTCTCTCTTAATGTCCATTTCTTATGGGCATATCTACTAAAATGCTCCACTTATGCCGTTATCAACAGCAACCTAGTAACCTTGAAATCACCCCTTAAATGTTAACCAACACAAACACAACACCACTATATACATTACTCTAGCAACCCACTTATTATTCTATCTCTGTAGCTTAATACACCCAAAGGGATAAACATTTACATCCTACTTAGGTCATGTAACCCAATGTCTCTCTAAAATCTTCCACCTCTCAATTCATAATTCATGCCGTAATCTACAGCAGCAAAAATAACCACTCATGTCTGTGACTGCTTGCTATCAACTTTATCTCAGTTCCTTTATTACGGACCCACAAACACCCTATGTCACCATGTCTCCCCTATGTTCATTAACACAGTTACACCCCTTGTACTTATTGTACTGTTATCCACAGTGTCTAGTCAAACATGGATCCAATTCATGTTTACTCATCATCTGGGGTAATTTTCTTATTCTTCTATAACCCAGCAATCTCGTGTATATCCTGGCTCTTCTGACTCCCCCTGAAAACCATGTTCAAAACTTTCCCTTCTTTTTTTTTTCTACTGCTATATTCATTAATCTTTTCTCCTCCCATGTGGCTTCTAATCCCATATATTTCTAATGAATGCTTACTTTAGTGTATCTCTAAAGTTTCCCACAACTATTTTACTTGTGTAGTAACCCCGTCTACAGTTCATAGCCATTTTAACCTTTCTACAGCATCAAAAATATCCATGAACTTCTTCTTCACAAAGAGAATGTGTCTCTCTATTAGTTTTCCGTAGTTTTATTAACTCTTTTCTGAACGAAGGGTCATAATTAAAGCCCCCTGTATTGTCTTTATTCTAGACGAAAACCTTGTAAATTAAACATAACTTAATTAACTACTATTTAACACACAAAACAGTGAAATAAAATCACAACAGGACATCAAATCCCCCCCAAATTTTTTTTTAACAATCATTTATGTTTCCCCGCAATTCAACTAAAAGTATGATGATGATAGTGATGATGATGGTGACGATGATTAAAATAATACAACATACATCCTAATCTATTTTTTCCTACTACTACTGGTCTCTTTTACGGACCAGTAGTTTACACATAAAGGTCTATGAACACAATAATCCTATTCTAAAATAATAACAGGACCAAATCAAGCAAAAAAAATTTTACATATGAGGCATTGAAAGCTCAATTTCAATAAACACAACTGTCTTCTTGCTAAAGAGAAGGTTTTCAAAAAAAATATATAATTCACTTAGAATTAACCACTTAAAGTGACCCAGCAACATTAGCCTCCTTTTCTAACCAATGTAACACCTATCTATTTAGCCAAGTCATGTATAACAAAACAACTCCATACCAAGCATTAATGCCAAAATACGTATATACATATATACAAATATCCCTCTGTTATCTACAGATTATCTTAATGCGGAACCATACTTGTTCCCCTCAACCAAAACCATTACTCAACAAGTGACCGTTCCTTTTTCTGTAAGTCAAACATTGACCCTCAGAATTTTCTATCTTTTTCCAGCCTAACTCCATATACATCATCCTTTTAAGCCAGCACTGTACCCTACAAGTCGACCACTTTATCTATCACTAATGCAGCAGTCATCTATTCACTTATTAATTAACCTGTGGCTCGGATTTTTACCAAGCATCACTACAACTTCCTAATCAATCTTACCGTTATCAACGGTATCTCCATCCTCCTACGTCCAACACAAATTTGGTCTATTTATTATAGACCTCTCACCAAAACAACTAATTCTACTTCTAATTTCATTTTCCTGCATCAGTACTTTCTGTATCTCACCATCATTACCTCAAATCTCTCCTACCCTTTTCATATCGTGACTATAATCAAACCAATCACTCTTATCGGAACACCTTTTCTAACGTTCATTTACCTCCTCTTGTTTACCTTCGTATCTTTCACTCCTATTTATCGGGATTCTTTCAGAACAGCAACTCACGTCAGTATATACAACGGACCTCATTTTTCTCATTTCTCCGTATTAGGCACTCCTGCTTCGACATGTTCCTGTCAAGAATACTAAAGATGTTTTATGAAACGTCAGTCAGAATATTAACTCTCTTACCGTCAACCTGTTATACGACTTTCATAATTTCTTTCCAAGATCACACATTCTAAACAAAAGATATCTCCCTTTAGCACAAACAAAAAACAGAGGCGACGAACTATAACTAAAGAAGAACAACCAACAACCACTTAGCTAATCTAAAACGCAACAATTGATATTGACAACAGGTGTAACAAGGCTATTCAATTCTCTGGACTTATCAAGCACTCTTCTCATATTTACAGACAACGACACACAACACGACAACCTAACGTGTCCCTACTATTTTTATAAAAAAAAACACCTCAGACGCCACTTCAACATTCCAGCGATCATTCAGCACAGTCTACACGTATTGATCTCCTCTACACACGTTGACACAAGACATATCAACGCCACTCTTACCTTTTATCTATGTACTTCACTTAGTCGACGTCATCACACCTCTTTCCTACTTCCTTCACCACGACGAACACCTGTCTGAGTACAGTTATACTCACGTACGAACAACGCACAACCAAACGAATTATTCCAGAGGACTTTCTAAATTCACTGCTTTCTTATATCTCTACTTTACTCAATCACTCACTCCTATACGAAGGTCAGACCCTATACACTACCTCTCGCAACTGAATATACTTTCACAGTACTATCTACTATCTCTTCAAAACAAACCTCATTCTGGTGAACCACCCCTAACTTCGTAACTATCATTCTATCCTTCTCCACACAACAACTTTCTTCTTTCTCCGCAAGCACGACGTAACTCGTATTTTTCAAGCATTCACTTCTACACTCTATTACTTGTATACTCACGTTCAACTGGCTATTTTACACACAGGATACTCAGTGCCTCCTCAGTCTATATCATCTCACCAGACACTCTCGGTTCACCTGTCAACAATACTATTCTTTCTTCTCCAACCAACAAGCAAAACTATCTCGGACAACACGTCATAGCTCTGAGTCAACCCACTTCTAATACGAACATTCATACTTAATTTATCTCTCACCCTCTATTAATTCTGTCCTGAATCTACCCTATTTTACTTAATATACTCTCTCTACCTCGCTACCAAACAGACGATATGATATCCTGTATTACGTAATCCACGTGGAATATCATTTGCCGTACTTCCTTATCCTCAACACCACTATCACCTACCTTGTACCATGCTACCCCAAAAATTTCATCTGTCTATTTTAGACATCTCATACCTATCCTCTCAAACCGGAGTTCTTCTCATAAGCCAAAACTATTTCATTTTCTTTCTTCATCCAAGAATTTTAACCGTTATATAGTGTGTCCAAATTAAACAGTTCACTGTCTTTCAATACATTCACCCGTCTTTCAGTTATAATGTCATCATCACTATCTGTTGTCAAGTTATTAAAGTACTCAGGTCTTAAGGTCCTAAGGTCTTCTATTTTACTTAAGTCACTTTCTGTCGTTGAATAACCTCCCGCTAACTGTCTACCACTATTCTTCTTCTTAAATGAGTTCCTTCTATTTCCTATATTTGCGTCAGTCTGCTCACTGTTTCCTGTGTACCTTACGTAACGTTTATACCTTCCATCTCGTCTTCAGATGACACGCTAATAATAGTTCCATCATCAGACTCGTTATAGTTTACTGCAAACACGTCGGCTTTATTCTCATAGTCACCTTTAAAACGTCTGGCTTTCTTTCTCTTTCTCGGTCTTCGTCCCTTAGCCTTCCCTACATAGTCACTAACTAAAACTCTATCCGTCTGTCCACCAGTCACTATTCCGTATGAGGGAACAACACTCTTCAATTCAGGATCTGCTCGTAGTGTAACACTCTCATTCTCTGAATCATCGGCAATAACAATCTGTCTCAGCATCACTATCATATTCGGCTGTAGGAATATCTTCTCCGTAACTTGAACTCTGACAGCTAATATTCCTACACCATTTGGGAACTAGTTTCTTGTCTATTGCTGAATAACTTGACATGGCACTACCTCTATTTACAACCATACTAACACTTTTCTTCATTGACTTCCTTTCGTCCTTGGTCCTTGTCTATCCATCTTTCCTAACTTCAACCTTGTCTCTCTTAGTCAAATGAGTTGGTTTTGACTGATTCTCTATTACATCAGTTTGAGTTCCCTTTGTTATCTTGCTGACTGGTTGTACCTGAGTCTGCGTACTACTTTCTACCGTATTACTTGTCTGCGTCTGTGTCTCTCGGTTTCTTTTCTTTACTAATACCGTCGTCTTCTTTTCCTGTCTACTAGTCACATTCGCAACCATTTTAGGATTAGTCTGTATTTTATTTACAGGTTCAACTCTGTCTCTTACACTGAGTTTAGATATTGTCTTTGTCTTTTTTCAAACCAGTCGTCACGTCTTTTTCTAGCACTTACAGTATAG